>ML660203.1:8277354-8479845 GCA_007570785.1 Antilocapra americana | reverse complement strand
GGACTGCAAGGAGATCCAACCAGTCCATCCTAAAGGATATCAGTCCTGGGTGTTCATTGGAAGGACTGATGTTGAAGCTGAAACTCCAGTACTTTGGCCACCTCATGCAAAGAGTTGACTCATTGGAAAAGACCCTGATGCTGGGAAAGATTGAAGGTGGGAGGAGAAGGGTACGACAGAGGATGAAGTGGTTGGATGGCATCACTGATTCAATGGACATGAGTTTGAGTAAACTCTGGGAGTTGGTGATGGACAGGGAAGCCTGGTGTGCTGCAGTCTATGGGGTGTTAAAGAGTTCCGACTGAGCAACTGAACTGAACTGAGCTGAACTCACAGGAAATAGTCAATAAATGTGAAAAAAATAAACATGATTTATTATTTTTGCTATTAGTTTATGGATTATCCAGCTATGTGTTCCAAGGTCATTTTTTTAAGCTAAAAAATAATGTCTAGGTACACTTACCACACTCTCTCTTGCAGATTTCCCCTTATCCTGCCTGTTCCCAGTCAGCTGGCTTCTTTGCTATCCCTTACATACCCAAGGCATGTCTGTGCTTCTTAGAGCCTTGGCATTTGCTGAAGCTTTACCTAGGACACTCTGCTCCAGAACAAATGCATGTCTTGCTCCTTCCTATTTTCTTAAGGTCATAATCAGACATTACCTTCTTAATGAGGCTTTCCCTGACCATCCTATTTAAAATGATAGCATGGGGTTGAGGTTGGGATGCATTGGGAGATTGAGATTGATGGCAATCCCAATTTTATACATACACTAGTATATGTATACATATACATATGAGAGTATGTACATATACATACTCCAGTGTACGTATAAAATAGAACTCAGAACCTGCACTATAGCACAGGGAATGTTATTCATTGTTCTGTGGTAACCTAAATGGGAAAGAAATCCAAAAAAGAGGGTATGTATGTATGCATATAGCTGATTCATTTTGTTGAACAGCAGAAACTAATACAACACTGTAAAGCAGCTTAAAAAATCAGTTTAAAATAATGGGCGCATGGGGACTTCCCTGAGGGTCTAGTGGTTAAGAGTCCATGCTTCAAATGTAGGGAGCATGGGTTCAGTTCCTGATCAGAGAACTGAGGTCCTGCATGCCATGCAGCTGAGCCAAAAATAAATAAATAAAAAAGGATGGCATACTTATACCTCTTTTTCACTTATTTTTGTCCATAGCCCTGTCATCATCTGACATACCATATATTTTATTTATTTATTTGTTCATTATTTATCTCCCACCATTAGACTATAAAGTTCATGAAAGCAGAGATTTTTGTTTATTTTGTTTGTTGTTATATCCCTAGGGCCTGGAATACTACCAAAGACTACTAATGGTGTGCTGATACATTTGCTCTTAAAAAAGAGAAGCCTGATGTTTGCCAATGTTCATAGTGTAAATATTTTCACTAGGGTCTATTTTAAGCTGTCAACTGAATATTTGTTAATAATAATCAGCTCTTACAAGCCAATACAGGCTGACTCCAGCATCCCCCCTGAATGTCTGACACTGAATGGGTTATTTAACCTAAGTTCTGTTTTCTTAGTGAAATATCTGTGGGGTAATAGTCAAATCTGTTTTGGGGGCTTCCCTGGTGGCTCAGTGGTGAAGAATTCACCTGGCAATGCAGGAGACAGGAATTCAATCCTAGTCTGGGAAGACTCCCATGCCTCTGAGTGACTAAGCCCATGCCCCACAGCTAGCTATTGAGCCTGTGCTCTAAAGCTAGGGAACTACAACCACTGATCCCTCCCACTACAGTTACTGAAGCCCTCGCATCCTAGAGCCTGTGCTCTGCAACAGGAGAAGCCACTGCGTTGAGAAGCCCGTGCACCACAACTAGAGAATAGCCACTACTCAATGCAACTAGAGAAAAGCCAGTGACAAAAACCCAGCACAGCCGAAAAAATAGATTAAAATCAATAAAAAAAAGAGAACCTGTTTTATAAAAATGTGGCATAAGTTAAATGAGTTAAGACAAGTAAAGCACACAAATCAGTGGCTGACACATAGTTTGATTTTAGTACATATTTGTTAAATGGACTTTTCTACACATCCCACCAACATTGATTTGTCATTTCCAATTATTTCTGCTATATTTTCCAATGTTTGTAACTGATTGAACAAGTCAGTTGAGTTCTATGGTATTCTTTGATCCATGGCCACCGAATTTGTTGGCCATGGTTTGCTAGTAACCAAACAGTATGTATAAAATTTTGGCAAACATTTCTCAAAATGTTGATATTATTGTATTTCCTCCTGTGTTTGTGACTGTTCATTGATTTTGACCACTTGCCCATTGTCAATTCTGCTATAATGGAGTGGAATCGAATTACCCACTGAGGGTTTGGGAAGCAAAAAGGAGTTCAGGAAGCATAACTGTCCATCCTATAGCACTGTCTCAGTCTGCTCCAGAAGTCTCCAATTGCTTGTATCTCCCCGCCTTGAAATGTCTTATCTGGAAAGATGTCTGTGTTTTACTTCCTTAGAAGTAAAGGAAGTAAAGTCTCCTTTACTTCCTTAAGAAGGTTGGTCTTGATCCTGCCCATCCTTGTTAGACTCAATCAGTACCTCATTACTACTTCTCTTAGGCTATAATTCAGCTTCATTGCTTATTTATTTGTCTTCACTATCAGATTGTGAGCCACTCTGGGAATATGAACAACTGCTTCTCCTTTATTTCTATCCCGCAGCTCCTAACATTCTGCCTGGAATGTGCTGGTTGCTTAACTACTATTTGTTGACTTGGTTGATGTTGCTTTGAAGACACACCAGTACAGAGCCAAACTAAGGAAGGATGAAAGAACTTCTCAGAAATGAAGCACATTGCCCAATAAAAATTAAGCGTAAAACAAGCAGGGCATGTTCTTACACAGACAAGAATTCTTCATGATTTGAAAGTGGGCTGTGTGGGTGAGTTGGAGAGTCAGAGGAGATTCCATTGGAAAGATGGATAAGGGCTAATTTGTGAAGGGCTTTTTATGCTCTCCTAATAGTAGCAATGGCATGCTGGAGCAGACTCAAACCAGGTTATGATTCAATAAGTCCCCAGGAATTTAGTGAGCTGCTTGATCTCATATTGGTAGTCTTAAATCAGCCAGAGTGTGAATATTTATACCACAGATGTCAGAAATGCTACAACTCAATCTTTTTTTTTTTTTCCCTCAGAGAACTAGTTGTTCATAAACTACTGAAAAGTTTTGGTCATCATATTTAAAGGGTTGAATCTCATAAGATTATTATAAATTAAATGAGAAAATTCATAGGTGATGTATTTAGAATACCTGGTGTAATGGAAGTACTCAAAAAATATTGTTTAATTTTATTTTTCATGCAAAATATTAAACACCTATTTTATGCTGGGTATCATCCCATGCACTGGGGATATAGCAGTAAACAAAACAAAGTTTCTGACCTCAGGAATTTTTTAAATTCTAAATATATGAAACAGATTATTAACAAAAAGTACATATGTAATATGCCAGATGGTAATAAGTGCTTTGAAGAATAAATGAGATTAAGGGAGAGAGAGAAAGACAGGATACTGTTGTATTTAGGGAGGCAGCTTCTATGATTAAAAAAATAAATACACTTGAACAGAGACCAGAAAGAAACAAAGTGCTAAGTTTTATAAGTATCTGAGGGTAGATTTTTCCAGGTAGAGGGAACAGCAAGTATAAAACCCCAGGCAGAAGTGAACTTAGCTTGCTCAAGAAAAAGCAAGTATGCTCATGTAACTGGAGTGAGCAAAGCAGAGAGAAGATAATTGGAGGTCAGAGAGCTGGGGAACACAAGAGGCAGATCAAGAATGGCTGGTGGTAAAGATTTTGGATTTACTTTCAGGTAGAGAGGGGACAACATTAGAGGGATTTGTGTAGGAGAGTGCATGATATGGTTATTTTAAAAGTGATTTTAAAATATATTTATTTATTTTGGCTGTGCTGAGTCTCAGTTGCATCACAAGGATTGTGGCAACTTCGTTGTGGGATGTAGGATCCTTTAGTTGTGGCATGTAAACTCAGTTACAGCATGTGGATTCTAGTTCCCTGACCAGAGATTGAACCCCAGCCCTCTGCGTTGGGAACTCGGAGCCTTAGCCACTGCACCAACAGGGAAGTCCCAACCTGTTTTTAAAGGGTCACTTTATTTATTACTGTTATGTTAGAATGGCATTTTGAATAGTTTGGAGAATAGGCCAGATTGGAGAGAGATTAAGGGCAGAGAACAAGAAGAGACTCTCTTCAGAATCTGGTTAGTTTAGGATTAATAAGCATGAAATCTGGAATTAAACTGATGGAACTTAAATTATTTTTAGTGATGTCACCTTAAATAAGTAACTTTTCTGGGTCTCTATTACAAGGGACCTTCTTCAAGGGTTATTAAATGAAATAATTCATGTAATTTATTATGATGAAATAATTTATAATGAAATAATTCACTTAGCACAGTGTCTAGCAAACTGAAAAGTCAGTAAATATTGCCATTATTTTTTTTTCCCCAAAAGGGTTAAAAATTTGAAGTAGAATCAGAAGGGGAGATAGGCAAAGGTAGGTGTGGTATGCAGAGATAAAAGGGAAATTTGGAAAATCTGTAGGAAATATAACTTTTCTCCTTTTGGCCAGTGATTTTACCCCAATTTATGTGGGTAAAATAAGGCTCTCTAGGGCAGGGGGAGTTCAAAGCGGACAAGAGCCAGTGCTCTCTGTATCCATAAGGTTTTAGCATTTGGAGTTTCATGGCACCTTTAATTTCTACTTTAGTAGAAACTAAACTTTAGTCAGGTTTCTATTTTACCTCCTACAGTAAAAAGGCTCCCCTCGAAATAGAAGGAGATGAGTGGGAAGAGAAGTGGTGATGATTCAGCACGAAGGTTAAATAAACCTTTGAAAAGCATAAAGGCCTTATGAAGTAGAGAGGGGGGAAAAAAAAAAAAGACCATGATATAAGCAAGGATATCAGGGGAACTGGAATAAGGTGTGAGCAAACCTGTGATTACCTGTTTTTCCTTAATTGTCATTCAGGGACTTTCTTTGGTGATAACTATTTCCAGCCTAGAATTTGGAATTGAAATTGCACTTAAGATACTTTTTAGGCCCAGGGGAATTATGGGCTGGGTCGAGTAGGGTGACGTCAAGGAGGTGAGATTTCAAACTCACAATTGTGCAATAGAAGAGGAAGAGGAGAGAGTTTTAGGGTCTTAGTGAGTCAATAAGCGGGCAAGAAGGACTGCAGAGGAGTGTAAGGGGCAGAGCTTCCATTGATAATTGATAATCGAGACACAGCCCCAGATTTCCTTCTTTTTCCTTTTTAAAAATACTTTGTTTATCTATATATTTTCCCACACTGGGTCTTAGTTGTGGTAGGTAAGATCTTCTCATTGTCACATGTGGATCCATTTTTGCAGCATACCAACTCTTAGTTGCAGCGAATGGGATCTAGGTCCAGGGATTGAACCTGGACCTCCTGGGTTGGGAGCTGGGGATCTTAGGCCCTGGACCACCAGAGAAGTCCGTTTTTCCTTTTTTGAAAGTCCAAGACTTTATTGTAGCACTGTCTGTAGCAACTGGAAACATTGTGAATAATCATCAGGAAGGGAATTATTCATTGCAACATTGTTTATAAACACTGGAAACAAAGTAAATGGTCCCTCTGAGTTACTCTTCCTTAGCCTCCATTCCTTTTCTCAATCCCCCACAGTCCCAAAACCATCCATGTGTAGACATACTTTCATGGATAGAATAGAATTTTTTTATGTTGTCGAATTTATGGTATTTTCCTTAATGATTTGTCCTTTGCATTTCCCTCTACATCAAGATAATTTCTTCTAAAGACACATGGTGTATATTCCCTGATGTTTTCATGGTTAGGACTCACTGCCAGTGCCCTGGGTTCCATTCTTGGTTGGGAAACTAGGATTCTGCAAGCTGTGGGTGCAGCCAAAATTAAAAAAAAAAAGACACATGATGATGACTTGTGTGACAAATATGTGGCAGTAGGTTGTACACATTCCTAGCTGGATAACTGCAACATCACTCATTTCTCTCTATCAAGAATGATGACTTGCAATCTCTATCAAAATTATAAATGTATACACCCCTGTGGCTCAGATCTCCTAGTTCAGAGAATTTAGACCTCAGTTCTCTTTGCACACATGTGTTGAACTATTTGTAAGTGGAACATAGTTTTTAAGTCACCAGGGATTGGAAACAACTCAAATGTCCTCAAATAAGGGACTGATTAAGCAAGTTACAGTATATCCACACAAGAATACTGTGTAGCAGTAAAATAAAACAAGATAATAGAGAGTTATTTTTGTATCATTATAAAAGATGTAGTGTAAGGGGTCCAAAATGTGTTTAGTGACAAAATTAAGCTTTCTGTTGTGTAAAACGTTCATAATACATTTGAACTTATATTCAGCTTTGCATACACTCATAAAGAAATACTGAAAGGGGGACTTCCCTGGCAATCCAGTAGTTCCAGGTTTCCATCCCTGGTCAGGGAACTAAGATCCAGCATGCTACCTAGAGCAACCATAAGAAAAGGAGTGGGGTATTGGATTCGTAAGAAAGTGGTTACCAGGAGAAACAAAACAAACGAGGAACAAAAATTTGAGGGCAACTTTGTATTGTTTACCTTTTATATAATTTTTGGCATTTGAATCATGGGATAGCATCACTATCTAAAATTAAATTGCAAGAAATTTGGGGAGTCAACTGGAGTCTAGCAGACTTAGAGACTGTTTCTTTAATGGACTTCTTTATAATCTCCATTCCAGTCGTCCCTGGGGCTAAACTCCTCCCTTGTCTTTTTATCTCTAAACTGGCAGGAGTGTCAACCACAAGAAACAAGCTTTAAGTATTAAATTACAGGGAACTGTGCTAGGTACTAGGACTCCCAAGGGACAAAGAAGAACTGGACACAGTCCCTGCCCTTGAAGTGGTCCAGGTGGATTTTATCAGTCTCTTTAGTGGGCAGGACAAGAATAAAGAATGTCCTCCTCTCTCTGCCTCTCCCCCTCATTCTCCCTCCCTCCTTAGAATCTTGCAAAATGCTGGAAATGTATTGGAATTCCTACGTAATTCTCCTCCCCCTCACTGGAGAGCAGTAAGGCTTGAGGAGCTCAGGAACTTTCCATCAGGCTCAGATTGGAGAGGCTCAGACCAGGGTCAACTCAATCCACTTCCCTTGGGCCCCTGGTGCCTTGTGGAGGTTCTTGGACTTCTCAGATACAGCTGTGACTGTGGTTTCCGGCTTCCTGAGTTCTCACACTCAGCTTTGTGCTGCAGATATTTTACTCCAGTTCCTGCTTTGGAGATTGACATCCTCAAGCTTGGTGATACTCTGAGTACATGGGGGTCTGTGGGTGTGAATTCCAGCCAAGGAGCTTGCTTTTCTGTTTTAACTTTCCCCCTTCCCCTTGACAGATTCATTGTAAATGCCTTGAGGTTGCCTAAGGAGAGAGTATAAAGATTTGCTGGGTAGAGGCTGAGAAAGATCAGTTTTCTAACTGAATATCCCATCTCAGATCTTTAGTTCTGCTGTTCCTTTACTAGGGGACATTTTAAATACTCTAGACAATGAATCTAGTAAGAAAGCAATCAGAAAATCATTTACACAGAACTTTGCAGTTTACAATACACTCTCACATGCTGTTTCACTTAATTGTGACAAGTTCATGAATGAGAGTAAATATCATCCCACTTTGTAGTTGAAGAAAAGTGATGCTTAGGGAGAGAAAGGACTCTTCCATGCAGAGACATAGTAGCCTCTGGTGCTTCTGTATATGCTTGTGTGTATGCACTGTATGTGGAGCTGTCATCTTATGTCCTGAGACCCAGTTCTGAAATGGTTGAAGAGATATTATTTTCTGGAGTTGAGGCTGCTGTACATTCATTCTTTCACTCATTCACAGAGTCACAACTATTACTTGAGCGCCTATCTCAACAAAAAAGGTTCTAAGTTAAAAACAGTTGGGTGGTTGAAATCAACTGCTAGTGAAATGCTGGGGAAGACTTTAAAGCAGAATGGTGGATGCTGCTAAACAGGCAGTGATGAGACCTGGACTTTATTATTTTTTCATTTTGATTTTTAAAATATTTATTTATTTGGCTGTGCCAGGTTTTAGTTGCAGCACTTGGGATCTTCAGTTGTGGCATGTGAACCCTTAGTCAAGGCATGTGGGATCTAGTTACCTGACCAGGGATGGAATCCAGGTGCCCTGCCTTGGGAGCACAGAGTCTTAGCTAGCTACTGGACCACCAGGGAAGTCCTGAGACCTGCCCTTTAGATCAGAACTTTGCAAATTGGAGCTCTATGGCAACCAGTGACTGTTCAGAAGCTAGCAAACCAGGTTTCCACAGGTTTGACTTGATGATCAGGAACTTCAGCTTGATTCTCAATGTATTTTATCCATATTTGTGTAGAGTTATTTTTGCCTGACCAGCATCAGTCCTCCCCTCATTTTCATTTGGGGGGATACCCTTATGGGCAAATTATTCCTCTTGTCCCTTGACAGCCTGGACTAATCCATGTGACCTGAGATTGGCCAGTCAGCATCAGCCCCTGCTCACGACTTTGCCTCTTGAGTGAGTGACTCAGAAACAAAGGGATGTTGGGACTGAATCCCAGCTGTGGCCTGTGGTGCTGCTGGCAGCAGAAGCTGTTGCTTCTTGCCAGAGCTGCTCTTGTGCCTCTTGTTTTCCTATCCATGCTCTGGGCCCCCAAACATTCTTGTAATATATTTCTCTTTTGCTTGTTCTTGCAACAGACAAGAAGAATTTCAATTTGCAAATTGTGATGATTTCTTTACCAGGAAGTAAACTCTGTGAGAGGAGAGCGTAAATCTCATGCTATTCTGTCCTGTGTCCTGTGTTCATGCTCAGTCATGTCTGACTCTTTGTGACCCTTTGGATGGTAGCCCACCAGGTTCCTCTGTCCATGGGATTTTTCAGGCAAGAATACTGGTGTGGGTTGCCATTTCCTCCTCCAAGGGATCTTCCATGACTCAGTGATTGAACCCATGTCTCTGGAGTCTCCTGCATTGTAAGCAGATTCTTTACCACTGAGGCATTGGGGAAGCCCTCTGCTCTGTATCTTTTTTTTTTTTTTGCCTGCACCATGCAGCATGTGGGATCAGACCAGGGATCAAACCCATTCCCTCTGCAGTGTAAGTGCTGAGTCATATTCACTGGACTGCCAGGGAAGTCCCCTACTCTGTGTCTCTGATGCCCAACTCAAGCCTGGGTCTCGATATGTACAGGTTGAATAAGCAAAGAAACATGCTGTATTTATATGGGGCCATGAATTCTTGACATTACTGTGGTGGGGGGGCAAAAAATTGTCTATACCCTATAATAGCCAATGAAATCTGAGCAATTTCATGTTAATAAACATAAACACAGAGGATCCTGGGAAGGTCCTTTCTTCCTGTACCTGAAGGTTTCAGTAGTTGCAGCATGTGGGTTCAATACTTAGTACTGAGCTTAGTTGCTCTGTGGCATGTGGAGTCTTCCCAGATCAGGGATGGAACCTATGTCCCCTTGAACTGGCAGGTGAATTCTTATCCACTGTACCACCAGGGAAGTCCTGTCTATTTGTTATTTTCAATTATCAACCCCCTCCCCCCAAATATTCTCTTCCCTTTCATTCCTTCTACAGATAAACAACGAACATCTACCATTTGTCAGGTTCTGACAATGCAGTAGATACAAGATAGTCCCTAACTCTAACTGGGTTGGGGGGGGATTAAAACAAAGAGAACAAACCAATTAAATAACTACAAGCTCCGTTAAGTGTTCTGCTGAAAACAAACATTGATAAGCTAGAGAGCAATTGCCCTGTTTGAAGCAGGAGATCAAGGGGAGCACTTTTAGATTATGTGGTCAAAGAGGACCTTACTGAGGAGGTGACAAACTGAGATCTTTTAAAGAGTCAGTTTTGCAAAAAGTAACAGCTTAGTCAATGGCCCAGTGCCTGGAAAGACCTTGGAGGGAACCACAGAAGTGACAGCAACTTAGTATGGCCAGACAGTTAGCAGGGGTGGAGGATGTGATGGAAAGGTTGGTTGTTTTAAGCCGGGCAGTGACATGATTATATTTACATTTGAAGAAGTGCAATCTAGCTGCCCGGTTTTTCCAAGGTAAAATAAAATCGTTATTGCCTTCCTAAATAACAAATATTTAGCATTCCTCTTTGGAACTTACCAAATCCCACTGGGAAAACTTTTCAGACCCTTTGTGGGTGGCTGCAACTCCGACCTTGGTCCCTGGAGGTAGAATACAGCTCCTTTTCGCACTAGCAATTGGGATCCCTTCCGAGGAGTTAATGAGGTAAGGCGCAGGAGGAGCGGTTCAAAGACTCTAGGTCGGGAAGGAACCTGACTTGTTTGAGGACTTGAAAGACGCCTGAGAAAGTGGAGGAGTTGAATGCGCCTGAATGTGAGAGAGGCAAGTTAGTGCAGACTCTGAGAAGTCTGGCAGATAGGCTACGGTGAAGATTTAGATCTTAATCTGAAGAACAGTGGGCAACGGGCTTTGAGCATGAGGATGGCTATGAACAGAGTTGGTTTTGAGAAGCTCTTGCTGTCTGAGCATGACGAACGGATTGAAGGAGTAAGAGTGGGTGGAGAGGTCCATCTGATGGTGGACTAGACTGGAGTGTTGGCAGAGGATGGAGAGAAGTAGGAGGCTTCGAGGCTCATATAGGAGGCATAACTAACAGATGACGGATAGGGTCCAGCCCCGGGCCCCGGGTGATCACAGGGGATATGGGTGAGTGGGGACTTCGTGCACCGGGTCCGGGCGCAGGCCGGTTCCCGCGCGTCAGGGCAGTGGGCGTGGCTCGCCCGAGCCGTCGCCCCGGTGATCGGGTGGGGAGGGGCCGAGGGCGGGGCAGCTGAGGAGCTGCGTCACTCGGTGGTGGCGATGGTGCGTGTGTGTGGGGGGCGGGGGATACGCTGGGCGCGTCCCGGGGGTCACGTGGTGCGCAGCACGCAGAGTCCTTCTGTCGGTTGGTCCTGGAGCGGCGCAGCCGGAGCGGGGCTGTGAGGTGAGCTCGCGGCGAGGCGCGGCGAGGCGAAGCCGGCTGACTGGGGCCGGGGCGGGCCGGGCCCGCGCCGCGCGCGCGCGCCGTGCGGGCGGGGACGGTGACGGACGCCCCCGCTGCTCCGGTCCCCTGCCCGGCCCCGCTCCCAGCCTGGCCCCGCTTGCCCTGCCCGGAGGGAGGCCCGGGGACCGCTGTTGAGAGCGTGGCGGGCGTGCTAGTGGCGCCCAATCCCCAGGGTTGCCTGCGGGAGTGACGGTGCTTGAGGCCAATCAGCGCCGCCTGAGGAGGTTGGGCCGCGGGGTGCGGGCCCAGGGCGCGGAGCGGGCCGTGTTGCGGGTGGGGGGAAGCGCTAGGGTCGGATCCTGAGCCTGCGTGGCCCCGAGAGCTCCACCAACAGCCCCTGCCCTTGCCTTGTGCTTTGAGAACGCTTTTTCTTTTATAGCCTCTTTAACCCTCTTCTGGGAAGCACACCCCTTTCTCAAGCCCCCGACTATGGGAGTGTCCCCTTTCTCTGTAGTTTTAGAAAATGTGATCGGTGCAACCCTCTTTCTTAAGCTCCATCCCTGGGGTTTTATCTTAATTTCCAAAGCCTCCCCAACTGAGGATGTACCCCCTGACCCACGACCCCCAAATTGGGAGGACACTCCCTTTAGGTGTCTCCACTCTGAATAAATGTCCCCTTTCAAATCTGAGGGTTCTTCCCATTAGCGAGTTTCAAATCTGGGGTCCAGTGACCAGTTTGGGGGGTACGTGTTCCCGCAAATTCAGGGGAGACTTCCCTTTTCCAGGCCTGAAATCTGGCAAAATGCTTTCCAGAATGTCTTAAATTCAAGGGCTGATTCCTTTCCCCAGCCCTTCAAAATCTGGGAGAGCACAGTGTCCAGAGTCTACCCGAAATGAAGTCCAAATCCTGAAATTTTACGATAAGTATTTGTATTTACACAAGGGAATTCACAGCTTTTTCCAATCACTCTATCCTTGGGATTCCACCCGTTATTTTCATGAATTCTCCAAATCGGACCACCTTATTTCCAGATTTTCATATCTGAAAGTGTTTGTTTCCTGTCCCCACCCCCCAGACCCCACGCTCTACTTCTGGTTACACAGTTGTCAGCCTGCAGCCACCAGTTCTGATGTTTGTTAAATCTGGAAGGGCGCACTTTTTTTTTTAGTTTACTCATTTCCAGACAGTGGTGTGTGGTTCTTGAGCTTCTCAGCCATCGGAGAGATTTTGTTTCCTCAGCTTCCCTTTTTGGAACCCCATATTCCTTTAGGTCCTCTCCCTGTCAGGTAAGTGCACCTTTCCTCTTCCTTCCTCTGGTGAATAAATATCTTTCTTCAGCGTGGCACTTTCTCTGCTTCTGTGGCCTTTTCTCTGTACTCACTTCCTATAGTAGTACCTCCTGAAGTCTCCTCCCCCTGGGGGAGGATCTCCCCGCCCATCCCAAAGGGGTGCCTGCATGTTGTCTTTCTTATGTCTACGTTATCTTTCATCTTTCTGCTAACTGGAACTCTTTCCCTTGGCTTAACTCTATCCCCAGGCATTTTTCTGATCCCTTTCTTCCTTTGGACGCTGCTCTGCTTACTGGTGGCTGTAAAGATAGTCCCTTTTCTTCCCCTTACTCTGAAAGTGGTCTGAAGTCCAGGGCTGCCTGACTCCCCAGCGCTGGATTTAAGCTGAAAACGAATCCCCCCTTGTATTTCTTTGGTTATTCACAGGTCTCTTAATCCTCCTGGTGGCCTGCTGCTTATAAGATTCTGGTTAGAAGGATACTGCTTTCTCTTTTGCTATATTTCCCTTCATTGGAAAAAAAAAAAAAAAAACCCTCCAGAGATTCTTAGTCTTGCTTCCAGCTCCTAAGCTTCCTCATTGGCTCTTTTCCTTCCTTTTATCAAGAAAAGAGGTCTTTTGGAGGAGTCTCTTGGTCACTCTTTTTGTTCCTGGAGTAGAGGTGGGAGATGGATCTTTATCTTTTCCTGTGATCCTCTCACTTATCTGCCAAACCTTGCCCCCAACCCCCACCTTAAAATCTGCAAATGTCCTCCTAAGAGCCTCTCAGTAGGCTCTTTCTTTTGTATTTCCCTCTGTCTTTCCAGATCTTACTCAGGGCTTCTCAGCCGGAACCGAACCAGATTAATTTCTCCGCAGCTGGAATCTCAAGTGCTTATGGGATAATGACACCTCTGACCTTTCTCCTTTTGGGGCAGTACTTGAGTGTGCAGCTGTATGAGGCCTCAGGGCGAGAGAGAGTGTGAGCCTGAGAAGCAACCCTGGCAGGACAAGGCAGAAAAATACCGCATTTTCAGGACCACGTCCTTCTGAATCTCATTTGAAGATTGGATGTTTGCCAAGCACCTGCTTCTCAGTGATGCTGGGGGATTTAATGATACTCCCAGAAACCTGTAGGAATTAATGGGGCTTGTGGTGAAGTGTGCTGAACTCCGTGTTGGAACTTGAATAAAATGAATCATTATTGTATTTTCAGAAGAACTAAGCTTTTTTATATTTCATGTGCATGAAAACCCTGGAGCTGTGTTATTTCAGGAAGTGAAATAGATCCCACATTTATATCATATGATCATTAGTAAGTACCAGATTCAATAAAAAACACTGTAGGTCTGTCTGAGCAGTACCTAATAAAATAGAGTGTACAGAAAGTGAAGAGGTACTTTGTATCTTATTTGCCTGATTGGTACCCTATCTATGTACTGCTCTATATAGTTCACCAGTGCTTCTCAAACTTGAATGTACAAATAAATCACCTAGGGTGGGGAGTGTCTTGCTAAAATGCTGACTCTAATCCAGTGGGTTTAGAGTGGGACCCAAGTATCTGCTTTTCTAATTCCCCAGTGATGTTGATGTTATTGAACTACACTTTGAATAGTTAGGTTTTATGTGCAAAGTTTAAGATTTCTCTCTGAAAGTAGGAAGGTGGTGGTTAGCCGTATTCTGGAGCATTATTTTTCTTTATCTAGATGTGTATCCCTTAAAGTTTGTACAAGGCCACAGTCCTCTTTGGAGGACTACTGTTTATATTCAGTTACAGTTCTAGCATTTAGCTTTTGAAATCATGGCTAGAACTTCTCCAGGAGTTTGATTCCTGGAACTTCTCCAGGAGTTTGATTTATTTTGTCAGATTTAACTTTTTTTGGGGGGGGTGGGGGGTTTGGCATGCAGCATAGCCTGTGGGATCTTAGTTCCCAGACCTGGGATTGAACCCAGGCTCTTGACAGTGAGGGCACTGAGTCCTCACTCCTGGACCTCCAGAGAAGCCCTTGATCATAACTCTTGACATGAAATTATTCTAGTAAATACTGCATAGCCCATATAGTGACCAGCAAGCTTGTCTCTCTGGTTCCTCATCTGTCATCCTACCATGGATAATGAGTCTGAGATAACCCAAGTCAGCAGGGTCACAGATGTTGGAATTACCAAGCAGTCCTCGGTTTTCTGGGTTCCAGAGATGGGCCTGGGAGAGGCAGGTGTCTGCACTTTGATTTGTGTATCTGTGGGAGCTTCACCAAGGCGAATGTGTTGGGAACATGACATTACTCTTTGATGGGACTCTTGACCAAACGACGCTCTCTCTCCTTTTGTATCCACATTTGTCTCTAAGTCTTAGTGGGCTTTTCCTTTCAGATCATCTGTAACCTATTTCCCTGGCTATCACTTGTCGTGGCCTTTCCCCACCATAATCCTATTCTGGGCCCTAATCAGGACAAACCTGAATTTTTGCCACCCGCTACCCCCATCTCTCACGTGAATGTTAGATAGATCCTCTTCAGTAACCAATTTGATCTTGATTTGGCTCTAGTCCCAGCACTTCCACTCACTGTGAGACCTCAGGCAAGTCACTTAATGCGAATGGACCTCATTCTCTCCGTTTGTAAAACGAGGGGCTGATTATCTCGAAGGTCTACTGTGCTCTGAGCCTTTGTCCGCACCTTGCTTAGAAACCCAGTGCCTGTGGGCGATTGTTATAGCAGATCTGATTTCCTTCACGTGCTGTTGGGCTTGCTGCCAATCATTTCTGTGTCCGAGTCACTTCTGCCACTGACTCTTCTAGCCGAGGCAGCCAATTGTCCTCCAACCCAACTTCAGCATTCTTCTACCTCAGTGTCTCTGCCATTTCCATGCTTTAGTTCATTCAAAACTGTCTAAGCTTCCCAAGGAAGTCTTTTTGAATTCTCTATTCAGTGTTAGCTACTTCCCTGAATCACAAAGAGGGAGTCTGTAGTTTACACACAACTTTATTTATAGGTTTTCTTATCTGATGTGTGTTTTAAAAATGTCTTCCTCTCCTGCTCACCCCAGCTTTCATTTTTACTTTGAATTAGCAGAGTAGATAGAATGAAATTTAAAAATGAAGCAGGTAGTTTGCCCTTGACTGGAGTTTGGGGAAAATGAATGTCATGCTTTTAGCCCTCTTCTCTTTAGGTCTCCCAGATTGGGGGTCAGAAGTGAATATAACCTCCTAATGCCCCTTACTCATCTTTCTAAGAAATTATAGGTGGTGGTGGTGGGGAAGTTTCATGTTTCTTGATGACCTTTTTTTTTAAAAAATAAATTTTCTTTAAACCAAAATGTGTACTTAGCGCTTCCTTGGTTAGGTTGTAAGCTTGGAGAAAGACTTTTTTCTCTCTTACTCATCTCAGCAACTGCTCTTTACAGGTTGTTGATTAACCTTGGGGTAACCTGTTGAAAATTGAAACCTTGATTTGTAATGATGCTGTAACAGCTTTGCTGGATCTCATGTTAGGTATCCAGCTGTCCTTTGTTTTCTTTGGCCAAATAATGGAAGAGATGAGCATGTAGAAATCATGTAAAATTTTAGGAGCTGAGTATGAGTCACCAAACATAAATAGGGCAGTTGTAGCAATATGAAAGGGAGGTGGTGCCTGAATCAGTGGACTTAGGGGAAGGAGGAAGAGGAGGGGCCTGGGGAAGGGTTTAAACTGGGGCTCCCCTGGTGGTTCAGACGGTAAAGAATCGGCCTGCAATGCAGGAGACCTGTGTTCAATCCCTGGATTGGGAAGATACTCTGGAGAAGGGAATGCCTACCTACTCCACTCTCTTGCCTAGAGAATTCCATGGACAGAGGAGCCTGGCTGGCTACAGTCCATGGGGTTGCAAAGAGTTGGACTCGACTGAGCGACTAACACTAATATATTTGATAAGAGCTTATCCCTTGTCAGGAACATAATTCTAGAATTTTAAAGACTGACTCCCAGGCATCTTAGATGAGTCTTTGGTTTTCTTTGTCCTAGTAGAGACCTGATTTTCATGAGGTCTCTTATTTGTGTCGAAAAGGTGCATGACTAGGTGGATTGACGCATCTACCTTGCTTCTACAGGTACTGGGATTTCTAGGTTATGGAACCCTTGCCTGGGAATATTGGCAATTTAGTTAGCAGTTTTTGGAGCACTCTGTTAGATCTTATTGAACATTTACAATTTTATCTATTATTCTCACCTAGTAGACAAGAAAACTGAGATTAAATACTTTATTTGTCCAAGGTCACTTGGCTAATGACCCAGGTTGCTTTGCCTTCAAGTTTGGTGCTCATACATCCTCCTCTCAACAGCTGCCTTACCTTTCTCCCTCAGGGTTTGAATAAGTCACATTGGTCACAGCATCAAACAGGTGGCAGCCTGAAACACAGGACTGAGGCACTGCGAGAGAAGACGTGGCTTTGCCACCTCATCTCAGATTCCGTTCCTGACCATGGAAACTTCCCTTAATTGTAGAAGCTGAACTCTCTCAGCTGAGACTGCTTTTCTCCCCTCTTGAGACTCTCCGGAGCATGGCTGGTTGTTGCTGCTTGACAGCCCCTTAGAGTGATTTGATGGGTAGGAAGTCGGTCATGCTCTGCTCTGTATGAAATTTATGCATCTGCAATTCAGAAAGGCATGATAGTTAAAGATACCACCTTTCATGTCCAGGCTGCATGATACGTGGTGGCGAAGAACCAGAATTTGGAGGCATCTGCCACTCTCTTGGGGCTCCATGCCATGTGGGTGTGTGGGGCTCAAACCTCTTGGGACTTTCCCTGTGGCACAGACATTGGAGACAGACTTCCAGCATGGCGAGTTAACCTATCTGGACCAGTTTTCTCTCTCAAGTATATTAGCCTCACATCTATCGTTAGAAATATCGATAAATGTTGCCCTTTCTCTCCATTTCCTAATCTGTAAAATGGGAATAAGAAAATCTAATTTATAAGGTTATTAAAACTTGGTGAGCTGTGAAGAGTTGAGTATATATTACCGTTAATTTGTTTTATACGTTTTATAAAATGTTTGTAAAATCCCCTCATTGACCTTGTTTCTTGATATTTCATCTGTAACTACGTTAGTACTTTTTGTAAGAGAGAACACTTAAAATTTGTTTCTTATTTTCTTACAAAGTAATTTAACAGTAATTCTTTAATATCATTAGTGTTCAGGTTTCTCAAAGGCCTTTATAAAATATGTATATATTTTAAATTGAAGTGTAGTTGATTTATAATATTGTATTAATTTCTACTGTACAGCAAAATGATTCATTTATACAAATATACATCCTTTTTAAAATATTCTTTTCCATTATGGTTTATCATAGGAGTGTACTGAATATAGTTCTCTGTGCTATACTGTAGAACCTTGTTGTTCAAAGGCCTTAATATTTTTTTTCTTGGCTGTGGTGTTTGCAGGATCTTAGTTCCCACCAGAGATCTAACCTGGGCCCCCAGAAACGAAAGTGCCAAGTCCTAACCACTGAACCACTAGGGAATTTCCTCAGCCCTTTTAAAAAAAAAATTTAGTTTAGTTTTTAAAAATTGAAGTACAGTTGATTTACGACATGCCAATCTTTATTGTACAGCAAAGTGACTTGGTTATATACGTATATACATTCTTTTTTTAATATTCTTTTCCATTATGGTTTATCCCAGGAGATTGGATATCGTTCCCTGTGCTATATAGTAGGACCTTGTTGTTAATTCATTCTATGTAAGATAGTTTATATATGCTAATTCTAGATTCCCAGTCCTTCCCTCTTCCACGTCCCATCCCCTTGGCAACCACAAGGAGACGTGTGATCTGTTCTGTATGTCTGTGAGTCTGTTTCTGTTTTGTAAATAAGTTCATTTGTGTCATATATTGATGAGGACATGGCAACCCACTCTAGTATACTTGCCTGTAGAATCTCATGGACAGAGGAGCCTGGTAAGCTATAGTCCATGGGGTTGCAAAGAGTTGGACACGACTGAAGTGACTGAGCATGCATGCATGTGTCATATATTAGATTCCACATATAAATGATGTCATAGTATTTGTCTTTCTCTTTCTGACTTACTTCACTTAGTATGATAATGTCTAGTTGCATCCATGTTGCTGCATGCTGCATTATTTTGTTCTTTTTTATGACTGAATAGTATTCCATTGTATATATGTACCACATCTTTATTCAAAGGGCTTATTTTTAAATGCAATATAAATACAGTGGGTGTTGGAGTAGGTCCTGCTTTTAAAAACCCAGCTCTTCCTTCTAGCCAGGTGACCAAGAGCAAGTTACTTGCTCTAAGTCTGTTTTCCCTGTTCTGAAAAATAGGATAATACTGCTGACTTTTCTGCATTGTTGGGAATGAAGTATTTTTCATGGATTAGCACGTGAAAAACTCAGTAAAAGTTAGCCACCTCCTGGTATTAATAGTAAAGACCAGTAATGATAATACTTAAAGAGTAATTAATTGACTATTAAATAGTTTTTATTTATCTTTAAAACCCCATGTACAGTGAATTGGTTGTAATTTAGGGAAATGTCTTTGGAGGTCCCATGGGATAATGACTCCATCTCCAAATTGTTTTCCTTTGTAATATAGTGATACCTCACTTAAGGAATTCTGTAAGAACAGTTTAATCAGATTTGTTTTAAAAAATATTCCCTTCCCTAAAAAGAACCCACACAAACCCATTCCAGAGCTGTGTGACACCATTTATAGAGCCCTCCCAATGACTGAAAACAGGGTACAGCTTTTCTGAGGCTCCAGGGGCTAGATTCTGGTCTGTCTTCAGGTGCCCGTTTCCCTGTGCTTTGCCTTACTGCTGTGGAACAACACCAGTTCCTACATTTACCTGTGGAGAGCACTTTTCAAAGAGTCTTCATGGAATTGTCTCCTTGAATTCCTATATCCCTCAAGATGGGTGATACTGATCTCTTTCTTTTCTTTCTTCTATCTTGTCAATGAGGAAACTAAGGTTATCTCATTAAAGAAGCATCTGACTGCCAAGTTAGATGCTGCTTGTTAGACTCTGGGGGTGCCTATGAGGAGTTAAATGCCTGAGGAGAGATCGGCTCAGGCAGTTTCTGTGTGTAGAATGCTGTGTTGTGACCCATGTAACAGGTAAGGCTGCCACGGGTGAATAATGGGGTGAGCCCTGGCCCAGCAGCTCTTTGAGGAGGTGCTGATGGTTGAGCCCCATCTGAAGGACCAGGCAGAGAAGAAGCAGCGTTGCAGGGAGTCTGGGTGTGTGGGAGGCATGAGCAGTAATAACCTCGAGAAGTTGTCATGTGCCAGGCTCTGTGATAAGTAATTTTTGCTTTTTTTTGGCTGCATCATGTGGCCTGTGGAATCTTAGTTCCCTGACTAGGGATCAAACTTGTGCCCCCTGCCCTGGAAGCAGGGTTTCTTAACCACTGGACCAGCAGGGAAATCCCTGTGTTAAGTAATTTTGATCTTCATAGCACCTATAGGAAGGTACGAAGTAAGTACTGGTACTATCCCTGTTTTACAGATGAGTAGCTTGAGGCTCAGAGAGGAAATGACTTGTGCAAGGTTATATGGAAAATGGTGGAGCTGGGGGTCAAACCCAGGCAGTCTCTTTAGAATTCTGGCTCATAACCACCATGTGCCACTGGCCCTCTGCTGATTGTCTGCTCCACTCCTTTTAAATTCCCATCTTTTAACAGCCCCTGGTTTGACTTGGTCATAGTTGCTAACTCACTGGAGGCCCTGATGCTACACTGAGTAGTTTGAACTCTGTTCTGTAGGGAACTACTGATTTTTTTTTTTTTTTTTTGAGATGTAATTGACATATAACCTGAAGTTTTAAACAGAGGTGTCTTATGGTCAGATTTGTACTTTAGAAGTATTAGTGAAGTAGTACTGATGAAGAGTAGCCACAGTTAGATGACTAGTTGGATTACCTGGATTCATTCCTAAGCCCAGCTTTGTCATTTGGGCAGCTTACTTTCTGAACCTTAGTTTTTTCATCTCTAAAATGACAATAATAATAATTCTCATCACAGACCTATGAGGTAGATACTAAATGAGATGATGTATCTATACAGCACTTAGAATAGTGTCTATCATAAAAAAAACCGCTCAGAAGTCAGCTTATAAGACGGTATTGATTTGGATCTGGGGAACGTGTGGCTGGAGGTTTTGAGCTCCACTGAGAGCTGTTGAGTTTGTGTGTGCTAAGGCGCTTCAGTCGTGTGAGACTCTTTGTGACCCCATGGACTGTAGCCTGCCGGGCTCCTCTGTCCATGGGATTTCCCAAGCAAGAATACTGGAGTGGGTTGCCATGGCCTCCCACAGGGGATCTTTCTGACCCAGGGACTGGAACTCACTTCTCTGCTTTGACAGGCTAGTTCTTTGCCACTAGCGCCACCTGGGAAGCAGGAGAGTTGTTGCAGTAATTGGATTAGAACTGATGGGGGCCTGAACTGGGCAGCCACTCGTGGGAGAAACCTAGAAGTAGGTGTGACAGAATGTTGACTGACAGTGAGATGTGAAGGCAATGCCCATGTTCCTGGCTTGGCACATTGGCCAGTCTTGGGACCTCAAACTGTGATGGGGAGAAAAGGAGAAGGAACTTGTGAGGGTAAGATGATTAGCTCAGTGAGGTTGAGTAATGTGCCAAAGGTCGGTCATTCAGCAAATATATTCTGGAGTTAAGCCTGGGCTCCTTTCCACTGTTTCTGGGAAGAGCCCCTCGTTTAACTTGTTCATTCTCAGTAATTCAGAAGACGTAAGCTCAACCTGTGTTTGTTGTCTGTCTGAATTTTAATTGTGGTAGAAAACAACTTCACTTCTAGAGAAAGCATTTCAAGTATCTGGGAAGAGAGTAAGAGAATTTTTTTTTATCCTACTTTTCTTTCTTCCTCCTTCCTTTCCTCCCTTCTTCCCTTGTTTCTTTCTCTACCTTTTCAAGTAAAAGAGGCTAATCCAGTTCTATCAGTGTGATTTGGGCAAGCCTGAGGGAGTGGTAATGATTGGCTTTAGACTGAGTCTTCTTTCTGTGTCACTGAGGACAAATTAGTGATGGAGGGGCCTTTGCCCCTACTTGAAACAACTTGTCAGTTCTCTACGATTATGGATGTGCTCTTTAAAAAAATTTGTTTTTAATTTATTTTTGCCTGTGCTGGGTCTTTGTTGCTGCTCATGGGCTTTCTTTGATGCAGCAGATGGGGCCTACTCTCTAGTTACGGTACATGGGCTTCTGGTTGCAGTGGCTTCTCTTGTCGTGGAGCCTCTGCTCTAGACCTTAAGGGTGGTAGTTGTGACACAAGGGCTTAGTTGCATGTGGGATCTGAGTTCCCAGACCAGGGATCAAATCCATGTCCCTTCCTTTGGCAGGTGGATTCTTAACCTCTGGACCGCCAGGGAGCTCCCTAGATGTGCTCTTTTTATGTTCGTTATATTGAATACTATTTGTTAATGTTGCATAACAACAGTGGCCGTAATCCTTTGTGTTTGACGTCCTTTTTGCTAGTGCTGCTACTGTCACACAGCCGTCTTATCACCAATATTGAATACTTGGTGTGTACTGTTCTGAGCGCTTGACGTCCATTAGCTCACTTAGCCTCATAACCCCAGGAGGTAGGGGTTCTTTGTCCCCTTTTAGAGAAGGGCAAACAGGGAGGCTCAGTGATTTTTCACATCTTCACTTAGCAGGCAGTGAATGGAGCCAGGATTGGTCAGAATCTGATTCTGAAACCTGTCTGCCCATCCCTGAGTACTGCCTGGCCTTCTTCCAAGACAGAACTTTGGAAGAGCCCGCTTGGACGCTTCCTCCTGTGAGTTGTAGGTGTCCCTGGACCTGCTGACACTGTGTGTGCTCTTCTGGAACTACAGTCAGGGCTGCAGGGCTGCAGCGAGCGTTTCTACCTCCTCGGCTCAGGGCTGTGGGGGGGATTGGCGGGGAGCTCATTTCTGCTGAGACACCTTGCCTCTAGGACTTCGCCTCTGCCTAGAATTCTTTTCCTCTAGATCTTCACGTAGTTGTCTCCTTGTCGTTTAGATCTCTGCTCAGACCTTAGCTCCTCAGAATTCTTTCTAACAGCCTCATCTAAAGGATCCTGCCACGTTGTCAACTGGCTCACGTTGTTTTGTTGGGTTTTCGGCTACAGAACTTACCCTCCCAGAAACGATCTTATTTGCATATGTGTTATCCTGTTTCTGCCTTCCTTGCTAGAGAACAGGGCCGGGGGTGTCCCGTTCTCCTGCCTGCTGTCTCAGGGCCCTGGCACAGAGCCAGCTCTCAGTGAATACTGAATGAAGGAGGCATAAAGATTTAAGCTGGTCTTTCGCTTGAAGTGTCCTTCAGTTTGAAAGGGGGTTACATTAAGCTTATTTTTTTCTTATTTTGTTTTTTATATATTTTTAACCTTTTTATTTTGTATTGGAGTATAGCAGGTCAACAATGTTGTGATAGTTTCAGGTAGTTGGCAGAGGGGCGGCGGTGGGGGGAGCAGGAACCTCAGCCATACATATATATGTATCCCTTCTCCCTCAAACTCCCCTCCCATCCAGGATGCCACATAACATGAGCCGAGTTCCCTGTGCTCTACAGTACTACCTTGTTTATACATTTTAAATACAGCAGTGGGTATATGTTGATCCCAAACTCCTTAAGTATCCCTTCCCCCATCCATCACCCCAGCAGCCAAAAGTTCTTTCTCTAAGCCTGTGAATCTGTTTTATCATTTATTTTTAGATTCCACATATAAAGGATGTCATAAGATATTTCTCCTTCTTTGTCTGACTTAGTATGACAATCTATAGGTCCACCCATGTTGCTGCAAATGGCGTTCTTTCTTTTTTTTTTAATGGCTGAATAATATTATGTGTACCACATCTTCTTTATCCATTCCTCTGTCGATGGACATTTAGATTGCTTCCATGTCCTGGCTATTGTAAACAATGCCCCAGTGAATATTGGGGTGCATATATCTTCAGACCATGCTTTTCTCCAGATGCATGCCCAAGAGTGGGATTGCAAGATCATATGGTAGGTCTGTTTTTGGTTTTTTAAGGAATCTCCATACTGTTCTCCCTAGTGGCTGCACCAGTTTACATTCCCACAAACAGTATAGGAGGATTCCTTTCTCTCCACACCCTCTCCAGCATTTACTGTTTGTGAATTTTTTGATGATAAGCCATTTCGGCTGGTGTGAGGTGTACATTAACTTTAAAAGGTACCATCATCCTTTAATGGAGATTGAATTGCAAGCCTAGTGTAAGCACTACTGGTTTATTGTAAAGCCCATTCTGTAGTTTCTGGAGGTTGCCAATCTTCAGAGTTTATTTTCTCTTAACCTTGATGAGAGCCAGCTCGTTGAAAGATCTGTTCCCTGCCCACCTATCACAAATTCTTTGTTATTTTGAGTCCTTAGTCTCTTCTCCCCAGCACATTAGGTTTGCTGAGGGCAGGGCCTCCAGTTACCATGGCTACCGTGCTCTTAAACCTCTCCCAAAATAAAATCCAGAGTCCATGTCAGTACATTAACTATAAATATATCATGAATTCAGAAAATTCTGCTGTTTTTTGAACACCTACTCTGTGCTAGACATACAGGGGCTTTGCAGATCTTTTTTTTTTCTTCCTCCCACTGTGTGGCATACAGGAGCTTCCCTGACCAGGGATCTAACCCATTTCCCCTGCTGTGGAAGAGCAGAATCTTAACTATTGGGCCACCAGGGAAGTCCCAAGATACACATTCTTTCTTTTTAAAAAAATAATTAGACAATTAATTAATTTTTGGCTGTGCTGGGTCTTCGTTGCTGCAAGGACTTTTCTCTAGTTGTGAGTTGGGACTAGTGTCTGGTTGCAGTGTGAAGGTTTCTCGTTACGATGGCTTCTCTTGTTGCGGAGCACGAGCTGCATGGTGCGTGGAGTTCAGTAGGTGCCATTCCAGGACTCTAGAGCACAGGCTCAGTAGTTGTGCACAGGCTAGGTTGCTCTGAGGCATGTAGGATCTTCCTGCACCAGGGATCAAACTCGTGTTTCCTGCATTGGCAGGCGGATTCTTTACCACTGAGCCATCAGGGAAGCCTAAGAAGTACATTCTTCAGTTCAGTTCAGTGGCTAAGTTGTGTCCGATTTTTTGTGACCACATGGACTGCAGCACGCCAGGCTTCCCTGTCCATCACCAGCTCCTGGAGCCTGCTCAAACTCATGTCCATCGAGTTGGTGATGCCATCCAACCATCTCATCTTCTGTCATCCCCTTCACCTCCTGCCTTCAATCTTTCCCAGCATCAAGGTCATTTCCAGTGAATCTTCTTTGCATCAGTTCAGTTCAGTCACTCAGTTGTGTCTTACTCTTTGCCACCCCATGAATTACAGCACGCCAGGCTTCCCTGTCCATCACCAACTCCTGGGGTCTACCCAAACCCATGTCCATCGAGTCAGTGATGCCATTCAGCCATCTCATCCTCTCTTGTCCCCTTCTCCTCCTGCCCCCAGTCCTTCCCAGCATCAGGGTCTTTTCCAATGAGTCAACTCTTCACATGAGGTGGCCAAAGAATATGCATATAATAGATCTGTTTATATATATGTTTATTTGTATTAAAGAGGTAATACTGTATACCTGCCTCTATACCATGCTTTTTTTACTTGACAGTGTATCTTGTGGCTCCATATCAGCATCTACAGCTTACCATTTTTCCTTTTAATAGCTGTACCACATTCTGTTGTATAGATGGCCATAATTCATTTAAGTGGGCCTCTTTTAATGGGCATTCTAATTGCAGAAACTTATTGTTCACCCTCATAGATAATTTGGAAGACTTTGGGGGATATATCTGTAGGATGTCACTGGCTATGGGTCTATTGCCTTGCAGGTATTTGCATATTTGTAGATAGTGTCAAGTTGCCTCTAGATAAGATTTTCCAATTTATGCTTCTACCAACATAGTATAAGCATCATTTTCCCTCATCCCTGAAAGCACTGGGTATTTTATTTTGAAATTATTAGCCTGAAGAGTGAAAAATTGTTACTTTGGTTTGCATTTCCTTTAGTTAGGATGATGTTATGTGGATAATATAATCATATGCTTATTAGATCTTTGTATTAGTCCTGCTCCCCTTCCTCCCAAGCCTCTCCCTTCTCTACCTGGAAATCTGCCAGTTCTTACATTTTCCTCATTTTTAAGTGAGTTGTTTGGCTCTTTTGTTCTTGGTTTATATGCACTCCTTGTTAATAAAGTAAGTTAGCCCTTTGGCCTTTTGTGTTGGAGTTATTTTCTCCAAGTTTTCTGTTTGTGAAAGTGCCCTTTAAACTGTATTATACTGTATACATTTAAAGCTTTCATTATCATTGATACAGGGGCACTGGTTGCAAATACTGTATTTAAGGGAATAAACTAGGCTCTCTGTCTCCTGTTTAGCAGTGAGCACATATTGTAGGGTAATTTGTTTTTTTATTTTCGATTAAATTTTTTTGACCTTGCTGCATGACAACGTAGTTCCCCCCAGGGATTGAACCCATGACCCCTAACCACTGGACCACCAGGGAATTCCCTGTAGGGAAATTTGAATGTAAAGGAGTATTTTGAAATCCTGCCAGGGTCTTTAAAATGGAATCATATATGAGTACAGATTGCATCAGATTTTTTTTCTCATAGTTTTCCTGGGTGTCTTCATTGAACATATTTCCTCTTCCTATTCTGGAACTAGAACATTTTGGAAGAAAAAATCTAAGGCCCTGAAGAATGCATAAGTTAAATGCTACAGAATCTTAGCCCTCTTGCAGCTTGAGAGAAATGTGTGTTTACCGAGATGACCCAGGGGGAGGGAATCAGGAGGGAGGAGGGAGGGGGGTTCTGGAGGGGAACATATGTATACCCATGGCAGATTCATGTCAATGTATGGCAAAACCAACACAATAAAGTAAAGAAAATTAAAAAAAAAAAAAAGAAATGTGTGTTTAAATGTAAGAAGTAAAAACTTATGTCATCTAAATTCCTACTTTTGTGTTGAACTCTTTTTTATTCTTTAGTAGATGTTGTCAATTAAATTGAGACTTTCAGATGGTTGTCCTCCCTTTGCCCTTTCTTAGAGCTCCTTCATCTCTTCTCCGAGTTAGTGTTTTGTCTTCCTGGGTGGGCAGGAGCTGGGACTGAGTTGGATTTCTGATTCCTGATTTCCAGCACAGTGCCTTTCTGACAGTGCTCACTAATGATTTGTTGAATACATTAATGTGAAATTTGAAAACAAACTCTTCCATCCCAGAGGAGTGGATGGATTTGGGCATGGGACATAAAAGTCAGATTAGTCGTTAGTCTTGTTCTGACTGATATCAGAGTGGAGCTTCAAATAAATGGGTCAGAGTTACAATGAAACCTGTTTCAGTTCATGATAAGGAAGACCTTCAACAATTCGGCCTCAAGAGGAATTGGTTTTCTTGAGCCATTGAGAATAATTTGCTCATTTTCATTCACTGCCTGTTCCCACACTCCTGTATTTTAATGGAAGGCCTCCTTAGGGAAGCTGTGTGGTAAAAGAATTAATTCAGAAATCAAGCAGACCTGGGCTTTTGTTCTGGGGCTGGTCACTTAGTACCAGAACCTTGGCCCAATTACTTTAAACCAAATTTCTCCTTATGTGATAGTAGGATTATAATTAGCTGCTAACTATATAGTCCTTATACCATCCCTTAAATGGATTTTTTCATTTAGTCTTCACCTGGAGATAGGTACCTGGTATCACCATCCCTGTTTTAGGGAGAAGAAACAAATGCTGAGGGATTAGGTAATTCACCCAAATTCACCCCTAATAAGGGGTGGAGTTGAGGATTAAAGGCCAAGAATTTAATCCTATTACATTAATGCCATTTCTAAAAGAGAACTGTCTCCCTGCATGAAGTCTAATAAATACTAGCTGCTCCGGTGAGTTTTCCGTGTCACTCTTTCTTCTTGTGTGCCATCATTTTTTCATATGATCTGAGAGGCAAAGCTATTAATCTGAATATTACTTGGTATGCATAAAGTCATGAAGATAATTTGAGGTGCTTTTTCAGGCAAGTCAGAATGAAGACTTTTTACTTATATTAGGTTTGATATCTCATTTTCCTGGAGAGTGTGAAGTATAGCCAGTCAGACCTCTGACTTGCCCTTTCCTAAGGTCCATATTGTCCAAATACTCTTGCTTGACATAGCTTTTCAGTTGAAACTGTCAACTGTTCCTGTCTTAGTCTGATAATTGCTTTATGTGTTCCCCAATATCAGCCCTTTGGAATGTGTTGTTTAAATATAATGGATAGCTCATCATTTACACTTTTTTTTTTCCTCATGGGAAATTTCCGTTGTGAAAAATTGTAAATTTAGGAAACTGTTTAAGAGGGAGAGATCACTTACAGCCTGTGTTTTTTTTTTCCTTCCAGTCTTTTTTTTTTTTTTTTAATGCACATGAATTTTACTGTGAGTTCAGAGGGATATAATTTTACATCCTGCTTTTTCATGTAATATATTGCAAGAAAATGTGATGGTATGTACACATTAGATATGAAGACCCACTTCTGTGATTACTCCTTGTTCATCCATTGCAAAGATTGCCCTTGTGATATGAGGCAGATATTACCCTGACAGTGCTCTGGCATTGCTTGGGCAGTATAGGCTATTGGGATCCAAAGTTCAGTGGGAGAGAATTTACTGGGAGTTGGCCTTGCTATATGAAGGTGGCCTGCTCAAGTGCCCCAAGAGCTCAGAGTGGCTACATCTCCAGCAGAACCACCGCTAGCCCCTAAAGATCAATTTTACTCATATGGACAATGATCACCAATCCAGTTTGTCAGAATTTACTCAAGAAGAAGCAGAAAATACAAATAGAACAAAGAATGAATAAATAGATAAAATAAATAGATAGATAGATAGATAGATAGATACTTTTGTCCAGCCTTCCAAAAGTAAAGGTCCGGAAATTGGAGTTCAGCTTTTGTTTCCTTCCTTTGTAGCACTTAAAATTCATAGCAGTTGAAGTTTGCAGTTAAGTAGTTTGTCTGTTTTAGTGGCTACATTTTTTTTTTTCTTCCCCAGTAGACTGGAGGCTTCAGGAGGCCAGGAATTGTGTCTGTTTTGGTCTTGACCATTTTTATGTAGTCTCTCAGCAGATGTTTCTTACTGTTTGTCTTCAGCACATGATTCAATTTACTTCTGAGTGACTTTTTCTTTGGTGTTCTGAGGAGTCCCCCTTACAGATGAATCCTTGGTAAGCAGTGTTAGGGCCTTCTCGGGTGGTACTAGAGGTAAAGAACCTGCCTGCCAGTGCAGAAGACGTAAGAGACACAGGTTCCATCCCTGGTTTGGGAAGATCCCCTGGAGGAGGGCATGGCAACCTACTCCAGTATTCTTGCCTATATAATCCTGGGGATAGAGGAGCCTGGGGGCTGCAGTCCATGGGGTCGACAAGAGCTGGACGTGACTGAGGCAACTGAGCACCCCTTTCCAGTTCCAGAGACAGCAAGATCCTGTGTGATAGAGGAGGAACCAGTGGAGGGCACACCTGTGCTAGGATGAGGGCAAGGAGTAAAGCAGGGCGTTGACGCGGTTTCCTGGAGCTTTGTGTTTTGAATAATGCCTGTTTGTCTTTTATGTGTAGTGAGTGATACTCCACTCTGGGCAGACTTTGCCTAAGTTTCATAAATATTTAATTGGCTTTTTCAGGAGAATAAAAGCAGCCCCGTTGATGACTGAAAATGACAAAGCATCCACCTAACAGACGAGGAATCAGCTTTGAAGTGGGAGCCCAGTTGGAAGCCCGGGACCGATTAAAAAACTGGTACTTTTACATTTTTCTGTTAATTAAATCCCTTCAGTAAAGGATATTTGCCAGCACTGATAAAGAGGGGTAGCCTAGGCTTTTCTGTAGTGTGTTCCTGCTCCCTGATTCTTAAGTCTAGAGCTGTGGTAATGTCTTTCTCTTTGGTGCTGGGATCCCTGTGTTGAGGGGACTGTCCAGGTATAAGTGTTCCCCTTTTCTGCCTGTTCATCTGGAGGAGTTATGGGAAGAAGAAGCAGGAGTGGCAATAGGGAAGGGAAGAGTTGCTAGTGGTAACTTATTCTTGGCTGCCTGTCTGAAAGGCCAGAGATGGAAGAATGAAGAAAAGAGGGGTTAGATCAGAGCAACTTGTGTGTTGTAAACAACCCTTTCTGTTTTCTGGGTGTGTTGTTGTACCGTTGAAACTTAGTCATCACATCGTAGGGATGATTAGCTTCAGAACCTGAGAGGTTGTAGTCCCAACTTTGTCACTGACTCATGACCTCTGGTTGGTAATTAGCTACTCTGAGCATCAGCTTCATCTGTAAATGTGGGTATTAGTAATACTGACCTCAACGGAGTTTTTCCGAGAATCAAGTAACAGGATGTGTGGGGAAAGGCCTTGTAAACTGTAAAGTGGTGGTTGTTGTTGAGGATATCCTAGAGTTTAGTCTTTTGTTTATGCTTAAAGTGAAAGTGAGGATTTCAAAATTCAAACCTTTCTGTGAGTTTTCATAAGGAAGGCTGTAGTGCTTTTGAGTGTCAAAATAGACAGGCTGACCAGCACCTGGTGTTTAGAAGAAGATGGGAAGAGAAGAAGGGGAATTGGGGTAGAATATGTCTCTACTGCCTTTTGGGGCTGGGAGATTTGATATAAGAATTAGACCCTTTGAGCACCTGCTTGTTTCTGTAATTATTTCCCTTTTTTGGTTTCTTTCAGTAATTTTTAAGGCAGCTTAATCAATAGAAAGAATTCTTTTTAGATTTGGAGAAAAAATTAAAATATTGAAAGAGTTTGAAACTACAGCTAACCATAAGATAATCTGTGTACTTGTCACTCAGAATTATTGAATTTTAACGCTTTTGTTTTATTTGTATTTTAAAAAATAAAGGACATGAAATGTTCCTGGTATGATGGTAGTATCTTTTATGCCCTTTCCAATTCAGTTCCACTCTTGCCTTCCTTAGAGGCAGCCAGCATCCTGCAGTTAGTTCTGTCCTTCCCACGTTTTACATTTCTACTGTATGTATCCATAAATAATACTAGTTAGCATCACTTTGAGTGTTTTTAAGGAATTCATCTAAGTGTTCTCATATTATTTGTTTCTTTTCTGTAGTTGATGTTTTTGTGATTTACCCATATTGGAATAGGTATTTGGCCTCATTTCTGTGTAGAGTTCCACTGTATGAATATACCATATTTTGTTTATTTAGTCTCCTATTGATGGACATTTAGATTCTAGTTCTTCACTTGATACACAGTGCAACCCTGAACATTTCTAAGTTATCTCTTTGTGCATATGTGCAAGAATATTTCTTGGGTAATGACTTTCAAACTTTTTTGAACATAATCTAGTATAAGAAATATTTTAAAGAAAGCCAGTGTGGTACTTGTCATATACACAATATAAATTTAAAAGAAGCAAAACTTCTGTGAAACAGTCCTTAACCTTAATACCAATATACTCTAATGTTTCCTAATATACACACAAAACTGCTGGTTGTGAACCATTAATTTGATTTTACAGTCTACTGATTTTACAGTGTACTGCAGTCTGAGTAGCCCTACTCCAGTGAATTTGTTAAGTGATGTGATAAACACCTTTTCAGTTTTACTGGAAGTTGCAGAGTTTTAACCATTGGATCACCAGGGAAGCCCGAGTTTCAGCTTTTTATTATGAAAAGATTTAAGCATAATCAAAAGTTCAGAGAATAGTGCAATGAATACTATGCCTTCCACCTGTATTCACTAATTGTTAATATATTTACCTATCATACTTTATATACTTATTGTAATGTAATTAATTATAATTAGCAATAATTTCATAATATCTAATATCAGAATCTATTCAGATTTATGTCTCTTTAGTTACTTTTATTCCATGATAATCCTTCTCCCCTCCCCTACTCTTTGCCTTTCCTGACATTATTTTTAAGCAACATTTATTTTGTAGACGATTCTACATTCTGAGTTGGTCGCATTGTTTTCTCATGGCGAGTTTAACTTGTTTCTTGTATTCTCCATTTCCTATAAACCAGAAGTTAGGTTTAGACTTCAGGTTAAACATTGTGTTGTAGAATGGTTGAATGGTAATGCTGTGTGTTTCGTATCGCATCCCATCAGGGGACACATAAAGCTATGTCATCCCACTCTCTGTTCCAGGTTAAAATAATGACTGCCATTTCTCACCATCTTAAAAGTGTATTTTTCCCTGTCAGAGTACTAAATAATTTGTGGGGATACTTTGGAATATATCTTAAGTGTTTCCCTATACCATTTACCTAATGATTTTTAGCATCCATTGATAATCCTTACCTTAATCAGTTATTTTACCAGAAGTGGAAGAATAGTGATTTTTTTCCACCTCTCTCATTCAATGTTTTATTGTTACAGCTGATGTTCTTTTATAAGAAGAGCACTTTTTTTTCTTTATTCTTTTTAAAGATCACTAAGGACTGAGATTATTCAGTGTGGTGTTGTAGTCAGTTATATTCATTATTTTCTTTTGTGCTAAAATTTTCCCAAACTTGGTTGGTGACAGGCTCTTTGATCTTTTGACACACTCCTGTTAGTCGTTGAGTATTCCTTATTTTCTGGCATTACTAGAAGCCCCAGATTTATTTCACCCGTACTGCTCCCAGACCCTGTCCATTTCTCCAAGGATACCTGGTTTCTTTTAGTTAGAAGTGGTACTTAGAACTTAGTTCTAAGTTAGGCACTGGGTTTGTGTATTGCTGCTAGAATGTCATTGCTTTTAAGACTATTTTTAGTGGTTGGAGCTAAGAAATAGTTGTTTTGAAACATTATGAGTTCATTTTTATTTTTTGGCCACACCACGTGGCATGCGGATTCTTGGTTCCCAGACCAGCCAAACCCATGCCCCCTGCATTGGGAGCACAGAGTCTTAACTACTGGACCACCAGGGAAGTCCCTGTGAGTTCATTTTTGTATTTCTAATTTAAATGGAACATTTTGTAATTTTTAAAATTTTGCCTTTCTTTTATATTAATAGTCTTTGTTTCTAATCACACTAATATATTAACCCATTTGCTTTATTCTGTATTACATACAAAATAGTTTCACAGTTACAATACTGGTATTAAAATCCGAGTGAAATTTAAGATTTTCCTGACATTTAAAAAAATTATGGGGACTTCCCTAGTGGTCCAGTGGTTAAGATTCTGAGCTCCCAATGCAGAGGACCCAGGTTCGTTCTGTGGTCTGGGAATTAGATCCCATATGCCACAACCAAGAGCTCACATGTTACAACTAACACCTGGCATGGCCACATAAATAAATATATAAAAAAATTACGTACCCTTTCCCCCAGGATAAATTATATTTGTTACAAATAGGACTCTAAATTAAGTAATGTGAGTTTCTTCTCAATACTCTTACAGTATAATTTGATTTTTACATTAAAGATTTTTTATGTGCATATAGTAAAATTTCCCTTTTTTTTTTGGTGGGTATGCCTGAGTTTTAACCCATGTATAGATTCTTGTAAGCGTCAGAACTAACAGGAAACAGAGTACTTCAAAGACTTTGCTCATGTTATACTTTTGCCAGTCTATACTTACTTGATTTGATTATTTTGTTTACTGTCTTCCTCACTAGAATGCTAACTCACTAAGGAATAGGGTGTTAGGACTGATTTCTGAGAAACAGTGCAGTTGATTTATTTGTAAGTGGGAGAAATGGGGAATGAGGTGAAGAGACTGGAGAGAGCTATGGACTGTTTTGTGAGTGTGATCCCTGGAAAGGAGAAAGGAGGATGATAGGAAGTCCTAGAATTCAGTGCAGTACTCAGAAGGTTTTGGCAGTGGAGATGGTGAGTCCTCAAGCCAAAGGTGCTGTCAGGTCTTGTCTCCATCTATCCCTGCTCACTCAGCCATTGGCTGGGGACAGCCCTAGAAAGTGTGGCGATGGAACAGAGGTGGTGATGAGTGTCATGCTGCTACAGCTGCGGTCATTATTAGCACTTGCTAAGGATGTGAAGGATGTATTTTCAAGGCAGCCACAGGTGGGCTGTCTGTTCTGTTCTCTAATATATTTCCATTGCCTCAAAATTGAACCTAGCATATAATAGATGCTCAATAAAATTTGTGAACTGAGTTCCAGATGATTGTAGGAAAACATTTTCCTAGGTTGTTTTGATTGCTTACATTTTAAGCTTGAGAGAAAAAACGTTTTTTTTAATTATACTATAGTTTATTCACAATAGTGATTCAGTTTTTTAAAAAATTATATTCCATTATGGGTGTGACAAGGTATAAAAATTCTTTGTACTAAACAGTAACTCCTGTGGCTTATTTATGTTATGTACAGTAGTTTGTTTCTGTTAATCCCATACACCTAGTTTCTCCCCTCCCTCTCTTTGGTAACCAGAAGTTTTCTATGTTTGTGAGTCTATTTTGTTTATAGATTCATTTATATTGTTTTTTATATTCCACATATAATGTGTAGTATTTGTCTTTCTCTGACTATTTTACTTTACTAAGCATAATATTCTCTAGTTCCATCCATGTCACTGCAAATGTCATATTTCATTCTTTTTAATGGCTAAGTAATATTCCATTATATATGTTTATACCACACCTTCTTAAGCCAGTTGTTGATGGGCACTTTCATTGTTCCCATGTCTTGGCTATTGTCTTCATAAATAGTGCTGGTATGAACATGGAGGTGCATGTATCTTTTTGAATTAGAGTTTTCATTTTTTTTCCGAATATTTTTCCAATCCCACCCAGGAGTGGGATTGTTGGATCATAAGGTAGCTCTCTTTTTAGTTTTTTGAGAAGCCCCTATACTGTTTTCCATAGTGGCTATACCAATTTGCATTTCCACCAACAGTGTATGAGGATTCCCTTGAGAAAATGTTTTTTAGTGTTATAAAATTAGATAGCAACTAGGTAGAGGACTGACTGCCAGGCTCTCCATGTGCAGTGTCTCCATTAAGATTTCTCAACAACCTGTGAGGTTCTTTATTGTTTCAATTTTTCAAATGAGGGAAGAACAGAGGCAAAAGTCCTGTGGCCCAAATTTCAGAGCTGGTGAGTGGTAGAGCTGGGATTTAAAATCCTGTTGATCTGACTCCAAAGCTTGGCCATATCTCCCAGGTGATTCCTTTCTCTGGTGATATTTTTTCTGTGTGTGCTTCCCTATTTCCTAGATTGGCTACTAGTTGCAAAAAAAAAAAAAAATATATATATATATATAGGTGGGGGATGAGAAGAGTTACTTTTCAAAACACATGACAGAAGTGTAATGGAGACAAAAATGTGACTTCGAGTGATCTTTCTGGATTAATGCTTTTATAAAGGGTCTGTAGTTTTGATTAATTTTGTCTGTATTGCTTAAACAGAACCTTGTTTAAGGGTTCACCTTTGCAAACTCACCTTTGTAAACTGCACATTTTCTACTTCTGTTAAACTATTAACAGTAACAATGATAGCGAACGTTTATCAAAGATTTTCTAGGTATCAGGTGTGATGCTATTTGCTTTCCACGGACCATCTCATTTACTCCCCCATAGCAAGCCCACTGGGAACTGAAGCTCAGAGACAGGATGGCTTGACCAGGGTTAGAAGTTAATCGCTGCTGAGTCTGAGGCCTCCTGACTCGGTTTTGTTTGATGGTAGTGTTTTGTGTACCTTTCCAGAATGTATTTATAAAACACCCAACCCAGGTTTTCTTAAATTACAAGATTCCCCCAAAATCATTGAATTAGAATTTTTTTTCCTATTTTGGGGGGGGGACGCATGCTGTGCAGTTAGTGGGATCTTAGTTCCCTGACCAGGGATTGAACTTGGGCCCTTGTCATTGAAAGTGCAGAGTTCTAACCACTGAACTGCCTGGGAATTCACTCAGAAATAGAATTTCTGTTTTCTCAGTGAAAGTTTCTCTGTTGTGTCCGACTCTTTGTGACCCCATGGACTCTACAGTCCATGGAATTCTCCAGGCCAGAATGCTAGAGTGGATAGCCTTTTCCTTCTCCAAGGGATCTTCCCAACCCAGGGATCGAACCCAGGCCTCCCACATTGCAGGCGGATTCTTTACCAACTGAGCCACAAGGGAAGCCCAAGAATACTGGAGCAGGTGGCCTATCCCTTCTCCAGCAGATATTCCCGACCCAGGAATCCAATTAGGGTTTCCTGCATTACAGGCAGATTCTTTACCAATTGAGCTATCAGGGAAGCCTGTTTTCTGAGAGACAGGCATTTATAAAATGCATTTAGATTTTCCATGGAGATCATTAGTTCTCAAAGCAGTTTATCTCACCAAACAGATTATAGAATATTGGTAAGAATCCACATTCTAATTGACCACTATGGGGTGAACTTTCCACATATCCATCTCTGTAAATGGAATAATCCTGCCTGCCCTCTTATTTCCGCCATTGCATCTATAAGCTAACTGTTTAATGTATAAGAGGCTGCAGTTTCCTAGTAATAATGCTTGGTAGATGAAATGGAAACTGCTTTTTCTGATGCCTTCTGCCTTCTTCCTGTCATCTGGTGGGAGCGCACCATCTGTCCTGAACAGTAGGCTTGGCCTTCCCTGTTCTTACTTTGAACACAGTGAAAAAAGCTCCTTCTGTCTTTTGCTTTCCTGACTCTTTGGCATGTTTCCACCACCTTGTTTCCATTTAAGTTGATCATGGTCTCCTTCCATTTCTTTTACAAAGGATTTCAGAATCTGAGTTCCATAATGTCCTTAGCTCTCTTTCTTTTCTATTTCTTTTTTATTAGGATTATTTGCACTGATCAAGTCTGGGTTCCTGGTTCCTACCTTTTCACTTCTCGTGCCACCTTTTTTAAAAAAAAAGCTACCTCACTTCTGAGCTTTCCACATATGTGTATTGAGGCATTATACTAGGTACTTTGGAATAAAGAGAAATCATTCACTTCAGCTAGTAGGGCCCTCAAGAAGTTTATGGCCAGTGAAGTATTTGGCTTTGGCTGTAGCTTTGCTGGCCAAGGATTGTTAATTGTGTCCTGTCATCCTTGTGTCTTTGCTAATATTTCGTATTTAATAAGTGACTTACTCCATTAGGCACAAGTCTAAACCCTAACCCTAATCCTATACCCCATTTGATCCTCACAATACAATGAAGTGTATACTTTTATTATCACCATTTTATACATGAGGAAACAGAGACACAGCAGTTGAGTAAGTTGCCCAAAGTTGTGCAACTGTTAAGTAATGGATTTGGGATTTGAATCCAGATAGTCTGGCTTCTGAGCTTGACAAGATGTGGCTTTGATTCCCCATTCTGTGTCCTGTACCTAGGATATAGAGATGATGAGAAGGGATCAGAGTCTGGGTATTTTTCTGAGGTATAGCCAGTAGATTTTCCGATGATGTTTTGAGAGACAGAGGAGAATCAAGGAAGACTCCAAGAACTTTTGGTCAAAGTACTGATAGAATATTTGCTGAAATGGGGAAAACCAGCCATTTGATTTTAGACATTTAAAATATGGGATTCCTTTTTCATCACCAAGTGGAGATGTTGAGCAGATGGTTGAATAAAAGTCAAGCATCTAGATGTGAGCCCTGGGTTAGAGATAGAAATTTGAGAGTTGGCAGTAAGTATAGGGGATTAAAAAAAAGAGAGAGAGATTTTATTTTTCAGAACAGTTTTAGGTTCATAGCAAAACTGAGCAGAAAGTATAGAGAGTCCCTGTCTCTTGCCCTCACACCTACAGTCTTCCCCACTGTCAACATCCTGCACCAGGGTGCTATATTTGTTAAAAAAAATTTTTTCCATTACATGGATTTGCTTTATGTTTCTTTTTTTTCCTCTAAACTTTAATTAATTAATTTATTTAGGCTGAAATGGGTCTTTGTTGCTGAGCTGGCTTTTTCTAGTTGCAGTGCTCAGGCTTCTCATTAGGGCGGCTTCTCTTGTTGCGGAGCATAGGCTCTAGGGCGCAGGCTTCAGTAATTGCAGCTCATGGGCTCAGTTGTGGCTCCCGGCTTCTAGAGCACAGTCTCAGTAGTTGTGGCGCATGGGCTCAGTTGCTCCTCGACATGTGGAATCTTCCCAGACCAGAGTTCCAACCTGTGTCCCCTCCACTGGCAGACGGATTCTTAACCACTAGACTACCAGGGACGCCCCTTAACTGTGTATTCTGATGAACGTTTATTCATGTATATGTATGTGTAACCACTCAGTTTAAGATGGAGACATTCTGGGCTCCTTAGAAGACCTTTTTTTTTTACACATCCAGGCACAGAGTCCCCTCACCCACAGAGGAACTACTTTCTGTGGCTGTACATTTAAAGTGAGACCCATCAGCATCTCTAGCATAATCAGCTGCCTGGGTGCAGGAGTGGAAAATGTGGAGAATCTGATGGACCTACATGTGCGTGTGCCAAGTTGCCTCAGTCATGTCCAACTCTTTGTGACCACGGGGGCTGTAGCCCACCAGCCTCCTCTGTCCATGGGATTCTCCAGGCAAGAATACTGGAGTGGGTTGTCCTACAGTGGGGCTTTATCCAGGCAGGTGTGATGGAGGACAAGAGGGGCCAGGGAGTTAAGGGTATCTGCAAGGAAGTGAGATTAAAGGATAAGATTTCCAGAATGAGAGTGAAATGTAAGAGCAGGCAGAAGGGACAGTGTGAGCAGAAGTATTGAGGGTTCACAGAACATGTATGTTCTCAGAGTCTGGAGAGGGACAGATCAGGAGTGGTGGGAGTTTGGGCAAGACTTTAAGCAGGAGAGAGACGTGGTCCAATCTCTTATAGAAACAGAAAAGTGGTGGTGTTTATTCAGCCACCAAACATTTATTGTCTCTATGTCTAGCCCTTTGCCAGGACTAATAGACGAGTATAGGCGTTACTTGGGCATACTGGAGAAGCTGGCTTAAAACTCAGCATTCAGAGAACTAAGATCATGGCATCCAGTCCCGTCATTCCATAGCAGATAGGTGGGGAAAAATGGAAGCAGTGACAGACTTATTTTCTTGGGCTTCAAAAACAAGCAGACAGTGACTGCAGCCATGAAATTAAAAGATGTGTGCTCCTTGGAGGGAAAGCTATGACATACCTAGATAGCATATTAAAAGGCAGAGACATGACTTTGCTGACAAAGATCCATCTAGTCAAAGTTATAGTTTCTCCATTAGTCATATACGGATGTGACAGTTGGACTGTAAAGTAGGCTGAGTGCTGAAGATTGATGCTTTCGAACTGTGGTGCTGAAGAAGTCTCTTTAGATTCCCTTGAACAGCAAGGAGATCAAACCCGTCAATCCTAAAGGAAACCAACCCTGAATATTCATTCATTGAAAGGACTGATGCTGAAGGTGAAGCTCCAATACTTTGGCCACCTGATGTAAAGAGGTGACTCATCGGAAAAGACCCTGATACTGGGTCAGATTGAGGGCAGGAGAAGGAGGCAGAAGAGGATGAGATTGTTGGATGGCATCATCAACAAATGGATATGAATTTGAGCAAACTCCGGGAGATGCTGAAGGATGGGGAAGCCTGGTATGCTGTGGTCTAGGAGTCACAAAGAGTCAGACACAGTTTAGTGACTGAACAACAACAGCTGACTGTTCAATTGTGGGAAAGGATTAGCATAGAGAGGAGAGATGAATTCAAGACATTTTCAGAGTTAAATGTGTCAGATGTTGAAGACTGGAAGTGGTGAAGGGATAGGGAAAGAGAGAAGACATCCAAAATAGTACAGTTTTTCTGTAGTTTAATAGTCAGCTCTTTGTTTTACCCTGAATACGATTTCCATCCCCGTGTCCTTTCCACAAAGGCTGGAGATGGCTTAGAATGTTACTTTTGTGCATAAAAGTCATTTGCTTCTTCCCTGAGCCAGGAATAGAGTGGCATACTCTGATTCTTGAAGTAAATGATTGTTGTATGTTTGCAGAAAGGCTGTTTATACAGGGAAGAATCTGGAAGCAGCCTGCCCAACCCCTGGGGCAAAGTTCAGGCAAATTATCGGCTACCACCAGGTAGGCCATTAAGTAGGTAACACAAAAGACACCTCTGTGGACCGATGTTAGTATAAGGATATTTGTTTGTGAAGTCAGATTAAGAGCAGGAGTCTCTTCACTGGGTTTAGTGAGGTGATTTGGACAGTGATCTCTGTTACACCTCTACCTAGTCACTCTCTTCGAGCCTCCATTTCCATACATGTAAGACGGGTGCAGTGATCCTAACAATTAAGTTCTCATGGGATGGTGGTAAAAATCCTGTGAGATATACGTAGAGGCTGTATATAGCCCCTAGAGGAAACTGCTCACATTGATTATGAACAGCCACGTGAGGAAATGCTGACTGGTAGTGGGAGTAGGAAATCAGAGGGAAATTGTTATCCCTTTTGGTTCCTCTTTTCCCCCCTGTGGCAGTTCTTCAGTTTGTATTTTTGGTGTATATGTGGGGGGACCAGACAGATTTCTGCCACGCACTGTCTAGCTCTAATTTAGGCATCTGCGCAGTGTGCAGCTTAGTTTTACTCAGAAGCAGCCAAGACTCTGAGCATTACGCCTTCCTGGGACCTGAGGTCATATACTGTGTACAAGCCAGGGTTGTATTTCTGTGTTAGACCTGGGCTATTCTCTGCCTTTCTGGTTGTGCAGGTAGAGTTAGTCCCTCTCATTTGGTATGGGTTTCACTTTGCAGGGGTCCTCTCCTCTCCTTTCCTTGGTGGAGCCCCAGGGTAGGTTGACTTTTCTGGTGGTATAGAGAACAGTGTGGCTCAAATGCAAAAAAACAGGGGGACTAGTGCCTCCATCCTATATACTATCTATGGATCTCACTTTTAGTAGCATTGGAGCAAAATACTTCTATGTTAGTTATTTATTGCTGTGTGACAGATTTTCTCAAAATTTAGTGGCTTAAAACAACGCTACCTTCTCCAAGGATGGGGAACCCAAGAAGTGGCAGTGCTGTGTGTGTGTTAAAATAATACACATAAAATTTATGCTTTTAACCATTTTAAAGTATGTAGTACATTAAGTACATTCATATTGCTGTACAACCATCACCACCACCCATCTCCACAGTTACTTATTATTTATTTAGAATGTAAATAAATTTATTTAAGTGTAATTATGTACAAATTTTTATAATTTACAGGAGTACAATATAATGACTCACAATTTGTAAAGGTTATGGTCCACTTATAGTTGTTATAAAATATTGGCTATATTCCCTGTGTTGTCAGAACTTTTTCATCTTCCCAAACGGAAACGCTATACAGATTAAGAAGTAACTCCTCATCTTCCTTCACCAGCCCCTAGAAACCACCATCCAACTCTCTGTTTTTATGAATGTGACTACTCTGCTGCTGCTGCTGCTGCTCAGTCGCTTCAGTCGTGTCCGACTCTGTACGACCCCGTAGACGGAAGCCCACCAGGCTCCCCGTCCCTGAGATTCTCCAGGCAAGAACACTGGAGTGGGTTGCCATTTCCTTCTCCAGTGCATGAGAGCGAAAAGTGAAAGGGAAGTTGCTCAGTTGTATCTGACTCTTAGCAACCCCATGGACTGCAGCCTACCAGGCTCCTCCGTCCATGGGATTTTCCAGGCAAGAGTCCTGGAGTGGGGTGCCATTGCCTTTTCCAGTGACTATTCTGAGTCTTGCAATTTGTCCTCTTGTGATTGCCTGGCATGCTGCAGTCCATGGGCTTGCAAAAAGTTGGACATGACTGAGAAACTGAACAACAACAGTGTTTTCAAGGTTCATCTGTGTTTTAGGATGTATATTAGAATTTTATTCTTTTTAAAGATTGAATAATATTCTACTGTGTGGACATACCACATCTTGTTTATCCATTCTTTTGTTGATGGACAGTTGAATTGCTTCCATTTTTTGACTGTTAAGGGTAATGCTGCTATGAATGTCAGTATACAGATATCTGTTTGAGTCTCTGCTTTCAATTCTTCAGGGTATGTTTACCCAGAAGTAGAATTTCAGCACTTTTTAGGACCCAGACTTGAAGTCCTACACGATTACTGCTGCCATATTCTGTTTGTTAGAAATGAGGCCACATTCACTGGGAGGATAATTAGGCTCCACCTTTTGAGGGAAGGAATGTTAAATTTGCAGACATATTTTAAATCCACTATATCTACCTTTTGAGAATGATCATACAATGCCAGGTTAATTGCAAACACACACACTAAAATTCCTTAGTAGTACTTGATTATATGGGAGTCATCTTGATCAGTACATTTCATGTTATTGCTCGTTCATGGCATCTCAGCTGGGAAGCTCTAATAAAAATGGTACAGATTGGTGGAAAAGCACAAGGAAACATTCCTCAAGGAGACATTGTGGACCACCAGCTCTGTGTTCATGAATACCAGTGGTCCATGGATTGCTATCGGGCAGCAGTCATTTCAGGTCCAGCTGCGCATCAGTATAATAGGTGTGGAATCCATGGGGTTCCTGTATGCATGAGACTGAATACCTGTTCGCTACACAGGGTTGCTGTTTCTTTTCTCACCTTCAGTTTCCTGTACATCCTTACCTTCTTTTGTGCTTCTCTTCTTCTGTACCTGTGCTGATTTCCTTATTTTACACCTTCTCCCAGAAAGACTTGCAGCCTCACTGCCTCCTAGATCACCTGGAAAATGCTGATTCATCTTTCAGAATTGAGTCATTTGTCTCATTTTCACTAGTTGTTTTGACCCCTTCTTCCTCACCCTCCTTCCTCTCCCCCTAGAACTAGCCTTTTGCTCCTCAGGACCTTATTTTACTGTAAACAGTCTTCCGTAGGTGCACCTGTGATACTTAATTACAATTATTTGTGTATATAGAAATACACATTTTTTCCTCCTGAGGATACTGCAGTGAATGAAAGATAGATGTCTTTAGGGCTGTCTGTAATCTCCTAGGAAAGCAGGCCATGAACGTAAGCAAGTCAGCAGAGAAACAAATGAAGTAATTACAGAGCGGGGGGAATGTTATTTATGAAGGAAGAAACAGGAAACTGACACAGATTGGAAAGAGATGGGGGCTACTCGAGATACATATATTCAGATTCTGAGGCTGCAGGGCGTAAGGCCTGGGAGGAGTGGACAGAGGGGAAGTGATTCAGGTGAAGTGAACAGACCTGGTGTGGGAAGGTATGTGTGTGTCTGAGGAAATCAAAGGTGCAGTGTGCCTTGTAACATTGTCTTTCTTCCTCTGTAAGCTGTTGTGATTACAGGTTTTTATAGGTTTGGCTCTGTATCTCCAAACCCTGGCACACTTCCTGGCCCAGAGTGGGTACTCAGAAAATGTCAGGGGAATTGATGAATTTCTCTTTCTCTAATTTTTGTCACTCTCCTTGTCTCTTTACATTTGATTGGCTACACTGGCCTTCTGTGGCTTTTGTTTTAGTGACCAGTTATACCACTTGCTTAAGGTCACCATAGTAACCTAAGTTACTGTGAAGTTAAGGTTATATGACTTTTCCAAGTTGAATTTTATTTTATTTATTTTGGCTGTGCCATGCAGCTTGGTGGGTCTTAGTTTTCTGACCAGGGATTGAACCTGGGCCCTGGCAGTGAAAACACTTAATCCTAACCACTAGACCACTAGGATGTTCCTTCAAATTGAGTTTTAGACAGATGAGTTTTTAATAGTTTTTCACCTTTAGAAAAAAGCTTTTTGGTAACTAATTTAATTTTGTCATAATGACCACAGCACCTGTGCGAATATGTCCTCCAATTTGACAGTTCCTGTACTGGGATATGTTTGTCTCTTTGACGTCTACAGCATGGATATTCTTGGTTTGTTTTGGTAGTTCATTGGTCTGTGGTCTGTGTGTATTTGTGCTCTAGGTATTTGTGACTGTTGCTATTTGTGACTCTAGGTATTCATAATCAAACCTTTTTTTATAAGTATATTTGATGAACATTTATTGAATGCCTAATAAATAACACTCTGGGAAAAATTTATACACTTAGCAAACAACTCTCTTCATCTTTTAAGGTTCAGCCCAAGTGCTGAGTCTGCTTCTCTAAAGTCTCTTTCCCAACTCCTCCAATACCTGATGAAAAAGTTTACAGTGGACTCTATTGCTGCTTCTGGGGGAGGTGAACAGCAGAAGTAGATTAATCTACACAAAGAAGAGATTAGGAGGTGAGTGATAGGAAATGTACTTTAGAAAGAGAAGGGTCTGTTTAGGTGTGTTAAAGGGAGATAGGGGAGAGTGGGCAGAAACTCGGACTGTCTAGCCCAGGCTTTCCACAGAGAGACAGTGCCTCTCTTCCATCTAGCCCTGGTTACTAGGGTATAGGCAGGCCAGGTAATTCTAGAGTTATACTCCTTTACTTGTTTCTGTCCACAAATCAAGAGTGTTTTTGGTCTCTGTACTTGGGGAGAGGGGTGGGGAATTCCAGGGAGCCCACCAAACTTCTCTTTGGGCCCTTGCCATCCTGGAAGCCCTGGTGTTTAGTTATCTGTTTTGTGTCTTTAGGACCTATTAGATTGTCTAGAATCCAAACTAAGGCATGTTTGAATAATGGACCCTATAGGGCATAGTTTCTGTCCTATAAACTGCTTAGCAATCTAGTGCTTGTATTCGTCATGTAAAAATCCTGTTTGTGGCTTGAGGTTGAAATGTTTTTATTGACTCTTGAGCTCTTTTCTTTGAAGGAAAACTGCTGATTTTGAACATCTAAATTGTATCCGATGATCATTCAAACTCTTATTTGCCTAAAAAGGCAAAATAAACTCAAGAAAACTTGACCAGCCTAGTAACATGAAAGTAATGGAAAAGGTAGATAAATAACTATCTTATGAAAGTACACAAGAGTAGGCAATTTCACAGAAAATGAAATAAAGCTTTCTAGTCCATTCTATGGGGTTAGTGTAGCCTGAATGAAACTGGGCAGAAACGGCATAATATGAGGAAACTTGGGCAAATTCTGCTTTTAAAACAGACACAAAACTGTCAATAAAATGCTAAAAAGACCAAAGAGATATTTATTAAATGAATGATTCACACAATCAAATATGACTTTTTTTTAAAGCAGGGTAATGCTAATTTAAACTTAAGAAATGTATTTCATTATCTTCATAGTATAAAAGCAGAGACCTATATAATCACCTAGACAAAGGCTGAAAATTCTCAAAATTTATTCTTGATGAACCCTCAGTAAGTTAGACATAGAGGAAAACTTCATGAACTTGATTAAAGACATTAATAAGAAATCTTTAATGGTGAAACACCAGAGACATTTTCATTAAAGAGAAGGATGTCAACTATCTCTGTTAATTTTCAACATCGTCTTAGAAACACTAATCAGTGTGATAAATGAGAAAAATAAATGGCAGATATCAGAATTGAAAGTGAGACAGTATAATCATAATTTGAATTCAATAATGGTAGTCTGCCTGGGAAATGCAAAGGATTTTAATTGATAATCGATTGGATAGAGATTGAATAGAATCAAAGTCAGAACAGTGACCGGGTATACAGTGAGAATTATTGCATCTCTACTTCTTTTTCTCCCCTATACTCACTCTACTCCCAAAGGCAACCAGTTTTATTAATTTCTGTCCATCCTACCAGCATTTCTTTATTTAATACAAGCCAAGCAAGTATATATCCTTATTTTCCTCTTTTGAAACAACAAAGGTGATTTTATAGTTTGCCTTCTAAAACTTGGAAATCTTTCTTTGTCAATTCATAGTTTGTTTTCATTTTTTTAACAGCTGCATAGTGTTCTGTTTTGTGGATGTTCCAAAGTGAAAGTGTGAATCACTCAGTCATGTCTGACTCTTTGTGACCCCATGGACTGTAGCCAGCCAGGCTCCTCTGTCCCTGGAATTCTCCAGGCAAGAATATTGGAGTGGGTTGCTATTCACTTCTCCAGCAGCATATAAATTGAACAACCATGAAGCTATTGTTTGATATTTGCCCATTAAATATTTTTTAAAACTTTTAATTTAAAAGTATTTATTTTTGCTTACACAGGTATTGTATATTTAAATTCTTGTAAAAATTAAAACTACAAGCAAAAGTCTCTTGGCTATTCCCAATCCCTCCTAACCAGAGCTAAATTTTTTTTTCAGTTTGGTATTCAATGTCTCCTCCTTTCTGGCTATTATTTTCATTAGGAATATGACTCCCAGCTGCAGTGTTTGGAAACTAGCGTCTCATCATGGCTGTTAGTTACGTGTTGGAAATTTTCTCTTTCCTTTTCTGCCTATACAGATTCCATTCACATTGCTTCTTTTGTTAACCTTGCCTCATCTTTCCAGCTTGCTTTATGGTTGTTCCAATTTTTAGATTGAATGAAATAAAATTATGATTTTTGTCAGTAAGAAACAGTTGATTATCAGCTGTTTAATGTGATTCTACCTAGTAGTTTTTTAAAAAAAATTTATTGAAGTATAGTTGATTTACAATGTTGTGTTAGTATGTAACAAAGTGATTCAGTTATATGTATACGTAATTCATTTGTTTTTTAAGAGTCCTTTCTTATATAGGTTATCACAGAATATTGCATAGAATTCTCTGTGGTAAACAGTAGGGCCTTGTTGGTTCTAGTAGTTTTTTTTTTTAATTTTTAGAAAATTTTACATACTTTTTAAAGGTTACTACTTTCCATTTGCAGTTATTATAAAATATCGATTATATTTCCTGTGTTGTACGCTATATCCTTGTGCCTATCTTACACCTAGTACTTTGTGCCTCCTACCTGCCTATCCCCGCATTGCCCTTCCCATAACACTAGTTTGTTCTCTATGTCTGTGAGTCTGCCTTTTTTTTTTTGTTATTTTCATTACTTTGTTGCTTTTTTTAGATTCCACATGTAAATAATATCATACAATGTTTGTCTTTTTCTGACCTATTTCACTTAGCATTAATGCCCTCTAAGTGTATGCATGTTGCTGCAAATGGCAACATTTTATTCTCTTTTTTTTATGGCTGAGTAGCTTTTCATTATACATATATACTCACAAACACACATATTCTTTATCCATTCATCTGTTTTTAAAAAATAAATATTTCTTTCTTTTTTCTTTTTTTGGCTGCGTCTCGACTTATAGGATCTTAGTTCCCTGATCAGGGATTGAACCTAGGGCTGTAGGAGTGAAAGCTGAGTCATAACCACTGGACTACCAACTACCAGAGAACTCCCTCCATTCATCTGTTGATAGACACTTAGGTTGTGTCCATATCTTGGGAATTTTAAATAATGCTGCTATGAACATTGGGATGCATGTATCTTTTTGAATTAGTGTTTCCATTTTTTTTCCAGATATATCCCCAGGAATGGAATTGCTAGGTCATGTGGTAGTTCCATTTTTAGTATTTTGAGAAACCTCTGTACTGTCTTCTTCAGTGGCTGCACCAATTTACATTCTCACCAACAGTGTACAAGGGCTTCCTTTTCTCCACATCCTTGCTAGCATTTGTTATTTGTATTCTTTTGGATGGTCATTCTGGTGTGAGGTAATAGCTTGTTGTGGGTTGGTTTGCATTTCCCTGATGACTAGCAATGTTGAGCATCTTTTTGTGTGCCTGTTGGCCATCTACATTTCCATTTTGGGAAAAAGTCTATCCACTTGGTAGTTTTAAAACTTATAGTGTCTGGTTCTTCTTAAAGACAGAAACCAGAACCACATCCATTTTATAATCTTCTGAGACCTGAAATTGACTGGCCAAATCAAAGTCACTTAATAGTTGACAGATGAATCTGAGCTCTCCCCAAGGCAGTTGATCAACTGCCTCTCTCTTCTCTGGATTGCAGTTGGGTTTCCCCATTCACTATGAGTGACTTACATCTTTGTCACACTTTAGAGAAGTAGAGAGAACTACCTTCTCCTTAGGAAGACTTACTGACCCCTGGGTTATTTTTGATCCACCTGGGGAGATTTGTGTAGCCTGTAGACAGTGAGCTGCCTATACCCTGTGAAGTTTTTTGATCAAGGGAGTAGCTTTTGGCTAGCCAAGGGTTCTGAGGTCTTTCATAATCTGTGTACAGTGGAGTTGCTATCTTAGGGTTTTACAGTTAATTCTATGGATCCAAACTTAACCAGACTTTCAGAAGACACTGACCAAGTGCAAATTCAAAAGAATTTGAAGTTGTCCTGCAGTGTCAGCTTCTTATTTTGCCAAATAAGAACATTTAAAACAAATATCGAATTATATTTTCTATATTTAATACATGCTCATGGTGCAACATCCAAAACAAAAGGATATACACTGAATAAAATAAGTTTCATACTTCTTCTCCAGTTCCTTAACTATCCAGTTCCCCTCCCAAGAGGCTAATTGGGTTGCTTGATCATCCTTCCAGAGATAGCCCATGCATTTAAAAAACGGATATGAACATATTGGCACTCTCCCTGCCCCCAAATGAATGGTAGTACATTCAGTACCATTTTGCATCCTGAGTTGTTCCCCCCCCCACTTTTCTTAGAGATCTTTAAAAATCAGTACACAGAGAACTGCCTTTTTCTTTGCAATACTGTGTAATATTAGTAAGGATTAAAAACAGTTATCATCTTTTTAATTTTAAAAGTATGTTTAAGCACTGAAAATTTAGAAAGAATGTGATCTTAGTGTAAAGGAAAATTCTATAAGTTAAATAAATTTGGTTCTGTGAAAAATAATTATGTGTGTTGGTCCAAAGACCTGTTTGCTAACTATTGCTCAAGACAGTAAACCAGTAAAGAAAGGCCTTTGAATAGGACTGAATTATGGAGCCTTACCAGTCTCCAGTAGGCTGACTGACTGAGAGATCAAGATGAATACAGCTGACATATCCATATCCTTCTCCCCATTTTACAGGGAGGGATAGACTTCAGGAAGCTTTTTTCTCTCCTACCAGTGTACTACTCATTTCACCAGCTCCTCCGATTAGCTAGTCTGTTGTCAAGATAGTTTGTGTTTATGGCAGCTGTGTGTCAGCTGGATTGGAGTAGGGAGACTGTTTCAGGGCTGTTTATTCCTTTTATTAGTATTTCTTCAGCAATTAATGTATGTATAATACAATTAGGAATTTTGAAAAGCATACCTGTCAGTCCTGTGTGAGAAATACCCACATAAAGTGTTTGGGGCCTGAAGCTGGAGAGTGACTGAACTTTAGGTGGGTAGCTGGAGTCAGCGAGGCTTGGGATTGAAGAGTTGATGGGACACCCAACCTTTGGGAAGACTAGGGAGAATGGAGTTCATTTCCTGGATGTTCATTGAATGCCCAGTATCTGCATCCTACTGTGTTTTGGTTCACTCCAGGTAAACTGCCTTCATGGGTACTAGTGTAGGATTGAAGAGGACACAACGGTAGCAGGCCTGTTTGTGTAAGTAGCACATACTTATTAGGACAGTAGGGTATTGAGTATTAGATGTAAGAAAGGAACGTAATGGGGCAAGTCCAAGTTGTAGGGAGAAAATGCAAATTGGTAGAATCTAAACTTTCTCAGTGTAGGATAGCATTCTGGTCAATACAGATGTGTTTAAGAGAACAATTGCATATTTGTTTATTTTTAATCATTTACTTATTTTTGGAAGGAGCGATACATTTATATGGTTGAATAATGAAAAAGTATTAAAAGGTGTATTGCAAAAGGTCTCCCTTCCACTTTTGCCCCTCTCTGCCCCATACCCAGTACCCCTCTTGTATCAGTCAGGTTTATATGCTGGAAATAGAAACTGTCCTGGGTACTTGAACCACAAAAGGATTTAATACAAGTAATTGGGTCCTTAGAAAATTGTTGGAAAACTTGGAGGAATGGGACTCAAGGGGACTGGCCTTAGAGTTTAAATTTGAAGGACTCACCCCTGGCGTGTGAGCTGGAGGTTGGGAAGTCACTACTGCTACTGCCACCCCCACCCCACCATTGCTGCTTGACACTCAAGAAGTCAGTGAGTAGACATTAGATCCTTACTGCTGTAGACCAGCATGTCTGTATCCCCTGGGAGCTTGTTTAGAGCTTTTACTGCCTTAGCTCCATCTACTGAATCAGAATCTGCATTTAACAAGATCCCCTCATGATTTGCATTGCATAAGAGTTTGAGCAGTCCTGCACTGAAGTACTAGCTCTTGTCATGACAGTTGCTTCCAAACTGACAGATCTCCATGACCTTGATTGCCAGTTTCAAGTGAGTCAAGCAAATGTAGCTGCTAGCTTACCTAACTCTATGTCTAGAAGAAGAATGATTGGAGATTGAAAGAGCCTATCTACTGAACTGACCACATTTTTACAAGTAACCAGTGTTAGTTTCTTGCGTATTCTCCAGATGTTTTATGCATATTTAAGCATGTTTGAATATGTATATTCTTTTTTGTCTTGTTAAAAAAACATAAGTAGTAGTTTACTTACTGTACACAGTGTTCTGCACCTCACTCTTTTCATTTAATGGTTCATCTTGGGAGAGCTTTCCATATCATGACATAGAGCCATCTTCTTTTTTTAACAACTGCATGATATTCCAATATATAGATTACAAAATTCTTAAAATTGAGACTAACGCGGTCTGTGCTGCCTGGTTATTCTAATTTTTCGACACCTGTAAAATACAATCTAGTTGTTAATTGTTTGCTTCTTGCCTCTCTTGTGCTCAGGTTTGTGTATGTGTCGTCTTGTTTGACTCACTGCAACACAGTGTACACAGTGTATCCTTCCTCTGCTTTACACGAAAGAGCTCAGGCTCTGAAAGGCTAATTTAATCACAGTTTAAGGACTATCCAGGATGAGATTTGAATTCCAAGTCTGTGAGGCTCCATGATTTTCAATTTGGTGCAGTGACAGAGAACTGCTAAGTGATAGGCTTTATTTAGTACTTTGAGATCTACTTCTTTGATAAGAGGTTTGGAAAAGTATCATTTTGATTATTTTAGGTGGATATTAAGGGCATTTCAATTTTTTTTTCCTTTCCTGACTCAGGTATCCAGCTCACATAGAAGATATTGATTACGAAGAAGGAAAAGTACTCATCCATTTCAAGCGTTGGAACCATCGTTATGATGAGTGGTTCTGCTGGGACAGTCCTTATTTACGTCCTTTAGAGAAAATACAGCTGAGGAAGGAGGGATTGCATGAAGAGGAAGGATCATCTGTGAGTAACAACTCTGGGCAGTTCAGTGATGAGCAGGCTCAGCCATTGGGCTGAGTCTTTGATTTTTAGTGTGAAAGTCTGTAGCAGCTGGGGACCATCCTTATTTAGGCTTGGAGTGCAACCTTGAGATCTCCACGGCCTCTTGGGGTTGTTGAAGAATCTCAGTTGTCATCTGCTTGTATGACGTGATTGATGTGACAGCTTATAAACTAATTTGATTGTTTTATTCTGCTGTATCCCTTTAGATTGCTTATTAAGCTCATCTGCTGTCTCATCATTATTGGAGAAGGAAATGGCAACCCACTCCAGTGTTCTTGCCTGGAGAATCTCAGGGACAGGGGAGCCTGGTGGGCTGCTGTCTATGGGGTCCGCACAGAGTCGGACACGACTGAAGTGACTTAGCAGCAGCAGCCGCCTCATCATTAAGCACTCATTCCATGTGGAGCATTATGCTAGCTTTTTTTTTTTTTTTTTTTAAATAAGCCCTTGAAAATCTTGGTATTGACTGGACTGGATTCCTGTGTTTTAAATTTCATCACTATGTTTGGCACTTATATGACTTCAAAATGAAGGACAAAGTATTTGTTTTCAGTTTTTTAAACAGGAATTGAGACATCTGTAGAAATCCTGCTGCCTTTGGAGCTGACTCAGCCCTGGATTCTGTTTTCCACTTTAACCGTGACCAGGGAACTTGAACTCTTGCTAGCCTTTTCCCCTCTTCCCCACTCCTAGTTTAAGATTGTTCTCTGTTGGCACAGTTTGACTGCTGGCTATTCATTCTACAAAATGTATCAATGCAAACTGTGTGCTGGGAAAGCAGTATGAAATATTAATGGTGAAGGAGTGCCTCCTTTGTCCAAAGACCCTCTAAAACCGTGGATGGCATGAATGCTGTTTGCCTCGAGATGAAACAGCCTCTCTCCTTCCAGCTGTGTACTTGTTGTGTTCCCTGGTGGTCCTGGGCTGTTAGATGCACTTTCAGGGACAAGATAGACTTATCATCAGTGCTGTGCCTTGCCTGTCCAGAACTCCTTAAATGGGAAAAGGCTGTATCCAGCCCTTTTGTTTTGACTCCCAGTGTTAAACAGCAGAAACATCTTCATCCCAGTAACCATCTCCCCTACCTGCCCTTGTCAGTTTCAGCCTATCTTATGAATTTGGTTACCATGTATGTCCTATGAAATTGGATTGGTAACAGGATCTTTTTTTGTTTTTAATATTTTTTTAGGAGTTTCAAATAAACGAGCAGGTCCTTGCTTGCTGGTCTGATTGTCGTTTTTACCCAGCCAAAGTCACTGCTGTTAACAAGGATGGTAAGGCATTTGAGTTGTAATTGTTTTTACTCTTGACTTAGGGGTGAGTTTATAATATTTGAATTTGATGGTGTATTTTTAATATGTATTTGTTGCCTTAGAATCCTCTCTCTTTAATTACTATGTCAGGAGTTAGGAAGAAATTATAAATGGAGAGAAAGCCAGGGTAAAGAGGGGGAGTTTGGTTCTCTGCCTTCTAAATTTTGGTCATTGTTTTCTGAAACAGTTATGGTTCATCTGTCCCTCTGCTGGAAAGTTTGCAGGTTCTTGCTGTCTAGGAGTTCCTTATATAATTGAAGAAATAAGTCCCTAATATTCCTTTTAGTTATTTGTGAACAGTCTAGAAGTGAAGCAGGCAACAAACATTTCTTACAAAATGTATTTTGTGGATGCCAGGTAATTGAGAGTGGTGTGTGATACCAGAGTTGCTAGTTGAAGTTGTGATACTGGGGTTTAGAGCTAGAGTTCAGAATATGTGAGAAATCAAGACGGGGAACACAACCAAAAGAGGCTCATTTTGTGAATACAGAGGCAAGGGAAGAGGAGGGTTATGAACATGGTATGTGCAGTCAGCATCCTGACACACAGAACAGACTCAGCAGGGTTCAAGTGATACTTTTCTTAAGCATTTTCTACTGAGATGTTTGTGGTATGTCCATGATCTCTGCAGTGAATGTTTACGGCAAACGGACTTCTTAATACCACTGTTAGGGGTGACTCTAAGGCTAGATTGACTTCATTCAATGAACTTATTCACATATTTAGCACTCTGCTAAATGCTGGACCTTGGGGTAAACAAGAAACTTCAACTCAGAATGGGTTGAAATGATCAAAAATGAGCTGTACATTTGCATAAAGCAGGACCCAGTTCCTCTATTGCTGTATTCATCAGTCCCGGCAGTTATTAGACTGGGTGGGCGGGTGGTAACAGATGTATCCCTGAAAACATAGTCCTCTTACCACAGGCCTCCAGAGAAAGGCTGTATCTTCTAAGTTATTTAAACAGTTACTGATCCTCTCATTTATGGTTAAGTCTTTTTGGATGGTCCGTTGTTTTCCCCAAGTTACATTTATAAGCCTGTGTTTAAAATAAAGTCTCATATTACTTTTCATATGTGTTACTTTAATTTTAATAAATGGATATTATTCAAGTGACATGTTATTAAACTGCTTCAGATCCTTTTTGTAAAAGGTGTAGTTTATTATATCACTCATTAAATAGATTATAAATCTGTATGTTTATAGATCCATTTGTATTAAAATGGTGAATGATCTCATTTATATGGGAAAAATAAAGTAAAAAAAGCTACAAGGATATATTGTGCAGCATAGGTAAATTGTGAATATTTTATAATCACTTAAAATGGAGTATAATCTATAGAAATTGTCAGTCACTAAAATTGTACACCTGAAACCAGTATAACATTGTTAAGAACTGTACCTCAATAAAAAAAATGTCACAGTAAAAGAAAAAGTTTATTTTTTAGAATCTTATTTTTTTGATTAGTAGTTTTTTTCTGCTCTTATTGGATTTAAATTATATGATATGAAACGCAGGTGTTTGTTAGTGTACAGAGATGTCTTTCTGAAAGTCTGTTAGGTTGATTTATGCTGATCAAGTTGGATGTTCCCCCTGGGGGAGCTGTGCCCTTTTGGGGAAATGGCTGCTCCTTAGATCAGATGAAGGTTGTGGATAGAAACATGGGTAACTGTCGATAAAGCAGGTAGCAGAAAGGAAGCAACATTTCTCTTTTGTTCCATGATGTCCTAGAGTCACATGGAGGACAGAAGTGAGAAGAGGGTTAGATTAAAAGAATGGAAAAGGAAGGGCACATTGAGAAAGGAGGGATTTGGGAAGTCCTAGGAGCTGTCTTGTAGAGAGGTAGGGTGTAGGGGTCTAGGTGGAAGCATTAAAGGCTTAGGGACCTACTGTTTGCATCTAATATTTGTAGAGCCCAGGCCTTAGGATCATGGATTAAAAAAGAATCAAGAACTTGTTCAAGGCAGAATGAAGTAGGTGTTGAGATAGATCAACCGGGGGAGGTATGGCAGGTGCAGAATGGTGCAGATAAATCATAAGGGCAGGTATGAGGAGGGACCTCCATCTGCAGTTGTTTTTTTTTTGTGTCAGTTGGGTCTGAAATCTTTTCTTTTTTAACATTTTGGCTGCATCGTGCAGCATGCAGGATGGGATCTTACTTTCCCCAGTCCTAACCACTAGACTGCCAGAGAAGTCCTTTTAAGTTAGTTTATTTGCTTTGCAAATTGTTTTTAAAAATCTTTTAAGTTTATTTTGCTGCATGAGCTAAGATGATAGGAGGGAGAGTCTTGAGGTAATGGTTGCTCCCACAGTGGTCAGTTGCCACCCTAATATATTTGTTCGATAAACTTCAAATTCTGTTCAGTAAATTTTAGTTAATTGGAGGACATTGAAAATGAATGGATATTTTGGGGAGAACTTGTTTTTCCCAGAATTTTTGGATTTGAAGTCCTGTATTATGCCACCATCCTCTCTGGTTCTTGAGATTAATTGGAAGAGAGAGGAGAAAGGGGGAGGCATGGGGAAGAGGAAATCTGAAAGTGAATGCACCCAGCTGCATGGTATTATTGCTGCACTGAGGACCGAGAAGGAAATCCTATGGGATTTCCTTTGTGGGAGCTCAGGTCTGTGCCTGATTTTGAGATGAAATAATGACTCTTTGGTGCTGCCTTGGGTTAGATTTAATCCAAGGGAACTGGCAGAGCTTCTACGTCATGATTTATTCTACTATTCAGTTGCATGATTGAGAAGGACGATACTGGACTCTTTCACTCTTGCCCTGGTGTTTTCTGCCCTACCTCAGTTCTGCCTGGAGCAGCGGCCACCACAGCTTAATGGTGGCAGAGCCTCTGCAGGCGAGGTGCTCCCTTTGTTTCCTGTAAAGCTATTGTGTCTTTCTGGTGCTGCTGAGAGGAGGCTGGGCATACAGTGAAGTCACTCCCTGTAGACTCATCTTGGGAAGGCTTGGTCTGATCTTTCTGCACTCATAGCCTCCTTGGTGGTTTTGCCGAAGCCGAGCATTGACTGGGCAGTCTGGTGGGCACGGGCTGTAGCCAGAGTGGAAAGCCCTGGCTGCTGGCATTGGGTGTCCCACATGATTGACTCCCAACTAGTGAGCAACTTTTAGAGTTTTTTTAAGGGAGTCATTTAGCAATTGGAAACTTGGGAGAACAATGCCATGTTATTTAGCCCTTTTCACCTGGCATGAGTCTTTGGCAGTGGCAGTTAAGCATCATTCTCCATGAAGGCAGCCACACCTAGTAGCCTTGTTAGATCTTTGGTCTGTGTTGGAGTGAAGGAAGGCATTCTGCTTCCAGGTCTTTGTTTGGAAGCCTTCTCTTCTCTGGTGAGTTGACCTCAGCTCCGCCCAGCTCCCCTTTTTTACGGAGGTGTCAGAGCCACTTGCCTCTCAGGGGTTTGTACCCCTCTGCTCTGCAAGGCAGTCTCTCCAGAGGAAACTGAAAGTAGATTCACATTTACGACAAAATGAGGAATCATTCCTTCCTGTTGATCTGTGGTTCTTTAACTTGAGTGTGCAGGCAGGTGTATCAGGTCCCTTTAAAGTTATGCATATTCTTAGGTCCTGTGCCCCCCAGTTGAGTCTCTTTGTTCAGTGCCCAAGTCTGCATTTTACCAGGAGATTCTATGGAAGTGGTCTTATTTCTTGAGTCTCTGGCTGAAGCAGTTACTATTTATTGTTTTTTTCTTGCTGTAACTGATCCTGCGTTTGAAATGTGGGAACTCTGGGACTATGAACAGCTTTGACTAGAGATAGAAAGACAATTTAGGCCCATACATGCAGTTGCTATCTTGGTTCTTACTATCTGTTGGGGGGTAAGGGGGTTCCCTTTTAAAGTGACTTGGTAGATGATGGTAATTAGAACCACATATTGATCTCTTGGCTTCCCTGGTGGCTCAGTGTTGAAGAATCCTCTTGCCAATGCAGGAGACGTGGGTTCACTCCCTGGGTCAGGAAGAGCCCCTGGAGAAGGAAATGGCAACCCACTCCAGTATTCTTGGCTGGGAAATCCAATGGACAGAGGAGCCTGGCGGACTACAGTTCATGGCATCGCAGAGTTGGACACAACTTAGCGGCTAAAAAACAGCAGCTGTTCCCTAGCTCTGTGACAGTCCCTTTGCTAAGCATTTTCCATATGCGAGCTCATTTCTTCTTCATACAAATGTTGAAAGATTGTTGCCATCAACCCCATTCTCATTTTTCAGATGAGGAAGTCAACTCACAGGAGAAACTGCTTGAGATTGCAGAGCACATATGTAAATAGTAGCACGGAAGTCTGAATGGAGGTCTGCGGGGCTCCAAGGTGGCTATACAGTGTCAGCCTGCTTCTCTGGAGTAGGGTTTTCCTTAAACAGCAGGAGTTTCAGTTAGGGCCAGGTGCCCATTGAGGGAGTGTGTGTGTGTGTGTGTACACGTGTATGTGCACCTGATACAGTAGGGTGGAAGTAGATGGTCTGCACTTCCTGGAGCCCAGTGGTGTCTTGAGAGCCCTGATTAGTGGAGAGAGGCTCTGTCCCAGTCCCTGCATGGTGGTCATAGGCAGTTCACTCTCCTTGCTCTGAATTCATCTGAGCAGTTGTAAATGAAAGAAGGAATTGGAATAGACGAGCAATTTGGGAAATTGTTGGCTGCAGAACCTAAGCTCATTATGTAAAATTGCTAAGAGGAGAAGGCTTAGGGGAAGGTTTGCCTGCAGACATGGACCTGTCCCATCTCCCTGCCCACCTTTGAGGCACATCTGTGGGAATATCAGGACTTTGAGAAAACCATGTTTGAAAACTCCTCTCCATGATATTATGGAATTCTATGACTCCTGAAGAATGAGCGGGATAGAAAAAGGGCCCTGAAGTCACAGTTATGGTAGATTTCAGGAGCAACGTAAAACTGTCCTTCCCAGAGTCACCTGTGTATCCCTTGGTGACTTTCCTTGGTCCTGGAGAAGATGAGCTTGCTACCGGTCTCAAGTTTTGTTCTTATATCCCTTCTGCTATTACTAACTTCTATAAGGTTGTCTGATATGCTGGGCTCTTAACCCACAGAGAGCATGGCCAGGAAGCTTGGTTTCATCTGGTAGAGACTGGAACTTCTTAAGGAAGCCTGATGCAGGTCACCTTTGTGTCACAAATGTTCTCGTTTTGAATCCTATCGTTTACATGTGTTTTGTTAATGTTGTTTGTGGCCGTGGGAGAGCTCGATGCCAGCCACCCTTTGGAGGATTCCGTGGGAAGACGTTCTTTTAGTTATGCATGAAACTGTTAAAGTCCACTTGGAGCCTCTCTCCAGGTCTAGGCCACTGTTGTCTGTGGGATGTTTCCTCTGAGTTATTGAAGCCCAGGTTAGGCTGTGTGCATGATCAAGGGAGGAAGTTTCAAGATGATCCCTTGTAGTTCTTTGAAAGGAAAAAGGGTCAGGGCTGGGATATTGTTGTCTAATAGCAGTGGTTCCCTAGGCCCTTTGGCCATAGTTTGGGTCATTTCAGAGGGCCAGTGGTGCTCTGGGTCTGTGGTTTGGAGTTGAGACCGAGGGACTTCCGGAATAGGTATGTCATGTTGGGAGAGAAGTCAGCAGACAGGCTTGGATTCTGCCTCTAGCTCTGTTGTTCCTCTGAGGCCTCCATCTGAGCCTGCTGTTGGGAGTAAGCTTCAAAGTTGACCTCAGGTAGCTGAAAATCTTGGACTTTTGCATAGCACTGTTTAAGTTGTCCTGGCTATTTGAAATGTCTGCAGAAATGAAGAGTTTCCATTTTGATGTAATTGATGCTGAGCTTTGTTGATTAAGATCATTGAAAGTATAGTCTTGGATGGCCCGTTAGCATGCTTAATTTTTAAGATTTCTAGAGAATTTTTTTTTTTTAAGGTCATCATCCCCAAACCGCAATCTTTAGACTTACCAGAGCTTTGCTTTGAAAAGGGTCTGTTTAGAGTCCCATAGTATTGCTTCTTTGTTTGCCAACACCCTCACAATAGAGGCAGGAAGACAGGAACCCAGGCCTTTGTTGTTAAGTACTCCTCAGTAGTTGCTGACCTGCCTTAGATAAAATCCTTATCATATAGCCTGTCATCTCATTGCTTGCTTTAACCAACCAACTATATATCCTTGTATCTATCTTGTTTGCTAGCCACTTTTATGTGTTGACAATACTTGTGACAAATAATCACTTTTGTATTACCAGGAGTAAAATCAGTAGGTAATTACTAATTGTTTCAGTGTGCACCAGAATCACCTGAAGTCCTTATTAAAACACATATATCTGTTTCACGCTCCCAAAGTTATTATTCTGTATATTATGGGTAGGGCTGCTGACTTGCATTTCTGATGCAAGTTCAGGGATTGTCAGGCTCAAGGGGTTGTTGATGCTACTGGTCCAAGGAACCACACGTTGAGAAACACTGGAGTGCAGTGAGCCAGGCGCTGTGTGAGAAACTGGTGTTAGATGTGATCTCTATCCTTGGAGAGCCTGCCTTTGATTTGGTATCTGCCTCCTATGTGAAGGCACCTAAGTGTGAGGCTCTGCAGACCAGGAACCAAATGAGTGAGAAGTTCAGAGAAGGGAGAAATCTCCAGGGCCAGGGAGGTCAGGAAGGTTTTACAGGAATGGTGTGGTCTTTGGGCTGAGTACTTAAGGATAAGTGGCACATTGCAGGCAGGAAAACACTTTGATAAAGATGTGGAGGTGGAAGTGTCCTAAGACAGTTTCAGTGGGTGGCAAGTAGGTAGTCACTTTGAGTTGTTGGGTATTGTTTGCTAGTAATTTGAAATAAGGTTTGGAAAATAATTGAACTCATATTGCACTGGACTTTGAAACACTGAAGATGAGTTTCAGTAGAGGTGGTAGCCATTCTTAGGGCCCTGTTTCAGGACTGGAGGAGAAGGGTGGTGAGGTGGATGAGAGTATAAGATGGAGGCAACCAGCCAGGTGACTTTAACTTCACTGTTGGCATCATTCTGCTCCCAACCCTTGAGATTTATTTTTTTCCTTCCATGTTTAGACATGTGGGTTCTAAAATGCAAAAGTTTGAGAGTGTTGGTTTGGGTGGAACTAATGAGAACTTTTGTAGCTAAATGTCTTATTTGGACAGGATTATTTGGATTATCAGTTTCAATTTTTTATCAGAGAGTGATTTTCTTTAGACATAAAAAAAGAAAAAGAATAAAACTAACTGTAGCAAGCACCATTTAGTGCTTTGGCTTAGTCTCTGATTTTAAACATAGTAACATGCAGGTAAGTCATATGGATTTTGAGATTATTATGACCTCTAAAAGCCTATCTTTAGCAGGTGGTCATATTTCTTTTGAAGTTAAAGGATATTACTGTTTCTCAGCTCAGAAAATAAAGATTAAATAATAAGCAATAATTCACCAAACAATAAACCTGCATTTTCCTTACATTTCTTTTAAAAAAATAAATGAAGGTATTGTTGATATGAAGTACTATATTGTTACAAGTGTATAATACAGTGATTCACAATTCTTAAAGATTATACTCCACTTATAATTGTTTGGAAATATTGGCTATATTCCCTGTGTTGTATAGTATATCCTTGTACATTATCCATAATAATTTGTACTTCTTAATCCTCTACCCCTATCTTGCCCCTCCTTGTTTCCCTGTCCTCACTGGTAACCACTAGTTTGTTCTCTGTATCTATGAATCTGTTTCTTTTTTTGTTATATTCACTAACTTGTATTTTTTAGATTCCACCTGTAACTGAGGTCATATAACATTCATCTTTGTCTGTCTGATTTATTTCGCTTAGCACAATACCCTCCTTCATGTCTATCCATGTTGCTGCAAATGGCAAAATTTCATTTTTAATAGCTGAGTAGTGTTCCTGTGTGTGTGTGTGTGTGTGTGTGTGTGTGTGTGTGTGTGTGTATCCATGTATACATATATCCGTCCATCATCTCTATCCATTCATGTGTTGATGACACTTAGGTTGCTTCCATATCTTGGCAGCTGTAAATAATGCTGCTGTGAACATTGGGGTGCATGTATCTTTTTGAATTAATGTTTTTGTTTAGGATGTATATCAAAGAGTGGAATTGCTGGGTTACATGGTTGTTCTACTTTTAGTTTTTTGAGAAACCTCCATACTGCTTTCCACGGTGGCTGCGCCAGTTTACGCTCCCACTAAGAATGTATTACCTTCCCACTAAGAATATGACACAGTGTATCTTGCCATCTGTGTCATCTTCAGCTTCTTACATCAGTGTCTGATAGTTTTCCAAGTACAGGTGCTTTAGCTCCTAAAGTAGGTTTATTTCTAGGACTCATTCTTTTTGAAGCAATGATAAGTGGGATCTTTCCCTTAATTTCTTGTTTTGGTAGTTCATTGTTGGTGTTTCTTTACATTCTTGTTTTACTGCTATTTGCTCTTGGTCTAAATTCAATGCAAGTTTTAAAAATTTTAGTGTAGCACCATAAAAATGAATTTTTTTGATGGGTTTTGATCTGTGGAGGTAAACAAATCTATAATGATAAGGAGAAAAAAGGCAAACATATTACTGTCTTGGACATAAGAAAGACCAATTGTGATTCTTACACAATTTTTTAATTCCCATAGGTTTATTATTGTGGTTGGAGCTCCTTTGTGTTTATGCTTTGAAAAGTTTTGTCACTTTCATCAAACTACAAGTTAAAATTATATCTTTTTGAATTTTAGGTACTTACACTGTGAAATTTTATGATGGAGTAGTTCAGACTGTCAAACATATTCATGTCAAAGCTTTTTCCAAAGATCAGGTGAGAAATGTGGTTTTATGCTTTTGTGGTATGCATAATGCTGATATTGTAGTTTTGTTTCTCAAAGATGCTACGTTTGTTTATGACGGCAGACTCTTTCCTTCATCTGACATGATTTCTCCAGAAAGCAATGTACAGGTTTTCAGATACTGTAAATGTGTCTCTCTCTCTGCCCTTTCTTTTTCATACAGTCTTCTTTTCTGATGTGCCAGTACTTAAGTACCATTACCTGTTAGGTCTTTTTTCCAAAATGCCTGGGGGTTATTCTTTTCTCTCTCTCCCTGTGCCCTGCCCCCTGAGCTGCTTCCTCTCTTGGGGAACTTGCTGAGTGCTTGAGGAGATCTAGAGATGTTTTCTCCTCCTCATCTGACTTTGCCTTTTAGCTCAGGACCATGGCTTGCTGGTGACATAGATTTGGCAATCCCTTGTGCTAGATGTGCCTGGGTTGAAAAGTTTGTTTCCTGTTGTCCCTTCTTTCACCATCCATGTCTAAGCACAGGTCCTGAGTTTTGACGTTGTAAAGTGTTGCCTACTTTCTTCATGATTTTTTCCCCTTTTAGTCTGTTTTGCATTTATGTCTTAATGCAACAGTTGAGGGGAAAGATTCTGATCGTTACTGTTATTTATCTCTGTGGGTGGTTGATGTGGCAGTATTTCGTAATGCTGGAACCTGTTGTCTTATGATCAAATGCTTTTACTTTAATAAATTCTTCTATACATATTCAGCATTTTCAAAGCATCATGATATATGATATAGTTAAAGATAGCCTCAAAAGTATTTTTTGCCTTTTGCTGGTTTTCCTCTTCAGAAAATTGATGAAATTATAAAGCTTTAGCCCTGAAGATGTTTTCTCTTTGATCATTTGCTTTTCGGGCGTCTCAGGAGCTATGCTGCACTCTATACATTATTTTGGTCTTAAATTTGGCAGTTTTTGTGTTAAGTTTGTGGAATGAGTTAAATTAGACAGAGGACTGTTTTAAGAACATGTCAAAAGCTGCAAGATTGTGTCTAGAATCTCCCCAAGTGGAAGGACAGGGCTCCAAATAACATTCAGCTGCTGTCTCTGGTTGATAGTCCTCACAGGGCCTTGACTTGGAGATGGGCACCTCGTCCTGTGTGGACTGCGGGTCTTCAGTCCTCAATTCCCGGTTACCTCTGAATGTCTCTTGTCATCTCACACCTGGTAGGTGGTCAGACACAGGCCCATGGCTCCTCTTTGTTTTCCTTTCCCAAGAGGACATAGTGTTTTGGATAAATGACTTCTCAGCAAGGCCACTTGCAAAGCAAAACTTCTTAACAAATATTTGTCAATTTTTAAAGCTTTTTGTCATATAGTAATTGCTTCTTCTTTTTTTTTAAATAGTCATTTCTGCCCTAAATGGTTTGATAATCTATATTTCAGGAACATTTATCTTTTTTTATACTTATAAAAATTTATTTGTTTGCTGTTGAAAATTTAGAAAGCACAGAAAAGCACACTGAAAGTAAAAATTGTTGAATTCTGTCATCTAGATACAATTGCTCATAACATTTTGATGTATAGCCTTCTGTATTTTTTAAAAATATATACATATATATTTCTTTTCACAATTTGAGTCATACATTACTGTTCTGTAACTTGCTCTTTTAACAAAATAATGTTTTCCCAAGTTCCTAAGTCCTGTATGGGAATATAGCTTTTAATGGCTATGTAATGTTTATAATATGTATATAACCCAACTTTGTGTAACCAGTTTCCTAGTGGTCATTTAAAGATATTTGTAAGTCTGGGTACACAAGTCTAATTATTTTATTAGTAAATTTCATTTCTAGGAATTCATTCTAGTTCAAAAATAGAATCCTAAGTCTTTTGACCCAAATTGCCAACCCCGCCTTTGTGGTAGTTGTGATTTATATTTCTGCCAGCAGTTACTAAGGAGGGCTTGTTCTCAAACCTAGCTGCTTTTAGACAATTTAGAGGTCTTGAAAAATGAAATTTCCTCCTAGGCTCTAACCACAAGGATTCTCCTTATTTATTATTTTTCCTCTTGGGACAAATGAAACTTTTACTCACCGCATATTTAGACACTCCTTCTTGCTCCTGGCAAAGCTCTGTGTGCCTAGTTTGTGCTAGGGGTCCCATATGAACTTGATGTGGTGGCCTCTGCTCTTCTCTTGAGGTCTTAGAAGGAATATACATACACAAATAAACTCAGTTGTAGTTTTGGAAACTTAAGAGCTTTCAGAGCTGGCTTTATTATGAGACAGTAGACAGTGTACTGGGAAATGAGATTTTAAAAGAAAGTAATTTAAAAGGAAAGTAACCAAGAAGTAGTACTGCTTCCTGATGCACAGAAACTCAGTAACTCAGGAACACAGTAGGACTGAGCACAGCCTTTACCCAGTAGAGGAAGCAAAGACAGTCTGTTTCTGAGTTGGACAATCTTTACAGCTTTCCTGTTCAGCCACCAGTTATCAGTTTATTGGGTTCTTCTCTACACAGGACATCAGCTTCTGAAAGACCCTGGGTCAGTGTAGTCACGCTTGGGATGACAACAGACAGGGCATGAAGGCCTGTCTGTTCTGTTTTCTTAGAACGTAGCTATCAAAAAGCTTACTTCCCAGAGGAGGTCCCTGGGGTAGTTGTCTGTCCCTTTAACTACTTTCCATTGACTTGTTAATCATAAGGGAGATAGCATTGTCTCAGAAGGAATTCAACATGACTCTGTTATTTTCTTTAAACTTAGGACTGGTTCTCAAACCTCAGCATATGGATGGATATTTTCAGTGGTGCTTTCCATTATGTGACCTGAAATATATCCTCTTTTAATTTCTTTTATCTTCATAAGTTTACAAAAAAACCACCTGATTTTATATTTGCAAGTAATCACAAAGTGTGTTTCATCGCTATTTTGCTCATTTTAGAATATTGTGGGTAATGCTAGGCCTAAAGAAACAGAACACAAAAGTCTTCTATCATCTGATAAACGAGAAAAGTTTAAAGAACAGAGAAAACCCACAGCCGTTGTGAAGAAAGACAAAGAGGACAAAGCCTTAAAGACAGATAAGCGAGCCAAGCAGTCTGATAAAGAAGGAAAGTTAATCTGTGCCGAAAAGGGGAAAGCATCGGAGAAGAGCCTTCCCAAGAACGAGAAGGAAGATAAGGAGAACATTTCAGAAAATGACAGAGAGTATTCTGGAGATGCTCAAGTGGATAAGAAACCTGAAAATGACATTGTGAAGAGTCCACAGGAAAACTTGAGGGAGCCAAAGAGAAAGCGAGGCCGGCCGCCTTCCATTGCGCCTGCTGGTGAGTTTCCCAGGTGTGCACTGCAAGAGTGTTCTTTTCGTGGTTCTTTGTGGTTCTTTATAACTTTGTCATTCAACCCTTTGTTTTTGTGGCTGACCTTGAGTCATCCTGTCATCTGAAAACAAGTCATGTCCGTGGAGCTAAATTTTATGGGAGGCATATATCCAGAGGAACATAAATTTGGGAAACATTCTTGGCTGGGCTCCTGACGTGAAAGATAGGTCTTCACTAGCTGATTCAGCTTATATGATAAAACCTAGTAAGCTAAGGCCTTTTGCTTGTGCCAGTTCAAGTGATTCACTTCAAGTAAGCTTACCTAGAACCTGGAATCCGGAAATAGTGTTTTCATGAGTGACATGAAAGGGGGAAAAAATAGAGGTAAGTAGGTGTGGGCATCTCTGGTGGAGGTGGGAACAAAGAACACTGGACCTGGGAAGGGAGGATTACATTTGAAATTGAGCTCTCTGCAGAGTGATTATGGATTGGTAATTTTCAGTCTAAATGAAAAGCTGAGATGGCTAATTGGTAGAGTCAAGGTTAGAGGATTTAGGGAAGAGTATACAATTATTTAAAAAAGTTGAAACTTGAAATTCTTCTAGAATAGCCAAGAAAGAAACAAACCCTGAATTTCTTCCTAAGCCAAACATTCCTTCTCTGGATTGAGTGGTGTGAAAAGCTCCCAGGATCTCTGTACTGAACACTGTCTATGATTATGTAGCAGAGGCCTGCAGATATTCTTGGTTACGTGTACTTTACATAAAAACCGTGAATCCCTACCGTTTTAAAGTGATATCTTTTTTTTTTCTTACAAGTCTAAATAGCTGCCAAAGATAAATGAAAAATATAAACTATGACATAAAATATATTTTCATCAAAACTGTGGAACTACAGTATGTATGGCTAAATCTCTTCTCTGTCCATCTCAAACTGTCACAACGTTGTTAATCAGCTATGTTTATTGCTGTTGTTTAGTCACTGTCGTGTCCAACTCTTTTGTGACCCCATGGACTGTAGCCCACCAGGCTCCTCTGTCTGTGGGATTTCCCAGGCATGAATACTGGAGTGGGTTGCCATTTCCTTCTCCAGGGAATCTTCCCGACTCAGGAATTGAACCCATGTCTTCTGCATTGCAGGCACATTTCTTTACTACTGAGCCACGTAGGAAAGCCCTAATTGACTGTACCACAATACAAAATAAAAAGTTAATAACAAAACAAAATATAAAAAACTGTGGAACTATAGCATCAACCCATTTGTTGTCCCCTTAATGATGTAGAATGCAAAGCCAGTCTTATCTACTAATCCGGACAGCAACATCATATGTAATTTTTGTGGAAAAACTCTTATTTACTTCAAATAAATGTATTAGTGCTCATTCCCAGTAGGCAGCCTTCTTACATCTTAGTCCTAATTTTAAGGTATGAAATTGGATGATGGTTTGATTTCTTCCCAGTTGAAATAAGGCACTTCCCCTTTCAGTGGTTGTTTTCATTCTCAAAGAGCTCAACATTGTACCTATGCCTAACTGGGGCCTAGACTTGTGCTGTCCAGTATGGTAGCTGCTAGCTACTCGTGGTTGTTGAGCACTTGAAATGTGGCTATTCTGAATTGAGATGGGCCGTAACTCTGAAACACACACTGAAGGGAATTTCCTGGCTGCCTAGTGGTTAGGACTCTGTGCTTTCACTGCCCAGAGTCTGGGTTCAACCCCTCGTCTGGAAACTAAGATCCCACAAGCCACATGGCATTGCCAAATAAACAAGAAACAAACAAAACCCATAAAACACACTCTGGATTTCAATTAGTACTAAACAACAGCAATAAAAAAACCCCACCCATAAATATAGAATATCTCAGTAGTTTAAAAATATTGATTACATATTGAAATGATATTTTTGGATGTATTGGGTTAAAAATATGAATTAAATATTCATATTTAAGTATATAAATGTTACTTTTTATATTTACAGAATATTTTATATAAATATAAATCAAAAACCTATATACAATGTAATTCATCTATTTAATATAAATATGTAGCTATTTTATATATTTAACATAGATATAAAATATAAGTTGAAATTAATTCCACTTTTTTAACTTTTTCAACTGACAACTGAAAATTTAAAATTATCTATGTGGCTTCCATTTGTGGCTCTCATATTTCTATTGGACAGCAGTGGTCTAAATTCACTGGCTCTCTCAGCAGGATTCCAAGAGAGAATTAAGCTCTAATGCCCAAGGCATCTGAGACCTGTAATGAATTGACTTCTGCCAATTGGTGGTGGTACTAGTTATAAACCACTCTTGGGAGAATTAAGAAAATAACCTTTGTTCTGTTTTCAAATGAGGAACCCCTGTTGAGAAGGTCTAGATGTCTTAAACCTCTGGACAGTGTACCGTATTACAAGGTGGGATGTAAGTAAGCAGGACTTTTTGTGTAAGTGGGAGAAGGGCACTTATTCAAGGAAAGGTAGACAGTGTGAACAGGCATAAATTTGATATGTCCTCACCATAGTTTAGGGAAGAGAGTAAGTGTGTGGGACTTGAGTGTTCTGAAACAGATTCCCCTTTGGTTACTCTTACAGTAGGTTGTACTCTCTGGAGACTGTGGACTGGGATACTTGCATTCTAGTCTGCAGACTGCTTCTCTGAAGCCACCTTACTTCACCCAGATTAAAAATGGGGCATTCAGTTTATTGCTTGTATTAAGTGTAGGATGTTTCACCAGGTGGGCTCAAATTTAGTAGAGAACTGGGGTTTTCCAAGCTTACTGTTAACATTTGCCTGAGCTGTTCCTCTCCAGTTAGAATCTTTGGAGCAGGATCTGGGAATACTAATTATTAACAACCTTCCCAGATGATTCTTACTGTAAAAAGAATTCCTTGTTGGGAAACATTGAATTTCTGTGTGGTTAGCCCCGGTTTGTATATGGTATCAAAGTGAAGGTTTGCCAGTATTCCATATACTTCTAATCCCCTTTAAAAATTGGTTGCAATAAGTTCTTTGACATGGTGAAGGCTTGAGCTTGCTAGATTATACAGACCTTATTGGAACCAGATCTGAGCTATTTAGGGAGGATTGTTTGTATTTAATGTGGAATGTGTGTGATCTCTAAGTTCCCACCCTTGGAACAAAGTAATGTTGACACATTGAGAAGCTTGAACACACAAAGAACCAAAGAGATCAGCATTCTCATCAGGTTTGCCTCCTCAAAGCTCAACCTTCTGTCCTTTGTACATTTGACATGGCAGATCTGAAGCTTCTGGTCTTAGAGGAGTCTTCTCTCTCCCCTCCTTCTTCCCCTCCCATTTCCTTCACACTTCCCTCTCTTCTTTCCCCTGGCTGCTGCCTTCTCTCATTTCAACCTTCATCAGACCCCCTAGCCCTACCTTTCCCTCAAGCTTTCCAATTTCTTTTCTTTTGTTTTTTTTCTTTTGCCTGCCTTTTGGATTCTTATCTTTCCTGATGGGAGAGAACTTCTTAAGTGTTAGGTTTAAAAAATAAAAAGTGAGTACTATCTAAGGGTTTAGCTTCTGCACTGCTAAAATTATGTCAGTGCTGGATTTGCCAGTGTTAAGCAGCCTTGTCTGGAACACTGGCTATCAAATAGCGTGGTCTCCTGAGATTTTTCTGGAATTGTTTTTAAGAGGTTGTAAATGTTGACGTTCTCTTTGGTCCCTCAAAACTAGGACCAGTGCCAAGCTAACCGGTTCAGCAAATAGAGCTTGAAAATAATAATCAAGCTTTAGTCCCAGGGTACAACATTTTAAGAATTAGTCTGCATGGTGGATTTCCTGAGTATTGGATAAGCCAAATTTTGATGAGAAGATTTGATGGTTATAAAAATGACTTTACTGTTACCTTTGTACTCTCATATTTTAAAGGAGTCATATTAGGATATTTAAGGAGTGGGTTTCAGGAGATCAGTATATGGCTAGAGCTGGGTCATAGGAAAGATCACAAAGATTCAGAGGTCAGTCCGCAGGGTGTCAGCATTTCTTGTAAGGAAGTAATCTCTCACCCATTTCACTTTTTACTCCTTTTGGCTTAAGCAAGAATGCCCTTTCAGGGTTTATTTATCATGCAACGATTTGTGTGAATGTGTGTGTATATATATATGTATGTATACACACACATATGTTTTATTTGTATACAGCATGAGAATTGGTAAATAAAAAATTACATATCTTTTTTTGTGTGTGTGGTTTTATATACATTGTAGCTGTGGATTCAAACTCTCAAACTTTGCAACCAATAACATTGGAATTGAGAAGACGGAAAATATCAAAAGGAAGTGAAGTCCCGCTAAAACGTCCTCGGCTTGACAAAAATTCATGTGAGTCTTCCATTTGTGTTTGTGTGGCTGGAACTTGACAACCGTTGGGTTACCTCCCCTGTGTCCATGTTGTCCCCTGGGCCTTATAGACTCTACTGCTTGTTGATCACAGGGGCTAGTGTGAGTGGGATGTGTTTGGATCAGAGGAGTTTTGCTAGAGGGAAAATAAATCCCAAAGCACAAGATATGTTAATGTTGAGTACAGTAATACCATTTCTATACCCATCTGATTTGGATTGCACTGAAAATTTAATGGCTTAGGAAGTGATGGATTTCATATGCTGTGTGAAGCTTTAAATATATATTTATTGATCTTACTGTAGCATGGGGAGCTATATTCGATATTTTAAAGTAACCTAGTGGAAGAGTCCGAAAAAGAGCATGTATATGTGCATGAGCCTATATATTCGTGCACACCTGACACTATCACAACATTGTAAACCGACTATACTTCCATTAAAAAAATGCTATTTATTGATTTTTTAAAAAATACCCTATTGGTTCCAGAAAGGACTTGTGATGGCTCTAAGGCTCTGTAAATCTTATTGTCTTGGGGTGTTGTTAGTACGTACATTTTTATGTTGGAAAGCCCCAAAATAGAACTTGTCAAGATTGGGATGTGGCCTTGCCCACATATTTTCAGGTCACAAATTCTTAAATTAGGAAAATTATGTCCTGGCAGAAAGTCTATGCCTTTATTTAAAACTATAAGCCAGGATAAGGTATTTCCTTTCATCATTTATGCCAGAAGTCTATTTGAAGCCCTTATCAAGGCAGCCAGTCCAGAAATCTGTGTGTGCTAATTCAGTTCAGTAGTGTCTGACTCTTTGTGATTCCGTGGGCTGTAGCCCCCCAGGCTCCTCTGTCCATGGGATTCTCCAGGCAAGAATATTGGAGTGGGTTGCCATTTCCTCCTCCAGGAGATCTTCTCAACCCAGGTATCGAACCTGTGTCTCTTACGTCTCCTGCATTGGTAGGCAGGTTCTTTACCACTAGCACCACATGGGAAGCCCCAGAAATCTGTAGTAGCAGAGTTATTTCTTCTTATCTCTTGACTATAACTCTCTTAATGGTTTATAGCCCAGGAAAAGTCAAAAAACTACTCGGAAAACACTGACAAAGACTTATCAAGGAGACGGTCTTCCAGGCTGTCCACTAATGGGACCCACGAAATTCTAGATCCTGACTTGGTTGTATCAGATTTGGCTGATACGGTTAATACTGATCCTTTGCAAAACACTTCATCCAATACCAAGGAATCAGAAGAAGGTGAGTCAGAGTCTGTTCTAGAATTGTCTTGCCAACCTGCTGCCTGTCTGGTGAGAACCAGTCTAAATCAGTCATTGTGTACTGCTTTACACAATTTTAGATTGTCTTGAAATTAAGATATTGATTTGGTTGCAGTGTTTCTCATATTATTTTTCACTGAAGATTCACAGACAAACTTTTGTGTGCATTTGTGATTGATTTTGCTTGTGTATGTGAATGTTGGATTGGAGGTACAGTGCTAAAGAGCCTTGTTCTTCTGTCTTTCTGATGCCATCTTACTTTAGTGCCTCTGCCTTTTTGTTAATATTTCCAGTAGATCCTCCCTTCACTTTAGCTTCTTATTAGTGTTTTTCTTTGATATGCTTACAACCCTGACTATGCGTGCTGCAACCTGTGAATGTATTCTTGTATGCTGTGAAGTGAATGGCTTTCTCTAAAAAGACCCTGATTTTATCAGTCTTTGGTGGGACTTTCGGTTCTCAGACTAAATACCTGTATATGTTCCCCAATCTTTCTCTTTTTCTTCTAGGTCAGTTGAAATCTCCTTTGGAAGCTGGCCAGGTCTCATCCACACTAACTTGCCACTCCATTGGGGATGGATTGGGGTCTGCAGGCTTGGAGTTGAACTGCAAGTCAATGGGAGAAAACACTATGAAAACAGAACCGGCTTCTCCCCTTGCTGAATTACAAGAGATTTCTGCTGTGGCAGGTTCATATTTAGAGTTAACATAATCTGCTTAAAAAAATGTACTTTTGCTTCTGCTTTGATTGTGAACTAAAAAAATGAACTTTCCTAATTTTTTTTCACCCTTTATTAATAACAGTTTCTTATTTTGATGCTATATACTTAAAAAAATGCTACATGCTTGTCTGATATTGCTAATTTGTGCTTCCTCTCTTTTCTTGATTTACTGAGGATTTATCAGTTTTGTAAATAATTTCAAAGAACTAACCTTTTGCTTTAGTTTTCTCTATTTAAAAAAAATGTCATTGATTTCTGTTTTGATCTTGCTTTCTTTTTTTAAGTGTTTCTAGAAATATAGGTCATTAATTTTAGATCTTTTGCCTAATATGAGCATTTAAAGTTATACAATTTTCTAGTAAGCACTGCTTTAGCTGCATCCTACAAATTTTGATATGTTGTATTTTCGTTTTCATTCAGTTCAGAATATCTATGATCTGTTTGTTGACTGTGTGTTACTTAGAAATGTTTCATTTCCAAGTGTTGGATTTTTTATAGATACCTTATTGTTACTGATTTCTGATATAATTCCATGATAGTCAAAGAACATACTCTATAGGATTTCAGTCTTTATTTGTTTTTATTTTTGGCCATGCCACAGGACATGAAAGCTTTTAGTTCCCCTACCAGGGATCAAACCCCACCCTCTGCAGTGAAAGCATGGAATCTTAACCACTGGACTGCCAGGGAATTACCCCAATCTTTATACATTTGCTGTGCCGCTTTTTATGGTCCAGCATATGATCTGTCTTAATGAATATTCTGTATGCATTTGAAAAAATTGTGTGTTCTGCCGTGGTTGTAAATCTGTCAGTTAAGTCAGGGTGGTTGATGGAGTTTTTCTGATATGTTGCCACTGGTTTCGTTTTGTTTTTTCTGTGTGTGTATCTGTTTCTACCAGTTACTAAGAGGTGGGTGATTGTGGATTTATCTTTTTCTCCCTTTAATTCTGGCAGTCTTGATCCATGTGTTTGGAAGTTTTGTTTTTATTTGCATGCATATTTTTAATTGCTACGTCCTCCTAATGAATTGTCCCGCTTTGTGTTTTGTTTTGGCCGTAAGGCTTATGGAATGTTCCCTGACCAGGAATTGAACCTGGGCCCCAGCAGTGAAAGCCCCAAATCCTAACCATGAATTGCCCTCGTTATAATGTGAAATATCACTGTATCTTTGGTGGTAGTCTTTTTCTTTTTTTTGTTTTTTTTGTTTTTTTTTTTTAATTATTGTTTTAGCCATACATTGTTATGATATCACCATGGGTTTACATATGCTTCCCCTCCGGGTCCCCCCTCCCTCCTCCCTCCCCCCCGGGAAATATCGCTGCACCAGTCCCGAGCATCAATCCTGGGCTGGCGATTGATTAGACACATGACAATTAACATGCTTCAATGCCCTTCTCCCATCTCATCCCACCCTTACCCTCATCCGCAAAGTCCACAAGTCTATTCTATACATCTGCGTTCCTTTTGTTGGTAGTCTTTTTCTTGACCGTCACACTATCCTGTGTTTAAATTTGTTTTAGTTTTGTATTTAACCTGCTTGAGAGTCACTGCGTTTGAATATGAAAATTGACTTAATTTTCATGTCCTTTTTCTGATATTAGAACAGGTACTCCACCTTTCTTTTGCTTTCTATATACATGGTATATCTATTTCTGTCTCTTTTCTTTCATTATAGCTATGCCTTTAAGTTAAGACTGTGTCTTTTATAGATAGTTGGGTTTGGATTTTAACTGCAATGTTTAGTTACATTAAATGAAATTACTGATACGATTGCAGTGAGGTCTGCCATTTTGCTTTTTGTTGTGTGATGATCCTGTGTTTTGTTCTTTTCCTTCTTTCCTGTTTTTTCAGTTTAATTGACTTTTTAAAATCCAATTTTAATTCATCTATTAGCTTTAAGCTATACTTATTAGCATTTGATTTAGAGGTTACTCTAGGCATTACAATGTATATATGTACTTTTCACATTTTACTTGTAGTTAATATTGAACCATCTTATGTAAGGTGTTGTGTAATCCATTAACACCCCCTTTTGATGCTCTAGTTATCAAATGAATTGAATCTACGTATGCTATAAAGTTGACAGTATAGTATTATAATTTTTGCTCATGTATTTTAAAGAAGATAAAACAAAAGAGATGGTGATTTACACATGTATTTACCATATCCAGTATTCTTCACATCTTTTGTTTTTTAATTTATTTATTTTTAATTGGAGAATAATTGCTTTACAATATTGTGTTGGTTTCTGCCATATATCGACATGAATCAGCCATAGTTGTATGCATGTCCCCTCCCTCTTGAACCTCCCTTCTTTATTTCTGCTTGAAGAGTTCTTTTCATGTTAAATTTTCCTTTCATGTTTTTTTTTTTTTTTCCTATAGGGCAGGTTTCCTGGTGACACATTCTCTTGGTTTCTGTTTATTTGAACATGACTTTATTTAACTTCCATTCTTAAAGGATATTTTCACTCGATATAGAATTGTGGGTTTACAGTTTTTCTTTCTTTAAATACTTCCAAGTATCGCTTCTTTATAATAACTTTAAAGATGTTATTCATGGTCCTCTATTGTTTCTGAAAGGAAGTTAGTGATCCTTCTTATTGTTGTTTTCCCTGGCTGTAATGTGTTGTTTTCTTTCTGATTGCTTTCAAGATTTTCTTCTTTGTCTTTGGTTTTTAGCAGTTGACTATGACAGTGTTAAAATTTGTTTTAGTGTTATATGTAACTTGCTTGAAACTTACTGAGCTTGAATATGAAAACTTATTTATATCATCAAATTTATGTGAGACTTTTAGAAACTGTCCCACAGGTCACTGGAACTCTGTGGATTTTTATGTTTTTGTTCAGGTTTCCCCCTTCATTTTCAGACTGAAAAATTTTCAATCTATTTTCAAATGCTTTTCTCAACTCCAGTCTGCTTTTAACCCCATCCAGTGAATTTTTTTATTTCTAGTACTTTTTAGTTCTGCAATATTCCTTTTATTCCCCTAGATTCTCTGCTGAGATTTTCAGTCTGTTTACTCATCATGAGCATACTTTTAATAGCTTTTTAAAAATACCTATCTAACAACATCTAGATTGTTCTGAAGTTAATCGCCATTGACTGACTTTTCACTCTAGGTGACACTTTCCCATTTCTTTATATCTCTAATGTATTGGATTATATCCTCTGCATTGTGAGTGATAGGTTGTAGTTTGGATTGCATTATGTTCCTCTGAAGAATAATGATTTCTTTGTTTTAAAGGGAAATGTATTTGAACTCAAAACTCCAGTTTCTTGATGTGGACCTTTTTTTTTTTAGTAATAAAAATCTTTATTGAATTTGTTGCAGTATGTTTCTGTTTTATGTTTTTCTTTTCTCCTACAGTGGGCAGAATCTGAAACCTCTGTTCAGTCTTTGAGCTTTAGTTGGTCTTCTTGGAATTCTGTAGGTTCGGAGGTCAGTCAGAGATCAGACAGAATTTAAATGTATCAAATGAGGCCACCCTTTTGTGGCTGTCTTCTGTCTAAGATTTTACTCCTCACTTTCTAGCTGTTGTCATTGCACTGAACTTTGTCTTCTGTTTCTTCAGCCAATAAGACTAAAGGGTTTTAGCTGTGCACTGCTTCTTACTGTAGCCCACCTTTAGATGAAAAGTTTATTTCAAATGTCTGACTCGTATTTCTGTCTCTCTTTGTTGCTCTTCAGTGCCTTTAGATATTTTTTCTTTTGTATTTTTTCCCCAGAGTTTATAATGGTTGTAATCGAAAGGTTGTTTCCATGTGAGGTCTTCTACCATTACTGACAGAGAAAAACGCTACCTATGTTAATAGCCACGTAGTTTAGGTAGTTGCACATATTCATGACTACACAGAAGATAAGTATCATGATTGCGTATTGCTTTAATAGCTATTTGGGTGTTATTGGTAATGCGAAAAAAGAATTGTAATTTCATAATATTATGTTTCTGATAAATGTCTTTTGATGGATATTTAGATTATTACTGAGCAATAGCAAAGTATTTCAAACATTAATATGGTAATCCTCAAATGCTTATTAAGAGCCCTGTAGGATACGTTTTTATAAGTATGATTGCTAGATTCAACGGAATGCATGTTTTAAATTCCATTGACAAATCATCCTTCATAAAAAGAACATTCTGCTTTATATTATGATCAAGAGTGTGGTACAGTACAGAGTGTTTTTACATGTTTTCCCTACATTCTTGTATCTGTGGATACTACTCATCTTTTGAATTTTCTTTAATGTAGGTTAACATTGGAAACAAGGTTTTACTTTTTAAGTTGTGTTTTTTTAAAATGAGGTTGAACAGTTTTTCATGTTTTATTGAATATTTTAGTCTATTTTTTGTCAATTGTCTTTTCATAGTCTTTGTCCACTTCCTGTAGAATTATTTGGTTTTTTTTATTGATTTGCCAAGTTTCCTTTGCATATTATTGATACGGATCCTTTGTCTTTTATATATATTGTACTGTATTTTCTCTTGGTCTGTCACTTGTCTTTTACTTTTATTCATTGTTTTTCGTAATAATGAAATTATTCATTTTTGACTGTGCTGGATTTTCGTTGCTGCACATGGACTTTCTCTAGTTTGGATGAGCAGAGTTGCTGTGCTCGGGGTTCTCATTGTGGTGGCTCCTCTTGTTGCAGAGCACAGGCTCTAAGGAGCTTGGGCATCAGTAGTTACAACTCATGGGCTTAGTTGCCCTGCAGCATGTGGGATCTTCCTGGACCAGGGATTGAACCCATGTGCACTGCATTGGCTGGCAGATTCTTTTACCACTGGACCACCAGGGAAGTCCCCAACATTCATCTTTAAAAAGTTGCTTATTTTATAAAATTTGACTTAACATTAATTGAAAGAGGTAAAGTAGTGGATGAGGGAATTAGTGTGAGTAAATTCTGGTGTTTCCTAAATATCCATGAAGGCCAAAGGGGACTTGTAGGATATCCCTTTTCTGGACTATGCTATATTGTGAACTATGGCAGCCTAAGAGAGGAAGACATGGCCTTGTTGGAGAATTTAGCCAAAAACAATTTATGGAATCAAATGTCTTGAGGGTCTATTGATGATATGGTTTGGGACCCGGGAAATGTTCCTTTGGTAAACCTGGGTGGTCTGTAGCCTTCTTCCTTCATGTGTGTGGAGAAGATAGGCTGTGGAGTTCCCAAAGCAGAGCTTCTTGGATGTGTATGAGCCCAGAGGAAGAATGAAGACACTTGTAGAGATTTGTGGGTCGAGCATGGTTTCCTGGAGAAGGATGTGCAGACACGGTTTTTTAGTGAGAGACTCAGGGAAATAGTAGAGATTAAATGAAACTGTCTTCCTGCAGTTAGGTCATGCATGGTGAGAAGACACTGCACACATGGATGTGGAAGCTCTGGTCATGTATCTTTTTTGCTCAGATCAATTAGAGTGTCCTGTTGATCTGAGTAGCAGACACTGTGCTAATAAGCATCAGTGATGGAAGATCAGAGCCTGCCTGAAGATCACCTTAATCTGGGAGATGTGATGTTTAAGCTGAATCTTGATGGATGTATAGCACTACCCCATGAATAACACAGGGGACTAGGTATTCCAGAAGAGGGAACTATATGAATAGAGGTCTCTTACTAGGCTCTTTCAAATGGAGAGAAGGTAGTCAGTTGAATATTTAGCGATTCTGTATTTTGACAGTGTGTGCTTGTGACCTTATTTAGTATAAGCTGTCATGAAATCTATACATTTACACACTCATTTGTGTTATACTAAATGTGAATCTAATTTATATGCTTAATAATAAATGTAAGATTTGAAATTCTTTGCCTTTCTTCCAGAAAGGCATTACTTTAAAATCTTTCAAATATTAAGAGTAATTTAAATTTGAGGGAGTTCCTTGGTGGTCCAGTGGTTACTACCTGGACTGTGTGGCCCTGGTTCAATCCCTCTTCCGGGAACTAAGATCCTGCAAGGCACTCGGTGCGGCAAAAACCAAACAAACAAACAAAAAAAGAGTAATTTAAATTATAAATAGAAAATTTTACAATGTTAAAAGATGAATGACATTTAAATAGTTTTTTTTTAAGACTTTTATACCATGATGACTGTATGTCTACAAAATTTATACTTTTATGTGGATAATTTCAATTTAGGTTGGAGGGGCAGGTTTTTGTTGTTGTTGATCAGATTCTATATAGTTGGCATAAATGCAGTGGAAGAGCAGTTCTTGGAAAATAGTAAACTGAAAGTACTCAAGTGTCACTTCTGGCTCATTCCTTTGATCTTCTGTTCTACTGGGTCCAGAGTGTTGTGCCTCAGGCTTGTGGGCTTGTGGGCTTGTGGGCTTTCTTGCTGAGCCTCTTCTCAATGGCAGGGCTCCTCTCCTCAGCTGACTTTTTCTCCTTTGGGAGGGATTATTAGACTTGATGTGCAAATTTGGTAGAAATTTAATCTCAGAATTTAGAAGTCTCTTTTGGCTGGAGAACTCTCTATCACAGCCACGTCCCTCAGCTCAGCAGACTAAGCTCTTCATTATGTTGTCTTAAGGGTGATGTTAACTTTAGACATCACTCGAGATTGTCAATGGATTGTTCTTCACCACTAAGAAATATGCTGTGCAGAGGAGATGAGTGAGGAGACGAGGTCAGAGGCTAAATCCCAGTGCTTGTTTTAAAGTCTGCATACACATGCAGTTTCTGTCTCATGTCAGTTAATTTAGCTGCATCTCAGGTTTGTGGTGGAGATGGAAATAAGGTAAAGTGAGGGTGGGACAGAGAAGTCTTGGAGAAGATGGTGGGAAGATGTCATGTTGTTTTGTTTCTTGAGGACTTTCTAGGGAATGATTTTGAAACCATGGCAACTAACTGAAGTACTTGCCTGTTTGCAAAAGAGTGTATAGTAGAGTTAGTGGTGTGCTTGCCTGGAGCTTGAGCTAGGAGGAGTAAATGCAGCATGGATACCATTACTTTTTTCTTTTGGAATAAACTCTAAGCTATGTGCTTTTATGATTTAAATGTCAAGAGGGGAATGCAGTTGAAATTGTTCTACTTGAGTAGGAATTTATTCAGAAATTAGAATACATGCCCTGCAAAGTTGGGTTATTCTCTAAACTTCAGCCCAGTCTATTTGGTCATTCACAGATAACCAGGGCTGTTTGAAAATGGACTGTAGTCCATTCATTAATTTTGTGTGCGTGCTCAGTTGCCAAGTCATGTCCAGTTCTTTGCGACCCTATGTATGGTAGCCCACCAGGATCCTCTGTCCATAGGATTTCCCAGGCAAGTATACTGGAGTGGGTTGCCATTTCCTTCTCCAGAGGCTCTTCCTGACCCAAGGATTAAACCCGTGTCTCCTGCTTTGACAGATGGATTCTTTACCACTGAACCACCAGGGAAACTCATTCATTCGTTTTAGCCAATGAATATTTAACAAGGGCCTACTAAGTGCCAGGCTCTATTCTAAGCTGTGTCATTTGTGAATATTCTACATAAATCGTAAACGAGAGAAGACTCAATAGAGAAGTGCAGGCTTATTCAGCTAATTTCTTCTTCTTTTTTTAAACTGAGTACCTGTTAGAAATCGGATATTGCCACATGGTCTAGTGTTTCACTGATATGTTGTCAGTTATAAAATGAATGGGAAGTTACTTGTCAGTGAACTATTAAAAGTTTACAGATCATTTACTTGCAAGTTAACCAGGTTAGTTTTAGATAATGCCTATAGTAGTTTTTGTAAATGATTTATTTTTAAATTAACTTGGTCTGGTTTAGTGTAGTGCTTTTAACTGTTAGATTTCAGGCACCTGTGTTCTCTGTTTTCTTGAGTAAGAGAGTCATAGACTTAGAGCCATTGTAGTTTGGGAAGTTGGGAGTGTCTGATCTGTCATCAGACATGCGCTGGTGGAACACTGGCTGAGAATTGATTGTTCTTGGGGTTAGAGAAATGAATGAGACATCTGGTCATTTCCCTTTTAGGTCTTTTTGTCCTGAGGCGTGAATGAAATTGTATTACAAGAGAGAAAGTAAGGTGGTGTCATGAGAAATACTTAAAACAAAAGAGAAGACTGCCAGTGATAATGTGTGCCTGTCACATGGAAGTTGAACTCAGGATTCTCTTGTGTCCTTACTATATGCCTCAGAGTGAATACTATATGCTTGGAAGTGAATACTCTATGTCTTACTATATGCCTGGGAGCTCTGTTAGCTATCGATGGGGCTAACCTAGGGTACATTAAGTGCTCTTTGGACCTAACATCTGGAGAGAGGTGATGTTTAGGTTAGTAGTTTGAGGGTAGGGGTGGAAGAACGTTGAACTTGACAGGGCCTTGAAGGATGAGTGGCAGTTAGGCATTTGGAGATGAAGACAGAACAGCGTCAATAGTATAATCACAAGGTCTTTTCTGAGACTATTAGGTGTGCTTTCTGACTTAATTGCAGGCTTCCTGAAGTGGGTTAAGGCTGAGCAGGTAAGTTGGTACCAAACAGATAGTCGCTTTGAATTGCTTTCTTTGTGAACCTATTGAAATGCTTCATTTGCAGGATAGAGAGCTGTCAGTTCACTTGGATCTCTCAGTTGGTAAGATTGCATTCCTCCTACTTAGCTGTTCTGTGGCCTGAAGGTATTTAAAATTCTTTTTTCTGTGAATTATTTGACAGTATTTACCCCTGAATATTTTGATGTATATTTCCTTTAAAAAATAAATGAGGGCATTCTCTTATGTTACCACAATTATCAAAATCTGGACCTTATTCAAACTCCACTAGGGATCTTGTTGGTACCTTTTACCTCATTAATGGAGATAATCTTGTCTTTATTCAGCATATTCTTTTTTGGTAACTTGCTTTTTTATGTCACAAAGTTGAAAAGAAATCCAGAAAAGTACAAGAACAATAAAAATAACATGCATGTTTCCCACCACCTGAACTGTTGGTATTTGGTCATGAGTGAGGGCCTCGGGTCCTTATTCTGGCCTGGCTGCTTCCTGCTACTGCTCCAGTTTCATCTTTCCTTAGTTTCTCTCCTTCCTGCTACCTCTGTTCTAGCCGCAGTCCTCCTTGCTGTCCTTCAAACAAGTATGGTCATCATTTTTGAGTCATAAGAAGATAGCAGTGAAAGGTTTTATTTAGTGTTGGTTTTAAATTTTAAATTTGATTTTTCATAGTGAGAACACTAAGGAATACTAATTCTTTGTAAGTACAACTTCTTGATGAGTTTTCACAACTGCTCTGGCATAAAGACAGTTAGGACCCCTATTAAAGATTATTATTAATATATAAAGAGTCATTTTGCTGTTTATTTCCCTCCTATAAATTTCAAAACCATATATACTAGGAAAAATTAAAACTAAGTAAAAGGAAAAAAAGTGAAAAGTCCTCCATTATTCTTCCCCCTCTTGAAAGAACCATGGAACAGTTTGGTATATGCTGTGCTTTTCCATTCTTCGACACGTGGTCCTCTGCATATACAAACACACACGTACCCATGTAACTTTTTAAAAACATAGTAGTGGAATCATATTCTTGTATTAGTCAATGGCTTGTCATTTTTATACAGTATTTTTCCATGTCAGTTCATAGCTCTTTCACGATTACATATAATTTATTTAATTGGATGGATTTTCCATAATTTATTAAACTTCCCACTGTGAAAGACATCTAAGTTCTTGCTAACTGTTCACTGTTACTTCTCCCTGTTTTATAGAAGAACCTAGTACTTGGCAAGAAGGGGTAACTCAGCTGGAGTTAGAATACCACATTTCCCAATGGCTGGGTCCTTCCAACTCCTATCTTCTGACTGAGTACTGAATGCCATCTGATGAGATGCTGGGTGCTGTATAAATCGGGTGAAGTGAACACACATCCTGCCTCTAGAGAGGTTGCACAATGTGTAACACGGAGCTCACACTGGCCTTGAGGGCACGTGTTACAGCAATGTGTATGCTCAAGTACACAGCTTAGTAGGCCAGCTTTGAAGAGTACTGTGTGTGGTACAAGTGATGTCAGTATTCCAGACAGGGTGGTGCCTTTGAAATTCTTTAATTTGAGGGGGCAGAAGTGTTGATCTGGAAACTGTATGGTGTTCCTGGTTTTTCTTTTGGAACATGGGCTTAGTGGTGAGCACAGGACGATCCAGAAAGATTGCTGGTTGTTGAGAACTCATTCACCAGGAATGTATTATGTAAGTCAGCAGGAAGGAGGGCGGGATCATTCTCAGAAGTATCCCGCAAGGCCCCTGGAGGCCAGAGTGCTGCTGTGTTAGTCACTATATAGAGGTTGCTGTCCTGAGCTGGTGCCAGTCTTGTAATTTCTAACTTGGGATGGAGTCAAGAGCAACGTGAAGGAGGCTGGGAAGGCAACACCACCTAGTCTAGAGCAGAAGCCCTGCATTAGCTGCTCCGTACGCAGCTCTGGCCTTTGGGGCAGCTCTGCCATCTTGTGGAATAAATGCTCAGTTTCTCTTTGAAGGCCTGGATAGCCTTGCCAGGGTTGCTTTCCTCCCACTTAGCTATTCTGTGACCTCGAAGTATTTTTCCTGCATATATTTTTTCATCTTTATATTAAAAGATTTTTTTATTTTGAAATATTGGAAGACATAAAAAGTTGCAAAAATAGTGGAAAGAATTCCTTACATACCTTCAACCAGATTCCCTGTTTGTTAGTAGTTTACTGTTTGCTTCATTATTCTGTTCTTTAAAAGCTATTTTTCTGAATTATTTGCAAGTAAGTTGCAGACCTTTACCCCTAAATTCTTCAGTGTTGATTTCCTGATAACTAGAACATGTAATTATATGACCATAATTTATTTATCAAACTCAGGACCTTATTCAGATTTCATCAGTTCTGATAATGTTCCTCATAGCAAACATGGAGGAAACTTTTTTTTGAGGGGATCAGGATCCAACTCAGGATGTCACACTGGATTTAATTGTCATGTTTCATTAATTTCCTTTCATCTGAAACATTTTTTTCAGTCTTTTTTTGTTTTTCATGACCTTGACATTTCTGAAGAATATGATGTCTTTTAATTTTTTTTTTTTATGTATCCAGATAATTAGATTTAGGTTATCCCCTTTTAGCAGCAACACCAAGCAAGTGGTTTGTCCTTTTCAAGTGCATTCTGTCAATCTGTCCGGTTTATTGGTGAAGTTAACTTTGGTCACTTGGCTAAGGGTACTGCCCACCAGGTTTCTCTACTGTAAAGCTGTTATTTTTCCCTTTATAGTTACTAAGTTTCTTGTGAGAGGATACCTTGAGTATTTGTATCTTTATTTACATATACTCAAATATCTATATGTTTCTTTATCAGGAGTTCACCCATTATTTTAATATCCACTTCTGCTTCTTGTCTGATAAATATTTTTACTCTGATGTCTACCAAATGGTGATTTCTAACTCTCATCATTCCTTCTACATTATTAGTTTGTATTCTGTTAAGGAAGTGCCTGCTTGCCTGCCTTTCCGTCTCTCCCTGATTCCTCCCTGTCTCCCTTCTTTCCTTCCTTCCCTCTTTTTGTTCACGTGGTCTCATGGAATTTCTTTTGTTCTGTGTGTTACAATGGTTTCTATCATTATTTAATAACCATGTTGTAGGAGCCCTTCAAGCTGGTTCCTGTGTCTTCTTCACTTTCTGGCAAAAGAAAATGTGGCCCGCTCATCCTATACTCACCCAACCTTGATTCAGCCATTTCTCCAGGAAGTCTTGATTTCTTTTAAGTGGTGAATTGTTTTTAGAAACCAAGAGCTGAGTGCTCGGTATACCCATTGCTCCTGGGGTACACAGAGGACATATGAGAGTTCCTCTTTACCACCTGTTTTCCTAGCTTAGGAAAGTTTTAGCTAAGTTTTCCTAGCTTAGGAAAACTTAGGAAAAAAGTTTCCTAGCTTAGGAAAAACATGATTTCTCTCTAGAGCTGTCAACAGTTTGATACCTATCCTCCTGGTTTCCTTTCTATGCATTTGATAATAACTTTTCCCCCATCTGCAATCATCCATGTCGTACAGTCATACAGTGTATACTGAACAACTTTCTGTTTTCACTTAGCAGTGTATCTTGAGAGTATCCATATCAGTGAGTACAGAGCTACTTCATTCTTTCAAATGACTGATTAGAATTACATAGTGCTGTCTACGGCCATACCACCCTGAACGCACCCGATCTTGTCTGATCTTGGAAGCTAAGCAGGGTTGGGCCTGGTTAGAATTACTTAGTGCAGACTTTGCATAATGAACTGCTTTTCTGTTTATTAACATTTTGTTATTTTTTTTTTATTCCAAACATTTGACTGGAGTTGCTGTATTTAAATCTGTTCGTGTTTCTCTTTGGTTGCTTTTTGTTGCTTCACAGCTGAGAAAGCTATTCCTTCACAGACCTGAAAAATGTTTTATTTATTATAGTATTTCAAGTACATGTCAAAAAAGTGTTAAATTACTGGGGTTATGTGGAGTTGTTGCTGACAAGAATACCAGTCATATTAGGGGTCAGTGCTGAGGGCATACACGACATTGAGTCTTATCTTCTCGCTGGAGCAGTGGCGAACAGCCGGATCCAGGAGCAGATCCACAGTACTAAAGAGAGGCTGTAGTAGATAGTTGTTTGTGCCAGGAGTTGATAGCATGTGGTCCCTGAGAACCAGGCCATCTGGCTGCCTTCCTGCATTTGGAGTGAGCTGGGTCTGCGTGGAAGTAGACTTGGCTGAGACAGGGAGGGATGGCAGGGAGAGGGCACAGGATGAGCAGAGAAGTGTGAGCTATAAGAGCATGAAGCGGTCGCTGGGGCCAACAGTTGGCTGGGGCAGCTGCTGAGGCCTCATTGGGGACTAACTAATGGGAGATGAGTTTGGAAGGCATGATGGCGCTTAGATTTGACATGGACTTAGAAGGCCAGGCTGAGTGTTGCCAGCCAGAGTGAATACCATCATCATAAACAATCTAGCTGTGAGGTTTTGAGGTACTTGGCGATGGGTATACAAAAAATGGGTAGTTGTACAGGACATGATTTCTAAGCCAGGTCTCAGAAAACATAGTTTAAAAGCCTTTATTATAAAGATTATGCTTATCATAAAAGGGAAAGTGTACTATAGAGCATTGCCCAAGCAAATAGAAACCGAGAGCTTCTGATCCTACTCTATATTATCTGTTGCTGTGTGGCAGTAGTACCACGAACATAGTATCTTAAAATAACACATTTATTTTCTCACAGTGTCTGTGGATGAGATGTCTAGGCACAACGGAACAGGGTTCTCTGCAAGGCTGCAGTCAAGAAGTTTGCCAGGGCTGGTTCTCATCTGAAAAATCTACTGAGGAAGGGTCTGCTTCCAGGCTCACACGTTATTGCAGGCTGTCAGGCCGAGGGCTGTAGTCTTCTGTGGGCACTCTCAGTTCCTTGCCACATGGGATTTTCCTTTGAGTAGCTCACAACATAGCAGCTTGTTGCATCTAGCCAGCATGGGAGGGTGCCTGCCAGTGTGATGGATGTTATAGTCTTATAAAACAGAATCATGAAAGTGATCTGCTGTCACCTTTGCCTGTTCTATTAGAGGCAAGTTATATAGGTCCTGCCTATAACACTCAAAGGGAGGGAATTGCACACAGGAGTGGATGCCCAGAGGCAGGGATTATTAGGAGACATCTTATAGTCTCTTTCTACCTCTCTTTCCCCCCGCAAAAGAAAAAGAAAGCAGTCTCTTAGTATAATTAATAGAGTTATACTACTATTTAAAGCAAATTCAAATTCCGTGGATCATTTTTCTCCTCATATAATTTGAGAGAGGCCAGAGCAGAGGGTGACCTGGGAGTTTAAGCCTGGGAGCCTAGGATAGAGCTCCATGCTTTGCCTGCGTACTTCCATACAAAGATCTGTTAAACATGAGGAAGAACACAGCATTTGAACAGTAACACCTGTTACTACTTGCAAATATTGATTTACATGCTACCTTCTAAAACAGGAATAAATTGGTTCCTGTAATTTAGCCTGTTAACCTAAGGATAATTCTGTTACCCCCAGATTTTGAACCAGATGCCCTGGAGGATTTAATTTACATATTTTCTGTCCTTTGTCACCTAGTAACTGCTCTCATGTTGACAAAAGGACCATAGTACCCCAAGAGAGGATGATGTCACTTAGCTGGCGCTGTCAGCAATGTATGTCTCAGATGAACTGTCCTCCCACTGGGAAATGGACACTGTGTGTGACTTGGGATTGCCCTAGGCTGTCGCCCAGGATGCCCTTTGGACAACCAGTGGCTCTCCTGGCCTCTTGACGGTGCTCACATCACTATGTTTCTTTTGTCACACGACCACTGTTCTGGGGAGGAGTAGAATATAAAATATAAAAGAATTGTATTCTTTCTACTGTGAAATAATATGGATATTATAACATGGAAGAATAGGGGGGAAATCAGCGTTTTTGGTTTTTTACTTAAAGTCTCATAAGCAAACCGTTATCATTGTTTACATTCTTATAATTCTAAAAAAAAATACACTATTTTATGTCACTTATATATAATTTTGTTTGGCTGAAACTGTTTATTTTGTGGGTTTTCCTAAACTTAATTATGCTGTGTATGTTTTACTTTAGAATTCTTTAAAAATGTAAAACATTTTTACTGGTTCCATCATTTTACTGTTCCTGTTGTGCTTTTACTAATTACCGCTGACACCTCAGGGTTGGATTAATAAAATGGGACAGAGTTATTTCTCAGAGTTCTGGAGTCTGGGAAGTTCAAGATCAAGGTGCCAGCAGATTCAGTGTCTGTTGAGGGCCAGCTTCCTAGTTCATAAACAGCTGTCTTTTTACAGTAACCTCATATGAAAGTATGGGCAAGGGAGCTCTCTGAAGTCTCTTTTATGAAGCCACTAGTCCTCTTCATGAGGGCTCTGCCTTGGTGACATAATCACTTCCCAAATGCTCCACCTCCAAATACCATCACTTTGGGAATTAAATTTCAACATAGGAATGTGAGGAGTCTACTGTAGCACTTAGACCAGGTATCTCTTTATTTTAGCAGACAGTTTGACCGAATCCCTCTTAAAATCTATCTATGAACAAAGAGGAAATAGATGTGTGAGTGCATCGGTAATTTGCTTAGAGCAAGTTCAGTTGGCTTAGGCAACTCTAACCAGAACGTGTGGATTAGCTGATGTCAGCCTGAAGGTTATTCTGAAGGCTGTCCTCAGCTCTGTCCTGCTGGATCTTTATCAACAGCCTGGATAAAGACCTAAGAATATATAGGGTTACAGAGACAAAAGTTGCAAAGTTCTTGGACTGAAATAATCAGGTGGAGTTTATTAGGGATAAATGTAACTTCCAACATAGAATTTGGTGAAACTTTTGGAGAAAATGCACTTTAATTTGTGTTTTAAAAAGACAAACCACACGAAGTTCAGGATTTTGGTGGATCAAGCTTGGTACTGTCCAGCACCTAATATAATGTAATTATTTTAAAAAATTTTTGGAGAGGTGCTGCCATTAGTGAAAGTAAGATGTCCTGAAAGGTGGGGGTAATAATCCCACTGAATGGCCATGCTGGGAATCTTAAGGTTGGTTTCAGACTTCACATTTCTAGGAGGATGTAGAGAAAACTGAATGCTTACTGAGTGATGTGTCTTCTAGCCAGAGCTTATGAGGGCTGGTTGAAGGAGTATTTCACTCTGGTTGATAATTATAATATGTCTCTAGCCACATTCCATAAATGACAGAAACCTGTTTAGCAGGATTATTTTCTATTTGAAATGGCCTGCTTTGTGCCAAGTGTATATGTTATAGCCCTCTCTCTAACTCTTTTGAAATAGGTGGGAATCCAGATAATCAGAAGAGTTTTAAAAAACCGTACATAGCTTATTTATGCTGCTAATAAAGGGTCGAGCTGGGATTCAAAGTTGGGTTGTTTCCATTATACTGCCCTGAATCTGCAGTGGCACGCTGTGAGACTGGGGATGAAGGGAGCTTCTGCCCTTCTGCTGTGAGAGGTTAATTGCTGAAAGACTGTTCATAAGTCACATTTGTTCTTTAATCCAAAATGAAACTGTATACATATACTTAAAAAATTATTTATGTATTTATTTATTTTTGGCTGTGCTGGGTCTTTGTTGCTGCACGGGCTTTTCTTCAGTTGTGGTGCATGGGCTTCTCTTGCTGCAGAGCACAGGCTCTAGGGAGAGCAGGCTTAAATAGTTGCAGTTTCTGGGCTCTGAGCACAGGCTCAGTAGTTGTGATGCATGGGCTTAGTTGCCCTGCAGCATGTGGGCTCTTCCCAGACCAAGGATTGAATCTGTGTCTCCTGCATTGGCAAGCAAATTCTTTACCACTGAGCCGCCAGGTAAGCCCTATACTTTTTAAAAAATTTTCTTTTCCATTATAGCTTATTCCAGAATATTGAACAAAATTATACTATATATTCACTATTTATTGAACAGATGTTGTTTTAGAATCTTTGCAGTTCATGTAATTCTTTCAAGGCAGTGAAGTAGTTACCATTATTGTTATCTCCACTCTGTATGTGAAGGTGCTAGGAGGCAGGAGGAGTAATTAGAGGAGCCAGGATTTGAGCTTGGCTGCCCAGCTGCAGAGCCCCCAGTTCTAACCACTGTCCTGTCTTTGCCTTATGCAAATGGCTGGTGTGTGTACACAAGGGTACAAGGGTTCTGAGCAGAAAGAGTGGTAATTCTTCATGGGATTGATTCAAAGTTCTCATTATTGCTAACATTTAAAAAAAGTTCTAAGATGTTTGTATTTTGGCTTTTTTTTTTTTTTTTTAATAAATAGTTGATCACAAACAGGGCTTCGGACACAAGCCGGAGGATAGCTGAGTTTACTGTAGCTGAACTTGACTGCTGTGGGCCTCTGGTGGTAGTAAGCAGGCTTGGTGCTCTCTGACCTCCTTAGACCTTTGGTTTGTTTACACAGTGCTAAGTGGAATTTTCTGCAGTGATTTTTGAAAGATTGTTAGGTGGAAAAGGAACTATTAGGTTGGACCATTTGAAATGGCCAATATCTCACCTTTTCTAACCTATAAAAATGGCAAATTGATATGCTTCAACTTAATAGGGCAAAGGGGAGGAGATTCCAGAGAAACTGTATTTTAAGAGAGAATTTTAAGATATATTAGAGGTTTGAATTTTGAATTTCTGTACTGAATTTTTTTTTGTTTTTCTGGTACAACTATGTGTAAGGAGAAGTATGTATTCTATTTCATTTAATGTTACTAAAATAGATAACAGATAGAAATAGATAACAGATAACCCTGACTGATTTGAGCCTTACATCTCTTGTCATGGATAGAAAATGAGTTAAGGCATTCTGCTTTGGGGGGTTGTATGTGTGTATACATCAGATCATCAAGCCTACCAGTTTTATAATCATACCTTCCTGCTAATTTTGAAATGTAGAGTATGATTTAGATTGAATTAAGAATGTTTTAAATTCCTTCTGGTTATGGAATGGTACTTGAAAAGGTAGTCATAATATTTACCAAAAGTTCAGCATGCTCTTTGCTTGTAATGAAAATTGTATCATTGCATTTAGAAAAAAGTTGATTCACTCAAGAAAGGTCCATATATTCAGGATATTCTTGGGTGATGTAATCTGTAGAGTAGGGGTGACTTGAGTTTAAGGTGATTGCTCTTATTGGGATGAGGGTATTGTGAAGGGAGTCTTCAGTAAATTGAGTTTCTAATACTCGTGATTTCCTGGTGACTGCATTACTTTCTGTTGTTGATGCATAACAGACAATCGCCTTCTGCTTGTTTGGTTTGAGGCCTGTGTGCGTGTTCAGTCACATCTGACTCTTGTGACCCCATGAACTGTAGCCCACCAGGCTCCTCTGTCTGTGGAATTTTCCGGGCAAGAATACTGGAGTAGGTTGCCCTTTCCTACTCTGGGGATCTTCCTGACAGATCCTGCATCTCCCGTGTCACCTGCATTGGCAGGAAGATTCTTACCACTAAAGCCACCTGGGAAGACTCTTGGTTTAGGGAGGGGATGTCAAACTTTTTTTGTCTCTTTGAATTTGATCATTGAGTTCTCTACATGCCTTCCAACTTCATTCAGTTGGTTGTCTTTTTTCCTCCTTCTCTGAGTCTTCTTGATCAAACAGAGTAGGTCATACTGAGAGCTCAAAAGCCCTATACTAAAACCTTTGTAATAGTGATTCTCCTTGTGTAGGATCCTTTCAGTTTCATAAAGAGATCCTACTGGAATATTCTCTAGTCCTGCCTACACAAACATATCTGAATGATGACGGTCTGAGTCTGGTCCAACTCATGAGTAACAAGTGCTGGGCTGGATTCCTGGTTTTTTTCTTTTTTAGGATTTTCCCTTGTTCTTCTGAAACCGTGAGAACTTGTGTGGCTGCTTTAAAAAAGAAAAAAAAAAAGTTGATCTCTTCTTTCAAGAGATGAATCACAGTTGAGTCTTTGTTATTTACCCTGAAGTTATATCCATTCTTTCAAACAGCAGTGGTCATCGATGTCTTCCTCTACATGTGCATGCTGCTCTCACTCTGTTGCCATGTGTTGTGTTGATGCATGTACTGTAATAGCACCAATAAGCATGAGGGATTTTTTTTTTCTTTTTTTCCAGTAACAAATGCTTTTAAGAGAACAAATGATTTTGTGACATCTAAAGCACCAGCCAGCGACCTAAATCACAAGTTTAGGTGCACGGTTGTGGATTGTTTAAAAATTTTCCGCAAAGCCAAACTGTTGCATTATCACATGAAGTATTTCCACGGAATAGAAAAGTCGCCAGAGCCAGAGGAGAACCCAGGAAAGAGGCACGTCCAGACCAGGGGCTCTTCAGCTTCAGACAAGGCCAGCCAGGAGAGCCTGACCAGGAAGCGGGTCTCAGCCAGTTCCCCAAGTAAGCATTTTGATTCTGGGATGTATCTGTATCATGAAGGGCTGACCCAAAAAGCAGGTGTTAGGTTGGTCTGGTCCAGTCGAATCCCCCCAAATTGAAAATGCATCATGGAATTGTAACCCTCCTGGAAGAAACAGAAATATCTGACTCTTACTCTTACTTCTACCTCTTGCTGCTCGAGTTACCTTGAGAAAGTCCCTTACCCTCTGAAGGTATGGAGTGGGGACAGTCAAGGAAGGGGAGATCCGTTAGCAGCCAGCAGGGGAACTAGTGCTGAGAATAGCATGGGTGCAGTCATCCCCGCTCCCCACTGCCCCTGCCCCAACCTGTGCTCCATCCCTGCTAACAGAACTAAAGAATGAAAGAACTAAGAGGTGATGTGTGATTCTCCTGTTGGGTCCAATTTCGTAATAACTGCACCTGGAGATGTTTTCTAACAACAGTGTTAATTTTGCACAGAAGCTACAATGATGGTAGTAAGGGTTACCATAAAAACTCAAGTACATGTCTTGTTTATTACAAGAGAACCTTTTTGGAGATTTCTTCTGAAACTTACAGAAATTGAAAAATTACATGTTTCTTGGGGATTGCAGAATAATTAAGGAGTTTCCAGAAACTTCTACAAGCTTCTCAGATGCAGTTTTCCTGAAATTGTGACATCATCATATACTTTTTGATTTGAAGCCTTTCCTTTAAAATACATAGGTGTAGGGTTGTTTATGGAACCCCTAGTATATCTGACATTATTCCTGAGGAAGTATGGAGTTAGGTTTCAGGACAGTGGAGCAGGGCTGTGCAAACTCAGGAGATCTCTGACGTGTGAGAGGTCATCCCTTAGTCAGGCTGTGAAGTATAATGGGTCAGGTGGCCGTTTCTTGGTCATATGTGTTGCATTACCCATTAGAAATATAATGAGTTAGCGTATAATTTTTTCTAGTAGCCATATTTTAAGACATAGAAGAAAACAGATGAAATCTCTTTCAATAAATTTTAAGTCAGAATATCCAAAATACTATCATTTCAGCATATAATCAGTATAAAAATTACTAATTAATAAGCCATTATATTTTCTTTTTCTTATATTCAGCCTTTAAAATCCAGTATGTATTTTACCCTTCCTGAACATTTCAATTCAGACTAACCATATTTTAGGAGCTATTAGCTGCGTATGGCTGGTGGCCACAGAACTGGTCCATGCAGTTAAATTACCCTCAGCTGTAGGCCATCTAGCTGTGCACTTGGCAAGCCTAAGTACTGAACTAAAAGGAGCTACATGAAGAAGGCCAGCTGACCACAGTCACCAGGGAGGGCACTTCCCATGTGGGCTATAGGACATTCTAGCACTTACCACCTTAGTGACTTCGCCAGAGTCCTGCTCAGGTACCCACCAGTGGATGGATATCTCTCAGAGTAGGCTGGCATGAATCAGATAGCAGTAACGTGCATTCATGTGTGTGTCCGACTCTTTGTGGTCCCATGGACCGTAGCCTGCCAGGCTCCTTCTATCCATGCAATTTTCCAGGTAAGAATACTGTAGTGGGTTGCCATTTCCTACGCCAGGCAATTTTCCTGACCTACAGATTGAACTTGAGTCTCCTGCTTTAGCAGGTAAATTTTTTTATCACTGTGCAACCGGGGAAACCAGATAGCGGTTGACGGAAGCTCAATGCCAGGTACCAGTTATTTATTTAAAATGAAGCCAACAGCTTTTTGGCTGGAACCGCCATCTTCCAGTAATTCACCAAAATGACCAACACAAAGGGAAAGAGGAGGGGCACCCGCTACATGTTCTCTAGGCCTTTTAGAAAACATGGGGTTGTTCCTTTGGCCACGTACATGTGAATCTACAAGAAGGGTGATATTGTAGATATCGAGGGAATGGGTACTGTTCAAAAAGGAATGCCCCGCAAATGTTAACATGGCAAAACTGGGAGAGTCTACAGTGTTACCCAGCATGCTGTTGGCATCATTGTAAATAAATAAGTTAAGGGCAAGATTCTTTCCAAGAGAATTAATGTGTGTATCAAGCATATTAAGCACTCTAAGAGCCAAGATAGCTTCCTGAAACGTGTGAGGGAAAATGATCAGAAAAAGAAGGAAGCCAAAGAGAAAGGGACTTGGGTTCAGCTGAAGCTCCAGCCTGCTCCACCCAGAGAAGCACACTTCGTTAGAACCAATGGAAAGGAACCTGAGCTGTTAGAGCCCATTCCCTATGAATTCATGGCCTGATGGATGTAAAAATAAAGACCTGGACTGTAAAAAAAAAAAAACAAATGAAGCCAACAGCTATCAAAATCCCTTTCCTCTGTCTAGACCTATATAGGAAGAGAAAGTTGTTTATTGAATATTGGATCACAGCACTGGAGTTAAAAGTCCTCAGGCTAAGATAGGTTGACTTGTTCATTCAATAACTATTTATCAAATGCCTCAGTTCTGGGGAGTAAACGGAAACCTGAGTTCTATTCTGCCTGATGCTATTGGTTGTGGGTATTTCTGACATGAAGAAGAAAGGACTGGCTCAGTTGAAAGATGGGTGCATCATCTTGCCTGGGCAATGCTTGTTTTATTAGGGTTAAGCTCTGACTCCTTAGGGATGTCAGTGATGTCTTACTGGCAAGTCCCACTGGCTTTGGTGTCCATTCTGTGTCTTTTAGGTAAGTATCTTTCTCTGCCATTGAATACATGGTTACTTCTGGGGACAGCTTTTTTCTGAGAGTTTGAGAGACCTGTCACTGTGGACCTTCCCTTCCCTCCACGTGTCACCCAGCCCAGGTATTACCTGGGGCAGTGACCAACTTAGCTGCCTGGGAGTCACTGGGTATCTTGTTAAAAATACAGATTTATTGGATCCTGCTTTACTGACATTCCAGTTCAGTGGCTCTAAGCCTCTTAGAATGTGTAGTTTTTGTATACACACTCCCAAGAATAAAAGTGACATTTGATTGCTGTAAAATCAATATAAACAAATACTAATGGAAAAGGGTCTCCCTCCCCCAGCAGCCCCACCTCCCTTGCAGATGTAACTATTTTTAACCTCTTTTATAACTTTTCAGATATTTTCTGTGCATATCCAAACTGTACATATCTGTTATGTCTAGATAGGAAATATCTAAATGGAAAGTTTTATACAGTTGATATTATATGCAGCTTGCTTTTTCATTAAAGATGTCTTGGCTCTCATATCATGTCAGTATAGACATGTAGCTCTACCTCATTTTGAAAGTGGCTGTTGTTTAATTGTACGGGTGTACTGGACTTTAAACATTTTCCTACAAAATCATAGTTCACTGATTTTTTTCATTCTTATCAAGTGGTAAAGCTGCTCTTGTATACAAATTCATGCGATGAATTCCTAGAGGTGGGATTTGCTTGGGCAAAGGGTATGCATATTTAAATTTCTGATGGGTGTTGCCAAATCACCCTTCAAAAACCTTGTCTTGGTTTGTAATCTTCCACCAACTGGTTATGCACATTACTTTCTTAACAATCTTAGCAGTATTATCAAGTTTTAAATTATTGCTAATCTGATAGGTAAAAACATTTCATGATTTTAATCTTTTATTTTAAAAATTGTGGAATATTTTAAATATATAGAAAAGTACATGGGCTTATACAGCAAACATGCAGGTATCCATTCCCCACCCAGACTTAAAAAATATGAACATTTTGCCATTTTTCCTTTAGGTTATTTTTTTAAGGGAAACAAAACACTAGGATGAAGTACAAACCCCCTAAATTGCTTTTCCTTTCTTTCCCTTTGTGCTTTCCCAAATATGTAAATATATGCTGAGAAATAATGCATAGTCTTTTTGAATGTTATTAGCATTTATATGGGTAGATGATAGGTTATCTTGTGTGTTTTAAAAACATGTGTAAATAGTGTCGTGTTATACTCTTTTGGAACTTTCTGCTTCTGTTCACCATCATGTTCAGTCTCATTCAAGGTGTAACCTGTAGGTGGGTCTCATTCATTGTTCAGCTTGTGTGCCTGTCCCCCAGCTTCAAGTGTAAGTTTTTTCTTTTTTCTTTTGGCTGTGCCGGGTCTTCCTTGCAGCACTCGGGCAATGGCCTCCTCATTTTTGCCTCGTGGCATGTGGGATCTTTAGTTCTCCTGACCAGGGATTGGACCCGCACCCTCTATAAAGGTGGATTCTTAACCACGGGACCTCCAGAGAAGTCCTTTAAAAAAAGAAAAAGTAAGCCATAGTTTCTTTAGCCCCTTGCTACTCAGGGTCATTAGGTTTCTAGTTTTTTACTTTTACAGGTGTCGTTTCAGGAACTGCCTGTGGACATCCCCTGGCATAAGCTTTTCTTTTGTGTATTTTACCTAGAAGAGGAATTGCTAGATGGAATGGTTTTAGTTAATGTACCAGAATGTATTTGAAAATGGTGGCTCTGACTTTAACACTCTGTCCACTCTGTGATTTGTCTGTAACCTTATCAGCTTTCTGTATTATCTGACAGGAATGTGCCCAATCTGAGGAATTTGAAGTGGTTATCTCCTTGTTTTTCTCATTGAGAAAAACATTTGTACTTTTTAGATTAGAGTTGGAATTGTTACAAGTCTCCCCTATTTCTGCTGGCCCACCCCACCCCGTTCTGAGACACAACCTGAAAGAGGAAGCTGTGGCTTGAGGGATTTGGTCTGCTCTGAGGGCCGTTCTGTCTGAGCTCCTCTCTCTCTAGATTGGTCTGGCCTGTTGGTTTGCTCTGGTCAACTGACCTCTGACTCCTGTCAGCACCCTCCCGTCCTCCTTCCCTTTTTAGTGCTGTGGTGGAAGAAAGGAAGGAGCAACAGTAGGGGAGCCTGAAGGCCTGAGTTCGAGACTAAGCTCTGCCACTCTGATGTTTCTGGTATTGATTAAATACCTCAGCTTCTGATATGTAACATGGAGGTTAGACTTCTGGCCCCCGCAAAAATGCTGGGAAGGTCTTTATTTAGGCATTTAAAACCATTTTGAAATGTTGCAAACATGTTAAAAGCCACACTGTTTATAAGAGCCCTAGATTAGAAGCAGCTCAAATGTTTATTCATAGTAGAGTAAATCAATGTGTAAAGAATAAATCAAGTTAATGAATTGTGGTGTCTTGATGCAGTGGTGTACAGCAGTAAGTGAATGAACTAGTACAGCTACACTTGCCAACATGGGGATATCTTCCAGGTATAATGTTGAGCCAGAGAAGCGAACATAAACTCATACGTATGATATAATGGATATGTATATAAAGTTCAAAAAATCGTTTAAAATGAATTGTTATGTTTGAGGGCTGTACAGTGGTTGTCCTTGGGGGTGGATGAATGACTGAAAGTGGGGCAGGAGGGAGATTCCTGAGGTGCTGGAGTTCTGTATCCACAGGACTGTAACCGCCATGTGATCTGCATGGTGGTGGTAACTGATTCTCTGAGGAGGGACCTCTCCCAGTGTAGTGCACCTGAGTGCAGGGTGGGTGTTTCCCGCCTAAGAAGGTGTGCAGATCCTTGTTTGGTTTTGGAATTCCTGACTAACTGTATTTGAGTGTCTTGACTTGTGTGGAGTGAGTATGTGCAGGCTTGAAGTCAGCACACCTGAATTTGAACCCGGCTTCCTCTGTGACCTTGGGCAAGTAACCGTGAGCTTCAGTTTCTCCATCTGTGAGATGGCGATAACTTTATTATATGAAATGACCTAATGTGAAATGCTTAGCATAATGTCTGGCCTACAGTAAACTCTTAATGAATACTAGGTCTTTATCTTAGAGACAAGAACCCAGGCAGTCACAGAGCTTAGTTCTAAATTCAGCTGACCTCTAAAGAACTGCAAAACCAATAGACAAGGTATTGTCATTTTGATAAAATTAAGAAGCCTGAGTGAGTGACTTTTCTACTCTTATGTATTGCATTTGGGTGTCATACCAACATACTGACCTGGGGTTTTTAAATTCTCTCTTCTTAATACAGAAGGATCCCTTTCACTGGGTTTGGAGTCTCTTGGTGAATTGGAGATTTTTGCCTGCCAGGTTTTTGAAATAACAAGATCTGCTATGGTTATACTCAGCAGAGTGGCAGGGATGGACAATTACAAAATCTTTAGGGGGAGCAAAAGGGTCTTTTAAATCCGTATATTTTAACTTGTGACAACCCCCCGCCCTCCCCATGCTGGTCCTTTGAAAATTGGTCTATTTAGTGTCAGAGCGTGCCATGTGGGCTGTTGGGGTCTAGCCTGGTCATTCCTGTACCCTGTCAGATAGAGATTAGGTTTGTGCAGTAAGGAAGGGCCTTGCCCCCTGGTGCCCCCATCCCCATCATGTGCACGCGGGTCACATTGATGATTTCACAGCTCTGCCAGCCCTGACTGCCGAGATTGCCAGCAGTTCTCAGGCAGGAGGGAACTAGACTGTTCATCTTGCTGTACTCTAGCTGGTACATTAAAACCCTGGGCACTTGTCCTGCCTAGGCCACTAACCAGCAGGAGTCTCAGTTGTCACCATCTATGAACTGGGGTTACTAGACGTGTTGAGCCTTCATTATACCCCTGGATATCCTTGAGAGCCAACACAAAGTCATGTTCAGAGTATGTCACAGGCCCCAGCCTTTCAGAAGGCACCTGCTGTTCCACACATTGCCCTCACTTTTCTCACATCAAAGCCTCCTTCCGTTTCCTCATGGTTTTGCTGGGTACTAGACTAATCTGATAACTAAATTTCTTATGATTTGAAAGAATAAAACCGGCTCAGTAGATCCCCTGTTCTCTCAGGATGCCTAGGTTTCACCTGCACTTCTAAGAAAGCTCTTATCTATAGGGATGGAATTTCAGAAACTGGGGGAGTTCTGGTGGGGAGATGTTTCAAGGTGAGATTCTGACACCAGGCAGCCTGTGTCCTCAATCACAGGCAGTGTGAGGTCTACATAATGCTTAAGTGAAAGAACGTTACATAGCTTGTGTTGCTTGGGGACAGTTACTGTAAAATAGTGCCCGCTTTTATGCTGAGTACTTTTGATTATGGCTGTTGAGAACTTGGATTCTAATAGATTTCTCATGTGGAGATGCCTGGAACTTCTGGTCCAGGAGCATCAGAAACTGTTCTGCAGAGACCTTTTTGGGTCCTCCAGTCCCCACAACCCCCATTTCCTGCTTGGTAGAGTTAGGAAGAAGCCGTTCTGGCCTGAAGCCCACAGACTCAGTCTCAGTAGCAGTCCTGCTCCTGTTCACGTGTGATCTGAGCTCTTCACATATCTAATCTCTTCCTTTCCAAAATGATGATGTAGGACTAGGTATGCATAAGACAGGGCTCCTTCCTATGGGAAAAAAAGCACAGAGACAGATACAGTGAGAACTTCTAAGCTCTATGTAAAGAATGTAAGAAGTGCCATGGAAACACAGATTGAGGTATTTGCCTGTAGAGCAAGGGCTGGAAGTTCCAGAGGAGGAGGTGACATTTGAGTTAGGCCTGAAAGGGCGAGGGTAGGTAGGGGGTGGACCAGGAGGCAAGGGACTAAGAAAGGAATCCCTATCCCAGGACCAAGCAGATCAGAGTTCAGAGTCATTGAGAGGAACAAACTGTCATCGTCCGTCCCTCAGGTACCCTCTGACTCTGGCCTTCATGTGTTTCCTCAGCCAGGCCTTTAGTCAGATATATTAATCTGGAAGGTCAGTTTAAATTTACTTTTCCAAATGAGGCTTCTTAGAAAACCAGAATCCATTTAGTAACTTCTTTCCCAGGGGTGAATTTAGGTTTCCTTGGTGTTGGTTTTACTTCTGCATAGGTGAGTTCAGCTCTGAGTAGACATTTGGCCCAGAAAGACTATTTGAGGATCAAAGGGAATCTCACCTGTGCTTAATACCTATTGTTCTGTCCATTTCGTTCATATTTTCACTCTGGGTACGCTTTGGCTTAGGCTGAAAGGTGCCTTGGAGCACCAGAGTGGACACTTCTTTGTCTGTACCTTTTCTTGTGCTAGACTGACCTCGGAGAACCATTCCCTCTCCCCTTAGAGAGAAGGGAGCAATAGGAACTTAATTGGGGTATAGATTATGGTGCCTTAAAGAGACAATCAAAGAGGCTGGCTTAAGATGGAGGTTAATTTATGTCTCTGGCCAAACTGTAGGCTTTCTACGGTGACTCTGCTGTGGTCTGAACAGTTGTCCAGGGCCAGCTTCCTCCTCAGTATCCCACCAGCCCACGGTGTTGCTCTCTCTGTGTGGTCCAGCATCTCTCACTATCTTGCCTGTCTTTCAGCTGCTGGTGAGGGAAGGGTGAGGCATGCCTTCTTCTTTTAAGGGCACATCTCAGACGTGCCACACATCGCCTCTGTTCATATCCCATAAGTCAGGACATCTGGATATCCACACCTCGCTTAGGGGAAGCTGGCAAGTATACCATTTTCCTGTGGGAGAGGTGGAGAAGTGGGTTATTGGGGAATGTATAGTAGTCTCTGCCATATGAGGTAAGGTAGAAAAAGGTAGGACTTGAGGGAGGAGTTTAGTGGAGGGCTCCTTTGGGCCAGAATCTGGGTAGGATCCATGGTGGGGGACTGATGGGAGATGAGGCTGGAAAGATAGACAAGATGAAGTGACGGTGTTAGGAAGCCATGAGATGGTCTCTGGTCTCTTGTCCCCAGCGTGTGGTGGTGCTCTGTGGTGTACAGGCAGTTCTCCTGTGGTGGGAGGGTTATGTCATTTTCCCCCGCTTCCCTCCTGGAAGCATCAGTCTGGTGTCCTTTTGCTCTCACAGCACAGTGAGGGTCTGAGGAAAAAGTAGGGAGCAGGCTGTACAGAGGGAGTGAGAAAGGCTCTGGTATTTCTCCTGATGGCCACCTGCAGCCTGGAGGGAGGACAAGTGGCCCCATCCCGGAAAAGCCTGGCCTTCCTCAGTTGACAAGCTGCTGCCTACTCCAGGGCCCTGGCAGGAAGTCGCTCTTTGTCCAAGTCTGAGCTTCCGAGAAGAAGCCCTGCAGCCAAGCGTTTGTTGTGTGGGTCGTGGAGCGATTGGTCGAGCTGTTCAGAGAGAGACCTGACCACAGACCAGCCCCACTTTCCAGGGAGAAAGTATCGCAAGCGAGGGAACACCAGCACCTGTTTGAGTCCCTGTCGTGTGCCGGCCACTGTTGAGTTCTTTACTTGTATTGTCTGACTTTCCTCAAAGCAAACCCTATGAGACAGGTACTGTTGTGCCCACTTGATGGGTTCGAGACTGGTGCTGATGAGATGGACTGACTTGAACAGCATCAGCACACCTAGCACTTGGCATGGCCAGGATTGGAGCTTAGCTGCGGCACACATGCTCCCCCTCTAGGGAAGGCTGCCCTGCCGCTGGGCCCTGCAGTGGGGGCAGAGGTGCCTCCCTGCAGGAGACTTCTGTGCACATGGCCAGACCGAACGAGTGAGTTCTTCTTGTCACCTTGTCTGTCCCTGCTCCTCAGGGACTCACCTGGCTTAGCTTAGTCCCTGCTAGACGGTTCTCCCTATGGGCTCTGCCACCTCGGCCATGTGTGACTTGATAGTCTTCAACCAGAAGCCAGAGTGAGCCTATGAAGGCTTGCTCTCTTCCCTCTGTGTTCAAGAAACACAGATTCCTATAGAACAACTTTGTAAAATATCTCTTATTTTTATCCCCATTGCTTCTCTAATTGAAGTCTCAGGAGGGAACTCTTTAAGGCTTACTATGACCATATTTCTGAACAGCTGCAACACTTAGGATGCTTTTAGTTACAAGTAACAGGAAACTCAATTCAATTTGATTCTGCAATAAAGGGGATGTGTGAGTCCAAGTTAATAGGGAAGTCCAGGGAAGGCGTACTGCTCCAGGACTGTTGGTTATCGTATCATGTCACCTCTCATTCCTGTTTTTACATTAAACTCTTGTGGTCAGAGGATGGAAGCCAGTAGCATTTAAGGCTTCATGCTGCTTCATTCAAATCTAACAGTAAAGTGAGAACACACCCTTTTTATAAACTTTGTACCAGAGTCCCAAGTTGTGTTGGATTAATTTATTCCTGTCCCTGCCTTATGAACCAGTTGGTTGAGGCTCAGATTGTCCAAGCCTATCACTGTGACAAGAGGCATAGGATTACTCTTATGTATTTAAGTGGGTGTGAGGTTAATCCTGTCCAGATCCTTAGATGCTGCACAGTGAAGGAAGGGTAGAAGAGATTCTGGGCTATACATACCATGTCTGTTGCACCCAGCAAGTCCACCCAGCAGACCCTGCACAGCCAAGGAAAGGGTGGTGGCTGTGGTGAATTGTAGAGCAGTTGGCATGCTCTGTGCTCATTTCCTATTTCAGGGACAGTGCACAGGGCCCACACATGGCCCAAGTACTCAGACCCATGTATCTGAATTCATCTTTTCTGTATACTAATTTGTATGATCTTGCATCTTCTCTGAATTTCACTTTCTCCTCTGTAAAGTGGTAATCATGTTAAGATACTGATGTATTTTGTTCAAAATTGAAGTTTATCAGTTTGAAGTTGTGTGACATAAAAAGCCCTATGTATAAAATTTGAATTAATGCAAATCCTGCCAAATTTAGAAAATTCGTCAACCCCATGGTTTCAAAGCTGGTAGGCTAATGAAAGTGTGTTCATTATGCCTATATTTTCTGGGAATATTATTCATGAATTATGTGAATTTGAATAATGTGGGGTCTTCAGGAATCTCTTGTATGGAATGAACTTCCCTATCTTTTTTCTTATACCCTGTGGGTTCTCTAAAGGATGCAATGCTGTTTTGTAAAATGTGAAATGCAAAAAATGTTGTTGCTAGAGAAACCCAAAGTAACTCCCATAACTGGGCATGCCCTGGACTTGGCAGTTTATACCCTACACTTGCACCTTTCCTTTTCAAGGATTCAGAACCTAGGTTGTATCTCTTCAGCCAGGTCTGCTAGTGTTTGGGTTAATGCTGTTAGCATTACATTAAGCTAATGGATACAGCTACTTTAGTTTGAAGGTCATTAAAACCTGAGTTTACAAGTCAAGAACTGGATTGAGCAGTAGTTTTTATATGTGTGGGTGAAGGTACATCAAATCCCATCAATCATTTGCTCAAATTCATAGTAAAGACCAATTTCCTGGTAAAGCATAAGCTGTTTTATCTCTCCCGTTTCAGTGTTATATATTTTTTTGTTTTCTTGTCTTATTGTGCTAGCTAGGATGTCTAGTACCATGGTGAGTAGGGGTGTTGAGACGGTACATTTTTGCCTTGTTCCTGATCTAAAGAAAAAGATCACCATAAATATGAAGTTGGCTGTATGTTTTTTGTATCAGTAGATGTCCTTTATTCCTAGTTCTCTGAGAATTTTTATCATGAAAGAGTGTTGGATTTTGTCAAATATTTTTTCTGTATCAATTGATACATTATTTTTGTTTTTTAGTCTGTTGATATGGTTGTTGTTGTTTAGTTGTTGGGTCATGTCCAACTCTTTGGGACCCATGGACTGCAGCATGCCAGGTTCTTCTGTCCTCCACTATCTCCTGGAGTTTACTTAAATTCATGTCCTTTGAGTCAGCGATGCTATCTAACTATCTTATCCTCTTTTGGCTACTTCTTCTCTTGCCTTTAATCTTCCCCAGCATCAGGGTCTTTTCCATTGAGTTGGCTCTTCCCATCAGGTGGCCAGAGTATTGGAGATTCAGCTTCAGCATCAGTCCTTCCAATGAATATTCAGGGTTCATTTCCTTTAGGATTGACTGGTTTGATCTCTTTGCTGTCCAAGGGACTCTCAACAATCTTCTCCGGCACACAATTCGAAAGCGTCAGTTCTTTGGTGCTAAGCCTTATGGTCCAACTCTCACATCCATACATGACTACTGGAAAAACCATAGCTTTGACTGTGTGTACCTTTGTTGGCAAAGTGATATCTGTCTAGGTTTGTCATAGCTTTCCTTCCAAGGAGTAGGTGTCTTTTAATTTCATGGCTGCAGTCACTGTCCACAGTGATTTTGGAGCCCAGGGAAAGAAAATCTGCCACTGTTTCCATTGTTTCCCCATCTATTTGCTATGAAGTGATGGGACTGGATGGCATGATCTTCGTTTTTTGAATGTTGAGTTTCAACCCAGCTTTTTCACTTTCCTCTTTCACCTACATGAAGAGGCTCTTTAGTTCCTCTTCACTTTCTGCCATTAGAGTGATATCATCCACATATCTGAGGTTGTTGATATTTTTCCTGGCAATCTTGATTCCAGTTTGTGATTCATCTAGCCCGGCATTTCGCATGATGTACTCTGCACAGAAGTTAAATAAGCAGGGTAATAATATACAGCTTGACACAATCCTTTTCCAATATTGAACCAGTCCATCGCCCACGTCCGATTCTAACAATTGCTTCTTGACCCTTAAACAGGTTTCTCAGAAGACATGTATGATGGTCTTATACTCCCATCTCTTTAAGAATTTTCCAGTTTGTTGTGATCCACACAGTCAGAGGCTTTAGCATAGTCAATGAAGCAGAAGTAGATATTTTTCTAGAATTCCCTTGCTTTCTCCATGATCCAGTGAATGCTGGCAATTTGATCTCTGGTTCTTCTGTTTCAAAACCCAGCTTGTACATCTGGAAGTTCTTGATTCACATTCTGGTCAAGTTTAGCTTGGAGGATTTCGAGCATAAACTTGATAGCATGTGGAAAGGGTGCAGTTGTATAGTAGTGCAAACATTCTTTGGCATTGCCTTTCTTTGGGATTGGAATGAAAACTGATCCCCTTCATGGATTACAGCTTTCTTGTGGCAAAGGAGCTTGTGTAATTCAATGAAACTCTGAGCCACGCCATGTAGGGCCACACTAGACAGATGGGTTATAGTGAAGAGGTCTGACAAAACGTGGTCCACTGGAGGAGGAAATGGTGAACCACTTCAACACTGTTGCCTCAAGAACCCCAGGAACAGTATGAAAAGGCAAAAAGATGTGATGCTGGAAGATGAGCCCCCCCAGGTCGGAAGGTGTCCATTATGCTACTGGAGAAGAGTGGAGGACAGTTACTAATAGCTGCAGAAAGAATGAGGGGGCTGGAGCAAAGTGGAAATGACAGTTGTGTATATATCTGGGGGTGAAAGTAAAGTCCAATGCTGTAAAGAACAGTATTGCATAGGAACCTGAAATGTTAGGTCCACGAATTGGTAAATTGGACATGGTCAAGCAGGAGATGACCAGAGTGAACATCGGCATCTTAGTAATCAGTGAACTGAAGTGGACAGGAATGGGTGAATTTAACTCAGATGACCTTTACATCTACTACTGTGGGCAAGAATCCCTTAGAAGAAATGGAGTAGCCCTCATAGTCAACAAGAGTCCAAAACGCAGTACTTGGGTGCAGTCTCAAAAACAACAGAATGAACTATGTTCATTTCCAAGGCAAACCATTCAACATCACAGTAATCCAAGTCTGTGTCCCAACTACTGATGCTGAAGAAGCTGAAGTTGACTGGTTCTGTGAAAATGTATAAAACCTTCTAGACTAAAACTAACACCAAAAAAATAAAAATAAAAAGATGTGCTTTCCATCCTAGGGGATTGGAATGCAAAAGTAGGACGTCAAGAGATACCTGAAGTAACACGCAAGTTTGGCTTCGGGGTACAAAGTGAAGTACGGCAAGGGCTAACGGTCTTGTCAAGAGAACATACTGGTTATAGCAAACACCCTCTTCCAGCAACACAGGAGACAATTCTACACATGGACATCACCAAATGGTCAATATTGAAATCACACTGAGTATATTCTTTGTAGCTGGAGATAGAAAAGCTGCTACAGTCAGCAAAAGCAAGACCTGGAACTGACTGTGGCTCAGATCATCAGCTCCTTATTGCATAACTCGGGCTTATATTGAAGAAAGTAGGGGTAATATATACCCAACTGAATGCAGAGTTCCAGAGAATAGCAGGGAGAAATTAAGAAGGCCTTCTTAAATGAACAATGCAAAGAAATAGAGGAAAACAATAGACTACATTAATTGTTGAGCTAGCCTTCCTTTATTACCTGGAATAAATCTCAGTTGGTCATGGTATATAATTCTTTTTATACATTGTTTGATTCAATTTGCTATTATTTTTGCATTTGTGTTCATGAGAGAAAATGGTCTGTAGATTTTCTTTCTTGTAATGTCTTTACCTGATTTTAGTTTTAGACTAATGCTGGCTGCATAGAATGAATTCTAGTGGGCATTGCAGAAATGAGTTGTTCCGTTTCTATTCCTGAGGAAGACTGTTCCCAGGATCAGAGGAAAATAAATATTTGTGGTAGCTTTTATGGCATTTAGAAGACTTTTAACCATATTTTGCTAATTAGCTACATGATTTTGGCTAAGTCAACTTGTTTCTTTGGGCCCTGATTTTTGTTTGTTTTTGGCCACACCACAAGGCATGTGGAATCTAGTTCCCAGACCAGGGATCGAACCCATGTCCCTGCAGTGGAAGTACAGAGTCTTAACCATTGGACCATCAGGGAAGTCCCTGGGCCCTATTTTCTTAATCTTAAAAAGAATATTTTTGTAAATTAGTGTAAGGTCTTTCCTAGAGTTCTTGTTTTTGAGCTTTGTTTCCCAGTTGCAGAGTGTTTTAACAGGAAGGGAGCTTAGAGACCCTTAAAGTCCTGTTTTCTTTATCCAGTAGATTTACTTCTGCCTGTAGAGCTAGGCTTGCCAGCAGGGAGATGCAACCCACTGTCTTCTCTGATAGTTCTTGGATGTCTGATTGGGAGAGGGGCTTGGGTGATAGTGCTGACTTGATGCTAGAGAGCCAGATGAACTTGTTTTTGTTTTTTTTTTTTAATTGTTTTTGCCATACATTGTCATGATATCACCATGGGTTTACATATGCTTCCCCTCCGGAACCCCCCTCCCTCCTCCCTCCCCCCCGGGAAATCTCGCTGCACCAGTCCCGAGCATGAATCCTGGGCTGGCGATTGATTAGACACATGACAATTAACATGCTTCAATGCCCTTCTCCCATATCATCCCACCCTTACCCTCATCCACAAAGTCCACGAGTCTGTTCTATACATCTGCATTCCTTTTGTTGTCTTGCATGTTGGGTTCTCGTTACCGTCTTTCTAAATTCCATATATATGCGTTAATATACTGTATTGTTGTTTTTGCTTCTGGCTTACTTCACTCTGGATAATGGGAACTTGTTTTTAAATGTGTTTATGATATCAGGCTGGTGTCTGCCTCACCAAGCTTCAGCTTCCTCATCTGTAAAGCTGGAATGATATACACGGTTGTCAGGATTGAATGAGACATTTGCGATCGTTGCACACAAGTGCCCAGTTAAAATCAATTGAATTTGGATGTTCACTCTATCCCACACTTGCTTTGTGATCCATCTTGATTCTACGTCAGAGTCACTTGAAGAATATTTTTAGAAAACCCTGATGCCCTTGGAAACATTTCCCTAAGTTAAATAAGCCAGACACTAAAGGTCACATATTGTATGTGTATGAAATGCCCTGAATGGATGAATCCACAGAGCCAGATGGAGATTGGCGGTTGCCAAGGGTTGACGGTTTGGGGAAAATCTGCTTAATGGGAAGTGGTTTTCCTCCTGAGTGGTGGGAATGTTTTGGAACTAGGGTGGAGCTGGTTGCACAATATTGTGTACTACATGCTGCTGGATTGTTCCTTCTCAGCCACTGCCGCCCGCCCCACCCCATGCTCCCTACAGCTTTATTAAAGCTTAATTGTTGTTCAGTGGACTGCACATATTTAAATTGTATAATTTGAGATTTGCATATATATGTACCCAGTCATTACCACAGTAAGATGGTAAACCTATCAATTACCTCTTAAAATTTCCTTGTGTCCTCTTTTAATTCCTCCTTTCCACTCCTCCCTACTCTTTCATCCCCAGGTAGCCACTATTCTGCTTTCTATTTTATAGATTAGTTTTCAATTTCTAGAATTTTATATAAATGGATTCATACTTTATGCATTAGATTTTATGTGACTCCTTTTACTCAGTATACTTATTTCACTTATAAGTATTTACTTTTTTGTCGCATATTATTTATGCGCAACACATTTATACTTTTATTATTGAAAGTATTTCATTGTATAAATACACCACAAATTATTTGTCCATTCACCTGGTAATGGACATTTGGGCAGTTTTCAGCTTGGGAGATTACAACTAAAGCTGTGGGCATTCATGTACAAGTCTCAGTGTGGACATAAGTTATCCTTTCTCTTAGAAGTGGGGTGGCTGGGTCAGAGGATTTGTGTATGTTAAACATGGCTTAACGTTGAAAAAGTAAAGTGTGAGCAGTTATTTGAAATGCTGCAGATATTTTTGATAAGAAAGAAGAAACAACTGGAGTTTTGCGATGGTAAAGCTATTAATAACTTGAAAACTGCAGCTTCAGTTGAGTGGTAGGTGGGAAGCTTTGTAGGTAGGAATTAGGAAAATTGAATTGAGAAGTTTGGCAGGAAGTGTTGATAACTTCAGAAGCTTTGCTGTGAAAAGAGTTGAGGCTTTTGGAAGGTGTCAATTGTTCCTTTTTAAATGGATATTTTTATATGGTGTGAATTGTACTTCAATTATTAAAAAAAAAAAGAAGAATCATCATTATCAAGCAAACAAAATCCTGACATTCAGGATTCAAACCGGTTAAATCAGAATCTTTGTGTGTAGGACCCGGGCATTCACTTTCTGAAATCTTCCTTGGTGATTGCAATATGTAGCCAGTGTTCAGGAATAGTGATCTAAGTAAGGTTGGCAAACGTTTTCTGTAAAAGACCAGACAATAAGTATTTTCAGCTTTGAGGGCCAGAAGATCTGTATTTTACTTCTCACATCTGTCATTGAAGCATGGCAGTAGCCACGTCAACATGTAACATAGTGTATTTCAATAAAACTTACTTACAATAACAAGCAGTGGGTCAGAGTTTGCCAGCCCCTAGTCTAAAGACTCAGAAGGGGCTTTGGAGAAGGGGCTGCAGAGTGCCGAGGGGGATGGAAGATGACCTCCCAGGCAGTATCCAATGGGAACTCTGTTCTGCTGCCCATTTTAGTTCTTAGTTACTTAAGCATAAACATCCTGGTATTGAAAACAGAATGTTAGAATTCCAACACTTATGCTTCTATTTAATTCTAGCTGCAAAAGACAAGGAGAAGAATAAAGAGAAGAAATTCAAAGAGTTTGTGAGGGTGAAGCCAAAGAAAAAAAAGAAAAAGAAAAAGAAAACCAAACCTGGTAAATTTTCCCCGGGGCATTTCACTTGGGTTTCCTTACAGGTAAGGAGGGGTTGCTTCTTCATGGTCCTGCCTCTGAGGAGAGGAAGGGTCAGCGAGCGTTTAATGGAGTGTGTGGGCTCAGCCTGGTGTGGGCAGTGACAGTGGAAGAGCCCACTTACCCTGGGTGCCTCAAGGCTGCACTGGCGTTTAGAAAGCCCTCCCTCGCGCTGTGTTGGCCAGCATTGCCCTTTCACAGTGAAAACATTGTTGTAGGAGAGGATAGGCAGGTGAACTACTATATGTGTTTGCATACACAACTCTTTTTAGTTTTTATTGTATTTATTTGTAAACTTTTAATTTTGTATTGGTGTGTAGCTAATTAACAATGTTGTGATAGTTTCAGGTGAACAGCGAAGGGACTAAGCCATATATATATATCCATTCTCCCCTGTACTCCCTTCTCATACAGGCTGCCACATAACATGAACAGAGTTCCCTGTGGTACACAGTAGGCCTTTGGTTACCCATTTTAAATATAGCAGTGTGTACATGTCCATCCCAAACTCCCTAACACTTCCCCCATTCCTTCCCCCTGGCAACCGTAAGTTCTCTAATTGTGTGCACATACAACTCTTAAATGTACCTTTCTGAACCCTTTCAATAAGGATATATCTCTTTAAAAGTGTGTGCCTAGCTCCAACAAAAATGCAGATTTTTAAGAAAATCAGTGCTCCAGTCTTGAGAGCTAAAGGAATGCCACATTTTGTTCTCAAACTATCTTCTGGTTTAGAGAAACAGTCTTCTCAGAAAAGGAGGGAGAAGGGTGAGGGTGAGGAGGAAGGCTTCGGTTTTGAGGTTCTTAGAGGTAACTATAAGTATTAATCTGTACTCTTTTGTAGCTGAATTCCTCCTGAGCATTTGAGCAGTTTGACCAGCAGAGCTGTTAGTTGGATAGGGTTGATTCTGGAATGCCCTGGTGATGTCTAGGGGTGCTAATTTCTTCTTGATCTTGTTCTTCCAGAATGCCCGTGCAGTGAGGAGGTCAGTGACACTTCCCAGGAACCTTGTCCACCCAAGGCACTCGCTGTTTCCAAGTGTGGCTCCTCGCACAAGCCTGGTGTCCATATGAGCCCACAGATCCAAGGCTCAGAGTCTGGAAACCACAAAGGGAAAGTAAAAGTGTCTGGTAAGGAGGCTCTCTGCTGGCTCTTGACCATTTGTACAACAACACTGTAGTCTGAGAATGCTGGATATATGTTGATACTGTAGTCTGCTCTCAGGCCTTCTGCAAGTAATTGTTAAATCTTTTAAAGAAAAAGTACCTCAAATAAATGGAGAAGAAAATGGCATCTCACTGTAGTATTCTTGCCTGGAAAATCCCATGGACAGAGGAGCCTAGTAGGCTACAGTTCATGGTGTTGCAAAAGAGTTAGCGGCTGGGAAAAAAAAAACAGACATCAAATAAAGTAGGTCATTAGCTATACCTTCCTTGAATTTCCCTTCTCTCCAACTTTGGCCTTAGTAGAATGTCTCATAGGTACCCCTCAGCCAATGTGACTATAGCCAAATCTATTATCCCCCTTCCCCTTGCATACTTGCCTCCCTGTTCCTCCATTTCTTATTGGTGGCCTCTGCATATAACCTGGTTGTTTGGGGAAATCTGAGTCAACCTTGAAGCTTCCCCATCTTCAGCAACTTATAGGGTGATCATGAGTTTAAAAGCAGTTAATAAGTATATGTAAAGTATTTACAACAGTGTCTGGTACAGAATAAGTGATCAGTAAATGTTAGCTGTAATTATCACTAATCAGGCACCCCAGACTAGATATTCTAGTTCTGACTATCCCTAGAATCTTCCCTTTTCTCATTCTTCACTGTTTACAGAGTTTTCAAGGTAACTGTGGATACTTTGAAGGACTTGCTGTAAGCCAGGTCCTCGGTGCATGGAGTGAGGCTGAGGAATATGTTTGTGTCATTAGGGATGATGATCTATATGGTTCACGGGGAGTTGCAGTTTTTCTGCCATTGATCTCTGTAACCTTGAGTAGCCACTTACCTTGGGCTTCACTGTCGGGAAGATGAGGAAAGGGAGCTCAGTTTACTGCCAAGCGGCAGATGTCGTTTGGGCTGTTAGTAGATGACAGGCCCAAGGAACCAATTGGAGTTCGTATTTCCCAGCTCTGTGAAAGTTCACAGAGGAGAGGGTCTGTAAGGTCGTTTCTTACTGGTCTTGGTGATCTAGTGTTGATTATTTTTTTATTTCGTGACTGTTGTTTTCCCTTTCCTCGTAGAAGAGGATAATCTGAGTGAGTCCTCTTCCGAGAGCTTTCTTTGGAGCGATGAGGAGTATGGCCAAGACGTTGATGTGACCACTAACCCAGACGAGGAACTTGACGGGGATGACCGTTATGACTTTGAAGTGGTCCGCTGCATCTGTGAGGTTCAGGAGGAAAATGACTTCATGATTCAGGTAGGTGGGGCTTCCAGGAGCCACAGGTCTGGAGAAACACAAACTGGTCCTTGGCGGGAACCGTGAAGGACTACCATTTGAGGCTAGCAAAAATCACAAGTCAGGTCAGAAGCCCCAGGTAGGCGGTACTCTCAGCACCAGACTGAGCTTGCTTACTCGTTCAGCTTCCTCTGCATCTCAGGCTGGTATAAATAACTTATTGATAGAATAAGAGAGGACTTGAAGGATCATTGAGTGTAAATCTCCCATGCCCTGCTTAGGCCAGCTGGACTCACCAATGGGAAAGGCCTTGCCTGTGGTCACACAGTGAGGAGTTGAACAGTAGGGACCCAACTCTCTGGAGGGGCAGTTTGATCTTCCTATAGACACATATCTTCTCTCAAAGGCAGGTTTTCTTTATGACCTAATGAAATGGTGGCCAGTTTTAGAGCTTGTCGGTTTCTTACTCTTTATTTCCCTGGCATTTGTAGTTGTCATCTCCATTTCTGGGATGTGCCTCCTGGGGGGATGGGTGGGGGAGGCAGTTCCTTGCCTGCTCTGAGAGACCGTCACCTGCTTGCCTCTGCCCTTCTCTTGCTGTTAATCACAGTCCTGCTGGAGGTGACTGTTGCCTGGCTAACTCCCTGGACTGTCATAAATACCCTGTGTGTTCAGGGAACCGGAGGCTTTTACGTAAGTTATGCGTACATTGGTTAGAATTCTTTTAGGAGTTTCTTTCTCTTTGAATAGCCTTCATGGCAGCGTCTCAGAATTCAAGGTACTTGAATGGTCTCCAGTAGCTCCTGATGTTTATGATTGTTAGTATGCATTAGGTCAGGCTTTCTGGTGGCTCAGTCAGTAAAGAATCTGCTGTAATACAAGAAACCCGGGTTCGGTCTCTGGGTCAGGAAGATCCCTGGAGAAGGAAATGGCAACCTGCTCCAGTATTCTTGCTTGGAATATCCCATGGACAAAGGAGCCTTGGTGGGCTGGAATCTGTGGGTCAAAAGAGTTGGACATGACTTAGCAACTAAACCACCACCATGCATTAGGTCAGTGGTTCTCAAACTTTTTCTGCATCAGAACCCCTTGCCCACATAGACTTTTTCACAGAACCTCAAAATGTATAACAGGTAAAAGCAGTAGTTTTGAAAGCTCAGAATGAATAATTTTTACTTTGAAGTTCAGAAATGGTAAGGACTGGCCTCTTTCGGTGAGGTCTAATACCCATTCAGGGTGGTGTGCTGGTTGCCAGCTTGGAGCATTTCAGTGTCTCTGTTGCTTTCTTCTTTTTGTGAGACAAGCCTAATGAACATGGCCATTGTGTGGGTGACTTTTCCTAAATAGCATGCTGTGTAGTCACTTTGATTAATCAGAGATAAGAAGAAAAGCTTTGTTTTAAGGATAGCATAATACTTAGTTAGCCTAACAGTACAGAATTATGTATACTGTTATGGGCTCTTAACATATGTTATCTTAACATTAGGCTTGGAGTGTGCATTTTTTTTTGTTTTATTTTTTTCTTTTGAAATAGTCCCATTTTATAAAACACACCTGTGTGAAGAATCTCTGAAGCTCAGTGGAATATAATTCAAAAACTTATATAACATGAAACAACTCCCCCCCCTTTTTTTTAATTAGTTTTTTTTTTTTAAGTTTGATTTTAAAAGTATGTTGAGGATTGTTAGTTTTTATCCTGTCTCTCTGGGCATGTGCTCAGTTCTGGGTGTTGGAAGCCTGATTTGGTCCTTATATGTCCACAGAAATCATTAGTGGTTGAGTAATGAAGGCCTCTCCTGGCAAGGCTCTTCCGACACATCAGTGTAGCAGGTGCAGTTCTGATCCACCGTGGTACTTTATCCATTGACTTTTCTGTAAATGGCCAGGATCATGGGGTGTTTGGGGGATAGAGCTTGAAGTACCATTTTTGTGCTGTGAAAGTAAGTTTGGAAAGTTGAGGGCACACCAGTTTTTACATGGCTGAGTCCATTTTGTGCTTCCTAGGCTCCTCACGGCCTTCCCCCAAGCTCAGCTCAGCACTGCGGCTTTCTTTCTGGTATTGTGGTGGTGACGAGTTCATTTCAGAACCCCGTGGATTTTGCTGTAGACTACTTGGTGTTCACTTGCTGCCAGCTGGCTTTGTGTTATAAAGGGACAGTTCCTGACTTTATCTGTCATCATGAGCAGTGTATCTCTTCTACTCAGTAATTTCAGCAAAAGACATAAATTTAAAGGAAGCTAATAGGAACAAATGGGACTTCCCAGGTGGCTCAGTGGTAAAGAATCTGCCTGCCAAGCAGGAGATATGGGTTCAATCTCTGGGCTGGAAAGATGCCCTGGAGAAGGAAATGGCAACCCACAGTATTCTTTCCTGGAAAATCCCATGGACAGGGAGCCTGGTGGGCTGCAGTCCATGGGGTAGCAAAGAGTCAGACACAAGTTAGTGACTAAGCAGCAGCAGCAGCAGGAACAGATATAGTTTAAACCTTTAAAATGTACTCATCTAGTTTTAAATAGGAAAGTTGTCTAGGAAAGTTCAGGTCATTTTTTTTCCGTAAAATTTTAACTTACATTGATAATTTGTACAGTCATGGAATACATTTAGGATTTGTTCTGTAGAAGATTACTTAGAGAAATAGTTTTCTTTGTTCATTTCATTATTTGGTATCAGTATTGCTCATGTATATTATTATTTGATTTTATTTACCAGTGCTAATTTAAATCACTGGAAGGTTAAAATCCTATTAATAATCATGAATGTTTGAGAAATCTGGGTACCACATAAAAAATGAACATCAGGAAACTCACTTAATATTTGAATTATTTTAATTGCTCTAGGGCAGATTTGGCAAACTTTTTCTTAAAGGACCAGATAATAAATATTTTAGGCTTTGGGTCATTTGGTCTCTGTCGCATCTACTCATCTCTGCCCCAAGCAGCCAGAAGTAGTACCAAAAAATGAATGAGTATGGTTGTGTTCGTATAATACTTAATTTACCAAAATAGGACTTAAGCTGAATTTGGCCTGTGGGCTATAGTCTGTTGACCTTTGCCCTAGAGCCACAAATATATAATATTAGGTGCCAAACCCCAGTGAAAATTGTGTAGCATCTTTAATAAGAAGCCCATATGAAAAACTTATTTGCTTTTCCTGAAGGCAGTCTTCATCATGTTCTTGTGTATCACTCCAGAAACATTCAGTGGCAAAATAAGCAGTAATACATATTCTCTCCATTTTTTTCCCTTTCTTTTTGTGATAAAATGTACATAACATAGGACTTCCAAGGTGGTGCCAGTGATAAAGAATCTGCCTACCAATGCAGGATACCTGAGAGACATGGGTTCGATCCCTGGGTTGGGCAGATCCCCTGGAGGAGGACATGGCAACCCATTCCAGTATTCTTGCTGGGGGAATCCCATGGACAGAGGAACCTAGCGAGCTATGGTCATTAGGGTCAAAAAGAGTTGGACATGACTGAAGCACCTTAGCATGGACGCATACATAACATAAAGTTTACTGTCTTTTTAAATTTTTTTTAATTGGAACATAATTGCTTTACAATGATGTATTAGTTTCTGTTGTACAATGACGTGAATCAGCTATATATATACATATATCCTCTCTCTCTTGAGCCTCCATCCCATCTACCCTCTTCCCATCCTTCTAGGTCATCACAGCACTGAGCTGAGCCCCTGTGCTACATAGCCACTTCCCACTAGCTATCTGTTTTACACATGGTAGTGTATATATGGCAATGTATCTCTCAGTTCGTCCCACCCTCTCCTCCCTGTGTCCACAGGTTTGTTCTCTACATCTGCGTCTGTGTTCCTGCCTTGCAAATAGGTTCATCAGTACCATCTTTCAAGATTCTATATGTATACATTCAGTTCAGTCGCTCAGTCATGTCGGACTCTTTGCGACCACATGGACTGCAGCACGCCAGACCTCAGTGTCCATCACCAACTCCTGGAGTTTATTCAAACTCATGTCCATTGAGTCTGTGATGCCATCCAACCATCTCATCCTCTGTTGTCCCCTTCTCCCACCTTCAATCTTTCCCAGCATCAGACTCTTTTCAGATGAGTCAGTTCTTCACATCAGGTGGCCAAAGTATTGGAGTTTCAGCTTCAACATCAGTCCTTCCAATGAACACTCAGGACTGATCTCCTTTAGGGTGGACTGGTTGGATCTCCTTGCAGTCCAAGGGACTCTCAAAAGTCTTCACCAACACCGCATATATGATATTTGTTTTTCTCTTTCTGACTTCCTTCACTCTGTACAACTGACTATTGGTTTATGCACATCGCTAAATTTACCAGACTAACCATTTTTAAATTTACGTGGCATTAAGTGACCTGGCATTGAGTACATCATTTACTTTGCTGTACAACCATCTTTTTAAAAATTTAAACACAATATTATTTTAATACATAGTATTTTTAATATCTTTTTTAAAATTTAATATGTAAGTTGAAGACCTTTCCATTTTCAAATCTCGAAAAAGCTTTCCCAGCTTTTTTTATGGCTGCACAATGAACAAATCATTATTTATTTAACCTTTTCCTTATTGATTAACACTTAGATTGTTTCTAATATTATTAGCAACGTAATGAATAATTTTATGAAGTATACCTGTGAGACTGAGGGTTTTTTTTTTTTTGGCCTTGTTTATCTCACAAGACCTCAAAAAATTGTCAGAAACTCACTTTTATTTCCCCTTGAGCCTGTCTAACCAGATCTTCAGTACAAGGCAAAAGACTCAGTTCGAGCAGGAGCAAGAATACCAGAGTAAGAGTGAAACTGAGTTTTAAAGTAGAGTTTCTGGGCAAAAGTTTGTGTGCCTTTGTTATTTTGACAAATACTGTTATTTGTCATAACAACACTACAGAAACCCTCCCTGGTAGCTCAGCTGGTAAAGAATCCACCTGCAATGTGGGAGACCTGGGTTCGATCTCTGGGTTGGGAAGATCCCCTGGAAAAGGGAACAGTTGCCCACTCCAGTATTCTGGCCTGGAGAATTCCATGGACCGTGTAGTCCATGGAGTCGCAAAGAGTTGGACACGGCTGAGCGACTTTTCACTCCCTGGTGTACCGAGAACAGCCTTACCAGTGCCCTTGTCACTACTACCAAACTTTTTTTATCTTTGCTCTTCAGATAAAAACAATCTTCTAGTATAGCTATTTTGTAATTTAAATAAAGTTAAAAAAAATTATGATTGTGAGTTTTCTGTGTTTTCCATGAGTTACAAAGAAGAAAACAAGGATGACCCAGAGTATTTTCACCCAGAAATAACCAGTTATTTTTAAATACACACATACAAATGCATATATAAATGAAAATTATAATCTATAAACAGCTTTTCATGAGAATAACACTTCTATGATGAAAGCAGTAAATGTTTAAAAATTTCAGGGAATACATAAAGGTATGAAAAATTAGTTCATATGTATAATCTCAAAATCTAGAAATACCAGTGTGTATGCTTATTATTAGGCTGATTTGACTTCACATTAATTTATATTAATACAATTTTCTGTTATTCTTCTAATGGTTAATTTGAACATCTTTTTACTTAAGATTTGTTTTTTCCTTTGAGCTGTCTGTTCATGTTCTTTATCCATTTATCTGTTGGATGGTTGGTCATTTTCCTGCTGGTTTGTATAGGCTTTTTGTTGATATGTTTTTGTGTCAGCTGTGAGAACGGTTACAAATATTTGTATCTGTTTGGTCATCTGTCTTTTCACATGTCTTACAATGCTTTGTTTTTATGAGGTCAAATATATCAAACTTTCCTTTAATGGCTTTTGAGATTTGAATAGGACTACTTCCTCATTGGAAGTTCATAAAAGTCTACAGAAAACTCAATAAATGAATTTCTCCTGGTTTCTTCTGGTAGTTTTTCAATTTCATTTATTTTTTAAAAACCATGTAAATATTTGATCTGCCTGGGTGAGGGCTCTCGCTACCCAGTTAGTTGTTCCAACGCCATGCCGCATATTGCAGAACTACCTTTATTTACTGTATTTTTGTATGTAGTTTGTTTCTTATTCTGGATTCTGTCGTTTCCATTGATCACTCTCTATATTTGCCTGTACAATTCTATTTTAATTATTATACCTTTTTAATATGTTTAAGATATCTGGTAGGGCTAGTACCCCCTTTTGTTTTTTTTTAATGGATCTCCTGGGTATTAAAATCAGCTTTTGTATAGTTCCAAAGCTATTAGTTTATTGTTTTACTGGCACTACATTATTTTTATATATTAATCCAAGGAGAACTGCTATCCTTTTGATAATGACTCTTGTTATTAAGGAATAAAGTGCAGCTTATTCATTGACTTAAGTCTCTGTGTCCTTCAAATAATCAAAAATTTTCTTTATTTAGATCTTGCATGCTTTTATTCTTAGTCTTAGATTTATTCTTAGATAGTTTATCTTTTCTGTTATTGTTTCTGTTTATTTCTAAATTTAAGCTTTTTGGGAATGCCCTGGTGGGCCAGTGGTTAGGACTCAGTGCTGTCAATGACTGAGGGTGGGGCCCTGGGTTCAATCCTTGGTCTGGGACTAAGATCTTGCAAGCCTTACAACAGAGGTGCTACCCCCAACCTCTGCCCCACAAATTTTAAAAAACTTTTTTAAAAAATTATTTTTATTTTAATTTTGTGGCTGCACTGTATGGCATGTGGGGTCTTAGTTCCCTGACCAGGGATCAAACCTTGGGCCCCCTGCATTTGATGTGCAGAGTCTTAACCACTGGATTGCCAGATTAAGTCCCCAATTTAAACTTTTTAAAAATGAACAGTGTATATTAGCCCGACCCACGTGAGAAAACTAGTTTAAAATTTTCAACTTAGCTGTATTTGATTCAATTTTGGTGTCTCCTTGTTCTTAAAACATGAAGTCATTGGTGAGAGAGATTTCATTCTTAATTATTCATCAGTTTTCTGCTACCAGCTACCTTTGTTGTCTCACAGCCTTTTCTTTCCCTCTGAGCCTTAGTTTCCTTGTTGGAAATGGAAGAATTTAGATCACATCTGAAGTCTCTCTTCCAGCTCTGCCCCTGTTGATTCTGATATGATCAGCCCATAAAAGCCCTTTGATGCTGAGGCCTATATGATTCCAGGTGGCTGAAGACTGAGCTTCAGACTTTTCCCTTGTGACCAGGCCGGTGGTCCACCCTCAAACCATGTCAGAAGCTCACTATCGCCTTTCCAGAGCTGTCCATGTGGTTGGGTAGTTAACGGTTTAGGGCCTGGTCTGGAACTGCTGGAAGTATCCTGGTGTCTCCCTTGGCATCCTTTTCCATTCCATTCCCTCCTCTGGACCTGAGTCCTCAGGCTTCCTCACCTCAGGCTAGCCACTACTCTCTCAGTGCTGCTTTCACCCTCTGCTCCTTTCTTTTCTCTCTCTGCCTCCTGCCCCGTCTCCCTTTCTTCCTTCCCCAGGAAAGACAATGGAGCCTAGGGGTTAAAACAGCGGTCCCCAACTTTTTTGGCTCCAGGGACCGGTTTTGTGGAAGACAGTTTTTCCCTGGACCTGGGGTGGGGAATGGTTTTATGATAATTCAAGTGCATTACATTTACTGTTCACTTTATTTCTATTGGTGTTACATCAGCCCCACCTCAGGTAATCAAGCATTTGATCCCAGAGGTTGGGGACCCCTGGGTTAAAAGAACTAGTCTTGCAGTTAGTTGGGCTTGTGTTTGATCAACAGTGGATCCAACAGTGTTGATCCACTGTTGCCTCTTCTCAGCTGTGTGACCTTTGGTAAGGTTTAGAGAGAAGAAATGCAGAGTGCTAGCACATTGTTGGACTTCACTGGTGGCTCAGTGGTAAAGAATATGCCTGTAATGCAAGAGACCCAGGTTTGATCCCTGGGTCGGGAACATTCCCTGGAGGAGGGCTTTGCAACCCACTCCAGAATTCTTGTCTGGAGAATTCCATAGACAGAGGAGCCTAGTGGGCTACAGTCCATAGGGTCGCACAGTTGGATATGACTGAAGTGACATCGCACATGCACAGCATATGGTTACTTCAGGAGGCATCGCAGTGAATTAGCCTGCCCTTTTGTAGTAGGAATAGGCTCTTTATACATAAAAGCTGTGTGCTGGGCTCCACGGTATGACATATGACCCATTGATTCCTCACTGACAGCCCCACATGGTCAGTAGGAATAGTATCCTGTTTTACAAATGGGGAAACTGAAGCCCAGGGTGGAGAAGTGACCTGATCTGCAAGGTCACAGAGCTAATGAATATCTGAGCCAGAATTCAAACTCAGGTTTTTGTCTTTCTAACCTTCCTCTGAAGGCTTAAAGAGTTTTTCCTCTGTCTTTATAAAGTGATCAGCAAAGTGAAAGCCTCTACATATGGGAGGGAAAGTAGTCATTTTTCTGAGCTCGAGTACTGTGTAATCTAAATTTTCTTTATCTGTGCTGTCCGATACAGTAGCCACTAACTTCGTACGACTGTTGAGCTCTTAAGATGTGGTGAGTGGGAAAAGGAACGGAATTGTTAACCTAAACGTTAAAAGCACAGGGTGGCTACTGTATTGGCCAGTGCAGCTCTGCAAGTGGCTGCAGCTCAGCTCTCTTGTGAGTCCATGGGGAGTGCCCCCCTCCCTCCCTCCCTCCTCCTCCCACCTCCCAGTGCCCCTCCCCCCACAGGTGGGTCTTACTTTTGGATGGAGGATTCCTTCTGAGTTTAATTTTTTTATTGCTTCTTTAATTCTAACAGTGTGAAGAGTGCCAGTGCTGGCAGCATGGGGTCTGCATGGGATTACTGGAAGAAAATGTGCCTGAGAAATACACCTGTTATGTTTGCCGAGACCCTCCAGGTAGCAATTTCTGGAGTCAGGGATCTTAACAGTATGTAGCCTTTTCCTTAGCACAGCGGGCCGTGCAGCAGCCTGAAGGTCTGGGGTCTTGAGACTCATTTCTTCAGCATTGGCTAGACTCGGCCTCCTCGCCCTTGTTGCTAGCCCACCTGGTGGCCAGCTGCCTTGAACTTGGCAGTAAGAAAGAGTGCATGGAGAGGTTTGCTTAGCGGAAGACCTGGCCTTGAGCTAGAATCTGTGTGTATGTGTGTGTGTGGGGTTAAAAAATCATATAACATGAGCTCGACCCTGTTAACAAATTTGTAAGGGTCTGGTGCAATGATTGTTTATAAACTGTACAACAGATCTCCATAACTTTCTCATCTGGTGCGACTGACACTCTGTGTGAACTATGGGATGCTGTACAGGCTTGCATGTTGTCCCTGTGTATGCTGGGCCACCCTGATCTTTTCTCTGTCGTTCCGGTTTTAGCATATGTGCTTCCAGAGCGAACACCTTTTCCTTTTCTTGAGAGTTCATGAAGATGTGGGCTCTGACCTTGGCTGCTCAGGGCTGTTGGAGGGTTGGCAACCGGCCTCTGCTCCCTCTGGTGGCATCTGCCTTCCACTGCATCATTGCCACCTGGAAGGGAGATATGCCTTTGAGGGGGATGGGAAAGGTGTTTGCGAAGAGCCTGTCTGTCACCCAGAGGAGTGAGTTGTTCCTCAGGATCAGTTTGTTTCATTGTTCCATGACCACAGGGCTGGCTTGTGGCTCTCCAGTGCCCCTTTCCAAAAATCTCAGGAATGGATTATAAATCTGTGCGGTTCTTGTCTTGCTGTCAGTGGGATGGGGACACGGTTTCCATTCATCAGCTGTGAGGTCTCTCTCCTTGGGTCCAATCCCATGATCCCCTTACAGCTAGACAATGCTTGAGAGCCTCTGCTTCTGTTACTCCTTTTAGTAACAATGAGATGGCATTAGTAGGAGCTCCTAGTCCTATATTTTTGCTTATGAGGAAGACAGTGATGCCCGGGAATACAAATGACTTTCCTAATCCCATGAAGCAAACTGGAATTAGAACTGACTTGTGGGACTAACTCTCTTGATTTTGCTGGTTATATAGGAAGGGCTATCACAGTTCATTTTCCAGCAAGTAGGTCCCCCTGGGGCCTGATAAGGTCTGTTGTGACACTGTGTCTTCTTGTGCTAGGTTAGTCTATAGGCAGAGAGCAACCTGCCTCTATTTTTCCCTTTACCCCAAGGAAAGAACATGGTCAGAAGAGTAGTCCATGAGTCATAGAATATAACTGATGCATAGGATCTCAGAGACGACTTAGTTTAGCCTTGACATTTAACAGGCAAGCATCAGGCCCAGAAGGGGCATGATTGGCATAAGGTCACTCAGTTAGTGACAGATAGAAGATGAGAACTGGTGTCTCTGACCTTTGTCTTGTCAAACCGGTAATGCTGCTCTGGAGCCTGCTGTTCAGGCCACCCCTGACAGCCGCCTCCCCAGGGCTGCTTTGTTTAAAAATCTGTTTGCTTTGTCTCTCACTCTTTCCTCCACTTTTTCCTTTTAAGAAATCATATACACCATCTTCATCAATCCCTAGGCACTTTCTGGACTTTTCTAACTAAATTGCCGAGACTGGGAGTAGATTCCTCGAATTGAGCACTCAGTGACGGTTACATTTACTGTGTGTGTTTGATTCTGCCGTGTCTTGGGCCAGAAGTTTAACCTAACAGAGCTCTTCTTTAAAGGTTACTTAACAGAGTGGAGGTGCATCCCCACCATGTGTCTTAGTAAAGCCAGAAAGAGTCCAAGGACTTTAATAAGGATTGATTATTTTAGGGTTTTTAATAGCTATTGAGAGGTGAATAGCAGTCTGATTGGAACCTGTTCCCTGGGCTTTTGCCAGGGAAACACTGCCAAGTCACATGTGGTTGTGTTTTCAGTCCAAGGATCCCTGTAATGAACAGGACCACTGAGGCTGTTCAGTTCATCTGTCATTGTTAACAGGTGGGAAACGGACATCCAGAGAAGGGAGCAGGGGCCTGCCTGACTGTTCGTTCAGTTAGGTGGTAGGTGACAGTTGGAGGGGGCTTGGGGCTTCTTTCCAGGTGGTAAATTCATTCAAGATCGCTTTTGCTTGACACCGGGGATATAACTATGAACAAAACAGTTCCTATTCTGGCTCTTAGTGGGGTTGGGGCCAGAAACAGACGTCAAAATAAGTCATATACACAAAAACATATTAGGTAGGGATGAATGCTTTGATGGGGCAAAAGCCCTCAGATAGGAAATGACTGGGAGGCACCAAAGAGGCTGTCTTACTTTGGAAGGTAACAAAGGGCCTCTCTGAGGAGGCAGTGGGGAGCCAGTTCTGCAAAGGTCTTGGGGAATAGTGCTCCAGACACATGGAGGTGGGGTGCTGGAGCAGATATCCTAAAACCAGAAGGAGCTTGATGTGTTCCAGAAAGGGTAGGGCAAGGAGGGCAGGGAGGAGCCAGGTCCTGCAGGCCTTTTTAGACCAGGGTTAGGGCTTTGGGTTTTCTTTTGTTCACAGTAGGAAGTAGTTGAAGGCTTTAAGTGGGAGAGAGAATGACAAAGTCCCCACTCTACCTTTGGCCAGTTGCAGAGATCAAGACATTAATAAACCTTTCTCACTACCTTATCCCCAGCACCTCATAGAGAGCCCAGCATATAGTAGGTACCAGGTAAACGTACACTGGGTGAATGAATGAACAATATGCAAACACCAGTCCATCCTTGCAGTAGTTTGTGTGATAATTGTGCGATGAAAATGGTCTGGGTTTCCTTCAGATTAACTCTCTCATTGTCACTGCTGTAGGTCAGAGGCCTGGCTTCAAGTACTGGTATGACAAGGAGTGGTTGAGCAGGGGACACATGCACGGCCTGGCATTTTTAGAAGAGAACTATTCCCACCAGAACGCCAAGAAGATCGTGGCCACCCACCAGCTTCTCGGTGACGTGCAGAGAGTGATCGAGGTTCTGCACGGCCTGCAGCTCAAGATGAGCATCTTGCAGTAAGTGTGGCACCTGCTACTCTGGGCCTGAGTCTGGTTTGGCACAAGCAGAGGGCAGGGTAAATGTGAGAAACTGGAAAGGCACAAAACTGATGATGAGAAGAGTGAGTTTGAGACCTGTATTAAAAATTATCAGTGACATGATAAACATTTTTTTTAATGTAACTATTGAGGTATAATTTACATATAATTAAGCTCACCCATTTTAAATATTCATCTTTAAAAAATTTTTTTTTTAATCAGAGGGTAATTACTTTGCAGTGCTTGTTTGGTTTCTGCCGCAGAACAATGTGAATCAGCCTAAGTACACATATGTCCCCTCCGTCTTGACTCTCCCTCCCAACCCCCGCCCCATCTCTCTAGGTCATCACAGAACATTTGTTTGTTGAGTTTTGACACATGTGTATACCCTTGCAAACACTACTAAATCAAGATATGCAGTGTGTATTTATAGTTGTTTTTTTGTTGTACCATTCTGAGTTTTTTGTTTTTTAAAATATTGTGGTAAGATATACATAATATAGGGGCTTTCCAGTGGTGAAGTGGTAAATAATCTGCCTGCCAGTGCAGGAGATCCAAGAGAAGTGGGTTCAGTCTCTGGGTTGGGAACATCCCCTGTAGAAGGAAATGGCAACCCACTGCAATATTCTTGCCTGGAAAATTCCATGGACAAAGAAGCCTAATGGGCTGTAGTCCATGGGGTTGCAAAGAATTTGGCATGACTGAGCACACACACACGTACATAATAGGAAGTTGGCAGTCTTAACCATTTTTAAGTGTACAGTTAAGTGGTGTTAAGTACATTCACTCTGTTACAGCCAGTCTCCAACATTCTTTGTACCCTGTAAGCAACTGCTCTCTACTTCCCCTCCCCCAGCCCCTGACAATCACCCCTCTACTTTATGTCTTTATGAATTTGACTTTCTCTGGGAACTTCATATAAATGGGATTTAACAGTATTTGTCCTTTTGTGACTGGCTTATTTTACTTAGCATAACAGCCTTAAGGCTTGTCTGTATTGTAGCCTATATCAGAATTTCCTTCCTTTTTAAGGCTAAATAATATTCCATTATTAGTAATACCATATTTTGTTTATCCATTCATCCTAAACATTCTTTTCTCTTTTTGTCTGGCCTTGCTGTGCAGCTGTGGGATCTCTATTCCCTGACTAGGGATTGAACCTGGGCCCCAACAATGAAAGCCCAGAACTCTAACCATTAGGCTACTGGGGAACTCCCATCCTAAACATTCTTGATTGGTAAACAAAGTAAAATGAAAGCTGCTGGAAGAAACACTGTTGGTAGGCCTGCTGTCTAGCATAATGGTTGCTCAGTAAACACATCTCTTGATAGTTTGCTCAGACGAAGAAGTTTTATGCCCTTTGGAGCTGGACTTCTGGTTCTTAATGGCTAGAATTTGGAGTGAAATTGAGTGTGAATTTCCTTCTGTGGTTAGATTCTATGTGTCAGATGACCCAAGTTCATGTAAGCTCTGAGAAAGAAATGGAACTCATATTGGGGTCTATTGGCTTTTATAATCTGCTCCCACTTTACCAAACAGGGCAGTTGGGCCTTGAGTGGGACAGCCCCTCTCCTTGGTTTCCAGGTCTACAGTTCAGGTCCCAGCTCCCGTCGGGTCCTTGTCCTTGTCTCTCTAACTGCCTCTCCTCAGTGGGTCTGTGCATTTTCCTTTGGTGGTAGCACAGGGTATGGCAGGGATGGAATCCTTAAGTTCCCCCATGAGCCTGCCCGTAGAGCGCCATTTTAATGAAGTCATCAACAGTGCGAACTCTGGTACCACTCGTGTTGGAGCCCGTGGGCCACTCCCCGACAAGGTGCTCATTAGTCCTGGAGCCCTCCTGTGTGAGGCGAGTAGGACGTCAGAGCTTGGAGGTGACAGAATGAGGCTCTGCCTTCTGCATTCGGGTGCAGAGACTTGGCTTCCAGCACCAGCGTGACAGGAAGTGGTTGAGCAGCGCACATTCAGCAAGGGTCTATGTTGATTTGGGTAAAAGCCAAGCTGCTCTAAGAAAGACCAAAAAAATAAAAGCTAAAACAAAATGTAGTTTTTTTTCTCACATAAAGCAGAGGTAGGCAGGAGCCCAGGCCAGGTAAGTGGCCTTTTGCCATGATTCTAGCTATGGACTTGGGGACTTGGGTTCCTTCTGTCTTATTGCTCTGACATCCCATTGGGTTTAATCTCACTTGTCTCATCCAAGCAGTCTCACCTGTCCCTCAGTTCTGCTCTAAACCCCAGCAGAGGGAACAGGTGGTTTCATGAACACACCTAACTGCAAGAGGCCAGCCAGGTGGCTGTGTTCCCTGAGCAGACCCAGGAATGAGGGTGGAGGTGGCTAGAAGAGAAGGAAAGGATAGTTACTGGGGGAAGTTAGCCATTACTGTGACAGCCCCTGTTTAGGATGTTTCAGACTGGGCGTTCCCTTGCATTTTATAAAGTCACAACGCTTCATGTAAGCCAGATGAATTTCTTAATGAGAAGCCAGAAATTGACTGAGACAGATGGACAGTGCACAGAAACCTCAGATTCTGATTGTATATGTTGCTGCGTTTCTTTTCATTTAGGGCTCAATTAGATGTTTCTCTTTCTGCTCACGGAAATATAAATGCTCCAGCTGTGTCCCATATTCCAGAACCTTGTTCCTTCTGAATTCCCATTGAGATCCTTCATCTTTGCAGCAGTGACTTTGTACTGGAATTAAAACCTGACTTCTCCAAGCAGTTCGGGAGAGAGCATCAGGAGATCTTGTTAGTCATTATAGGTGGAAGAGATCATGGGAGACGGGCAGGTGGTCCCTGTCTCTGCACACTTGGATAGTCTCTGCTATCACAGGCTCCCAGTTTTCATTCTCAGAAATTTTGTTCCTAAGCAACCTGGTAGATTCATTTTCAGAGGCAAACAGTAAAACTGGGTGTAACTTCAGACCATCTGTTGTCACTTAAAAAGTAACAGGCACGAATGTGCATACCTTCTTCATGATCGACAGGGCTTACTGAGAAAGGCCAGGATTATCAGTAGCTGGGGCTTCGGATCTTAGCCGGCAGGGTGAAAATAGTAGGAGAGAGGAGGCAAAGGTTTTTGTGATTTTCATGCAAGAACAGGTTCATACTGTGGCTTATGCGCTCCAGGTGAACAGATTTCAGACTACAGTAGACCTGAAAGTTAACAATGACTCCCATTTCCTCTGTTGTAGTTATGATTTCAGAGGCATGTCTGAGATCCTGGGGTCCTGGTACAGACTGCAGTACCTATTGGAGGTGGCCAGGGACCCAGGCTGTGGTGGTCTCCTCTTCTCCGTCAGTGGATGGGAGTGGTACTGGGGATTGCTGGAGTGGGAGAGCTGAGTAAGCGTAGTTATAGCCCCTCATGAGCAGAATTTTAGGTTCTGTAAGCTCATTCCCTGCTGTCATAGTTATGACATATTCCATTTCTATAGGAAGCTTCAGGAAGGCATGTGTGTGCGTGTGTTGGTGGTGGTGGGGGCACCTCTGTGTGGGAGTTGCTGGTGAGTTCCTGCTGATGTGGTTTCAGTGATTCTCAGTTCAGACTGGTGAAGATAATGCATATAGTTATATCATGGTGTAATTCTTTGTATGTGTGGAATTGTACCAAGCATTACAAGATATTTAGGATTCATGAATTCAGTGAACTGAGTGCTAGTAGTCCATTCGTGACAATCAGTAGTCATTGTGACAATCAGCAGGGTCCCCACACATTTCTGCACATCTGTGAACCAAATGTGAGTAGCTCCTGTCTGTCTTCTCACTTGTTGCCTTACTTGGGGAGCCTGGTTTTTCTTCCTCTATCCTTTTTTCCTTTCTTTTCTTCTTCCTTCATTTCATTTAATGATCAAAGGTTATAATGGAAGTTCTGGGTGGTGAACAGAATGTTAAATGGTGAAGTTTATCTAGAGTAGGGCTTTTAAACTTCAAAAAACAGATACCACAGTAAGAAGTACATTTTTTTTTTTTACCACATATACAAAACATACTAAAATTTCACAAAACACCTCCTCTTAGAATGATGCAGTCTGGTATTTTCTGTTCTATTTTTCCTTTTATACAAGTGGTTATGAGTCAGTAAATTAAAAGACCTCTTGCGTCAAATCTCAGACAGTGAATGATTATAGTCATACACAGAGTTTTATGTACACATATACATGTAGGCAGAGATTCTCAGAGGTCTCTGCTGGCCAGAAAGGGAGCAGAGTCCTTCTTTAATAACAAATTATCCTCTTTGGAATGGAGAGAACAGAAGTTTTTTTTTTTCTTTCATGGTAAAGACTGCTTTATTGGTGGCAATTAGGACAAGTCAATAAATATTGATCCCCAAAGAACTCAGTTATGTATCAGATTACTGGTCCACAGAGAGCTGAATGGAATTGAACCAACTGATGGCTGGGAGGATAAACTGAAGTCAGTCCTGCTTCTTGGGAAATAAAGCCACAGCCAGTTCATACATGGCATATGCCGTTCCACCAGCTGTAAGAATCATGGTGGCTCTATACAGGAGGGCATCAGCTATCCCACCCTTCAGATGCACTGGAATTCCATTATTCTCCTGAAACAGCTTTTATTTCTCTAGAACCTTATTTTCAAACTGCCTGTGCAAAGCAGTGCTTATGGCCCTCTTAGCAGTCTGACGGAGAGCCAGGAAACTCCGCGGCATCTTGGCTCAGTTGCTGCCCACCAACCCGAACAGAAGATTTTTGAAGAATGTTTAAAAACCTTGCCATTGGGACTTCCCCTGGTGGTCCAGTGGCTAGGACTATGTGTTCCCTGTGCAGCGGGCCTGGGTTTGATTCCTGGTCAGGGAACTAGATCCCACATGCCATGACTGGAGTTCGCCTGCTCCAACTAGATGTCCTGCATGCTGCAACTAAAACCTGGCGTAGCCAAATAATTTTTTTCTTCTTAAGGGGGCTTCTCTGGTGGTCCAGTGGTTAAGAACCCACTTTGCAACGCAGGGTATTTGGGTTCGATCCCTGCTCCCACATGCCTCAGGGCAACCAAGTCCATGCTCCACAACTACTGAGCCTACACACCACAACTGAAGAGTTTGTGGGCCGCTACAAGAGATCCCGAGGGCCGCAACTAAGACCTGACATAGCCAAATCAATCAATAAATGTTAAACAGTATTAAAAACAAAACACCTCATTATTAATGGCTTATGCCTTGATGACCCTCCTGGGTCATTACTGAAAGTGTTAGTTGCTCAGTTGTGTCCAGTTCTTTGTGACTGCATGGACTATATAGCCCACCAGGCTCCTCTGTCCCTGGAATTCTCTAGACAAGAATACTGGAGTGGGTTGCCATTTCCTTTTCCAGGGGATCTTCCTGACCTAGGACTCGAAACCAGGTCACCCTCATTGAAGGCAGATTCTTCACTGTCTGAGCCACCAGGGAAGCATTCATTGGGTTTGTGTAATTGAGTGCCATGGCATGGCAGCGTTATCATGGCTGTTTATTCCTAAGTTATTTTTAGTAAGTCACATTTGAAGAGCTCTTTACTGCCAACAAAATACTGGACTTCCATTCAGATTAATTCTCTTAAACTCAGTGGTTGCTGGCAGACAGAGGGTTAGCCAGTTTTGCAAAGGAGGAAATGAGAATGAGGCTGGCTAAGTGACTCGGCTCAGCTGCACTGTGATCAGCGGCTGAACTGAACGCAGCCAGGTCCTCTGACTCCCAGTCCAGTCCTGCTCACTGTGAGTGATACAGCAGAAGCTTGCCTGGAAGTGGTCTCTCGGAAGCTGTGAGTCTACAGTCCCACTTGGTGGCTTGCTCCACTTGGCCCAGGTGGGAGGTCTTTCCCCTAGTGTAGGAAGCCCCTGTGGTGGTCCCAGGGGTTATTGTTAGAAGGGTTAGAGCCCTTTCGGTATTTTCCCTCCCAACAGAAGCCGGGGGCATCCTGACCTACAGCTGTGGTGCCAGCCTTGGAAGCAGCATCTGGTGGAGGGGCGGTCTCATTCCAAACACATCCGTGTCACTGAAGCCAAGAGCAGGGAGGAAGCCCCAAGCTATAGAACTTTGAATGGGGCGGTGGAGAAGCCCCTGCCCCTTCCCCCCTCCGTGGAGGAGTCCTATATCACCAGCGAGCACTGCTATCAGAAGCCCCGCACCTACTACCCAGCTGTGGAACAGAAGCTAGTGGTGGAGACCCGGCGCTCTGCTCTTGACGATGCTGTCAACCCCCGCCACGAGAACGGCGATGATTCCCTGTCTCCGCGCCTGGGCTGGCCTCTAGACCAAGACAGGAGCAGAGGGGACAGTGACCCCAAACCCAGTTCCCCAAAGGTACGGGCTCACTTGTGCTTGTTCTTGTTTGAGAGCTTGTACCTTCTCCTCCCAGGGCTAAATGTTTGGTGGAAGTTGTTAATGATAGTGTGTTTATTCTAAAATTGCATATAAATCTGTTTATCATAGTTCTTTTTTTTTGTCTTTTAAAATGAGTACAAAGTCAAAAGAGCCCACTTAAACCCCAAATATCATTGGTTCTAGGACATGTCAGTAAAATGGCAGAGTCAGTGGTGGTGGGGGTGGAGAGGTTGGAGGCAGCCAGAAGAAAAGGGTAATTGACTGGAACTTGACAAATGAAAATAAGTTAGGGAAATGAGTTGGTTTTTTTTTCTTCAGTGCAATTTATCATTGCATCTGGGTGCTAATCCTTAGCAAGAGCAAAGAATGAGTCAAGTGTTTCTTCAGGCATAAGTTTTTCAGTACAATTCTATGACAACTTTACTTTTAACTTTGTAGCCCTGATGTAAGAACAGTCCATTTTGTCCAAATGTTTGCTGATTTCATCAGTTTTCCTGAGAGATACTCCCAGGTTCTTGTTACTCAGGTCGTTCTCTTCTGGAGCCCCGTGTGTTCTCCTGCCAGGGTTCCCTAGTCTCCTTCTTTGCATCCTCAGTTGTCAGTGAGGGTTTGGGTGGTGAGAGCTTCCCCACCCTTGTCATACTTACTGTCACGGACTCCACTATGTGGGCTGATATCACCACCCTAAGTCCATCGCTGCCTCTCGCCAAGGGGGAGTAACCTAGGTTAGAAGCCCCTCAGCGGTGGGCATTAGACCTCCTTCAGCCTGTGTCCTTGCCGGAGTCTAAGCAGGGCTGCGTAAGGCTGGCGAGGACACAGTCTTTGGAGGCAGACCCAGTTTCAAGTCTGGGCTCTGCCACTTGCGGTGTGACTCTGAGCAGGTCCCTTCACCTCCTCAGAGGTGTCTCCTTACCCGCCTGCCAAGTGAAGCTGGTGACGGTGACCGCTCAGTTTACTGTGCAGCACACCTGTGAAGAGCTCTCAGCACGTGGCTCTGCACACAGTCACTCCTCCGTAGATGTTAATTAGAGTCTATTTCATTTCTAGTCAGTGAATGAAGGGTTGCAGTCACAAACCCCAGAAAAGGTTTGCAAATTATGCAAATTGCCTAGAGGCACCTGGAACATGATGGAAAAAATGAAGAAGTCCTGGCCTAAACAAGGCAGCTAGAGTTAAAAATCTCTTTCACGACTGGCAGGTTGACCACAGGCCAGCAGTGTGTTTTATTCACATTATCCTGTTTGATCCTCATGAACTTTTAAAGTAGGTTTTACTACTTCTTCTTTCCCATGAGGGAACAGAGACCCAGAGAATTGAAGTAACTCATCCAGGTGCATGCGTTCAGCAAGACATTGAACTAGGACTTAAAATTAGTCTGTCTACATATGAACACCCACATACTGACACTCGTCCACACTTGCCCTGCTTTACTCTGATCCCAGGTTTTGGGAAGCGGTTCTGTGAGGCTTGCTTCATGCCTTAGGCATTGGGCCATTCATTGGGAAGCAGCTTGGGAGCCTCTGAGCCAGAGGGCTGCATGGCCGTAAGGCGGTTGTTATTGGTACAGCAGGCCCGCTTCTGCCCGGTGCCCGAGAGAGAAGGAGGGGGCCAGAGAGGTAGTGATTTGGATGACTCGAACTGCAACTGGGTTCTCAAATGGTTGCAAACACTGGCTGGTTGGAAAAAGGGGCTGGGAGCTGTCTCCATTCGGTAACTTTGATGCTCTTGCATCCCCAGGTGAGGGAATATGTCTCCAGAAAGGTCCTACCTGAGGAAGCCCCCGCCCGGAAGCTGCTGGACAGAGGTGGAGAGGGGTTGCTGAGCTCCCAGCACCAGTGGCAGTTTAACCTGCTGACACACGTGGAATCCCTTCAGGACGAAGTCACACACAGGATGGACTCCATTGAGAAGGAGCTGGATGGTAGGGCTCTCTCCTGGGTTCCCTGTCTTTGGCAGGCTCTGTGGGCCAGTAGGAAGAGCTGCTTTCTGAACCCTCTGATTTGGTTCTTCAGGGATAGCTATGTTCTTGCCTCTTCTTCTGTCAGTCTCCTCATCTCCATTTTCCCTTCAAGATGGCCAAGCCTGACCTTCAGTATTGACCAGGCACTTCTAAGGGCTGTGTGATGTCAGGGGTCCCGCCTCACTTTCCCAGTCCCTTCTTCCCAGGAAAGAGTGCAGAGGAGCAGCTGGACTCTGCCTATGGGCGATGTGTGTTCTGAGCAGATCTTTACTGACCGAGTTCAGTGGGGTACTGATACTTGGACGCTTTGAGCTTTTAGGATGTCTGAGGATTAATCTGAAAACCCCTTTTATTTCAGCCTTTCCTAAAATATAAAATGAAGCCTTCTCCTCTTTATTAGCAAATATTTTAGAACTTTACTGAGTCATTTATGTTGCTACCAGATATATCTCCCAAATGTTAGTTATCAGATGGGATTGGAGGACTGAAATGTTGATCCCCAGGGTGTTGTCAGTTTGATTTTTGAAGACAGACTTCCTTCTTTCTTGTTCTCTTATTTCCTAATTATTATTATTATTTTTTCATCCTTAGAAAGAAGCCTGATTAAGAAATAAATGTTTCGTTTGAGGATTCTGAGGATAGCTAGGCTATTATTACTATAATTGGGGATGAAATAACTCAGAAGAAAAATCCCACGTGTTATGTAAGCAAAGGTCACAGGGTGTGGGTGAGGTCAGGCTAGGGGAGGACTGCTATTGAGAGGGGAAGGAGAACAGGAAGGCTTCCTGGAGCTCCAGGGACTGAAGTGGAGCCTTGGAGAGAGCTGTGTTTTTTGCTACAGGAGGGTGACTGAGGCGGATGATGAGAGGTGGCTGACTGGGAAAGGGATGGCCCTGTTGGAGGACAGAGACTAACGTGCCCTCCTGCTTCCTGGTCTGCCCCAGAGGCAAACCTGCTGAACTGGAGATGGCAGGCCAGTCCAGGGTCCATTGTGAGGGCACTGCTGAAAGCTAGACTGTGTCTCTCTCTCTACTCCTGAAAGGTTTCCTTGAGCTCCTTAGAACTATAACAGATGCCAGATCTATGGAAAACCTTGCTAGTAGAAAGCTGAAAGAGGATCCAATGATGGACTGAAAATTGTGGAATTGACTCTGGGTCCCTGAGAAGAAGCTCAGGCGCCATAGAAACAGGGTGAAGGTTCTGTTGTTGCCAAAGGAACCTGCCCCTAGGGGAGAGGCCAGAGCCTACCCACTTAATCACTGATGTGCCCCCTCCTGCCCAGCTTGGGCTGCTCCAGCCCTGAGCTCACTGAGTGGACAGTGTGGCCAGGCCAGGATGAGAAGCCTGAACTCCCTTCTTTGGGCTTTCAGAGGCTCTTATGTGTCTTACTCATTTGGGGCCACATACTCTGTCTGTATTCTTATATTCCATCCAGGCCCTGAGAGGTACCGGAAGCAAGTAAATCAACTTTAATTTTAAAGATTTTACTCGTGTAAACAGACTTTACATTGTGTTTAATTAAGATTCTTCAAAATCCTATTTTATTTCTACTATCTTCATTTCATTTAAATACCTCAAGATAAACTGAGTTTTTATAGGAATTTGTATATAATATTCCTTTTAAAAAATCTGCTCAGACGGTAAAGCGTCTGCCTGCATTGTGGGAGACCTGGGTTCGATCCCTGGGTTAGGAAGATCCCCTGGAAGAGGAAATGGCAACCCACTCCAGTATTCTTGCCTAGAGAATTCCATGGACAGAGGAACCTGGTAGGCTAAAGTCCATGGGGTCGCAAAGAGTTGGACATGACTGAGCAACTTCACTTCTTCACTTCAATAAGCTATTATATTGACTGATTATACTTTAAAAAATGTCATTGTTTGAGTATTTAACCATTATTTAATAACTTATGTAGTTATGTGAATAGTCTTTAAAACTAAAAGGTAAAGATATTTAATGACCATGAAAACACTGAATATTTTAACATTAGATTTTTTATTTTTAATGTTATCTTAATGAGCATTGGCCTCTATCTAGATGGTCTGGGAGAATGTACTTGAAATGAAAGTTTATTCTTATAACCTTCTGCCTTGCTTGCAGTCATTATACCATTGAGCTTCCTTTAAAGAAAAACTTGGGGTTATGGTCCAACACCTGGTGTGGAGAGAAGGCCGGCCGGCTGGATGCTGGGGTAGAGGAGGTGCTGTTGGCTCCCACAGTTATATGTCTGGTCTTCATTCCTGCAGATCTAGAGAAAAGACTTCCCCCTTAGTGGCTCCAAATACTCCTCCTAACCAAGTTCATAGACTATGAGTGGTCTCCAGCCTCTGGGCTTCAGACTGGTGGTACCTCCTGTCAGATTGGGGCAGCATTAGATTTGAAATAGTGTGCAATAAGTGTGATGCGCTTGAATCATCCTGAAATCTGCCCCCCTCACCACCCATCCATGGAAAAATTATATTCTACCAAGCTGGTCCCTGGTGCCAAAAGTCTGGGGACCTCTGGGCTAGACTCTTCTAGTCTGCACACTAATTGATTCTTTCTCCCTGTGTATGCCACTGGGTCACCAAGGTGTCGGGGGACATGTTAGGTGAGCCTGAACCAGATCTGAGGTAGTTCCAGTGGCTTTATCAGGGCCTCTCAACAATTGTGAGCTTCCCAGGTGGCTCAGTGGTAAAGAACCTGCTTCCCAATATAGGAAGACACAAAAGACACAGGTTCTATCCCTGGGTTGGAAAGATTCCCCTGGAAGGAGGGCACAGCAACCTCCTCCAGTATTCTTGCCTAGAAAATGCCCTGGACAGAGGAGCCTGGTGGACTGCAGCCCACGGGGTCACAAAGAGTCAGACACAGCAGCGACTGAGTGCACACACCCGTGCTCAGCGACTGCGATGGCTGCCCTTGATGCAGAGCGTGGGTTCAAGGGTGCTGGGGTTTCCGTAGCTGCAGCACACGGGCTTGGGGTTGCAGCTCACAGGCTCTAGAACGCGGAGCCAGCAGTCGTGGCACCCAGCCTCGGTTGCCCTGTGGCGTGTGGGCTTTTCCTGAACCAGGAATGAAACTGGTATTCCCTGCATTGCATGGTGGATTCTCAATTGCTGGACCACCAGGACAGCCGCATCCTATTATTTTTAATTACAAACCAGGATAAGTGCTCCAAAGAAGAGCAAGTGATAGCATAGCACCTGTGATTCAGGGACTGGATTCAGATTATAGAGGGGGGTAGGGTTCCCTGAGAAATAGCTTGCAGGGGACAAAGGATTTAGAAAGGTGGGAAGGAAGATGAAGGACAAAGGATTTAGAAAAGTGGGAAGGAAGATGAAGAACTGGTCTGAAGAGGGCAGAGGAGTATGTGCAAGGCTGCAGACTACTTGAGGAACAGGCCTTGCATGGTCTTCCTCTTTCTGCACCTCTGGCTTGAGGGTCCAGAAAGTTCTCAGTATAGGTTGGTGCACAGACTAGAAAGATTATGGGCAGGCTGGGGCAAGCCTCAGGCCTACCTGGGGTGGGGAGGGCTGCGGCTCTTGTTAAAGATCAGGGTTCCTGGATGACCTGTCCCCAAACGCCAGAGCTTAAGGGAGTGGCTTGGGAAAGAATATATATCTTTCTATAGAAAAATCATGCTCTCAGAAGCAAGACAGCTTTTTAAATATTGAGCTAATGATAATCAAGTTTGTTATTACCTGGTTGTGCTCAGTAGTGTCCATCTCTTTGTGACCCCATTGACTATAGCCTGCCAAGCTCCTCTGTCCATGGGATTTCCCGGGCAAGCATAGAGGAGTGGGTTGCTATTTCCTCCTCCAGGTGAGCTGCCCAACCCAAAGATCAAACCTGCATCTTCTTTGTCTCCTGCACTGGCAGGTGGATTCTTTACCACTGTGCCACCTGGGAAACTTATTACCTGGTCATCTTACATTAAATATTTAGGAAATGAAATCAGAGTTTCAGTGCTACTCATGCTAGGAATCAATATGAAACAAATCAATTTATGGAGATAAAAATAGACCTTTTCAAGTTCTGTTAGAGTCACTTTTCTTAACAGAAGGCTAACACACCAAGCTCTCTGATTTTCAATATGGGAAAGCCTTATGAAGGTACTCTTGCCTGGAAAATCCCATGGATGGAGAAGCCTGTAGGCTACAGTCTATGGTGGGCTACAGTCTATGGGGTCACAAAGAGTTGGACACGACTGAGCAACTGATTGACTTCACTTTTACTATGAAGGTGGGGCAGTAATACTGAGAAAAGTGGGTATTTCAAAGCCTACTATAGACTAATGCAATAGTCATTAGCTCTGTGTGGCTAATTAAAATGGAATAAAATTCAAATTCAGTTTCTCAGTTGCATTTGCCACGTTTTAAGTGCTCAGTAGCTACATATGGGTAGTGGTGGTATTAGACAACACAGACAGCCCATTTCCATCATCACAGAAACTTCTATTAGATGGCACTGCTCTGCAGCATTTAGCTTTGTCCAAGGAGTAGTACTACCCAGAGAGGGTGATGAGTCAGTGTTGCCTGAAATGGTCTCCCCTCCCTGCCGCCCCCCAACCCCGTTTAGTGGTCAGATGAGATAAAGTGCTGACATTCTTGCAAATCAAGTGTTGGGAACTCACTAGGTCCTGTCTTTCTTCTGCCTACAGTGTTGGAGAGCTGGCTGGACTACACTGGGGAACTGGAGCCCCCGGAGCCTCTGGCCAGGCTTCCGCAGCTCAAGCATTGCATCAAGCAGCTGCTGACGGACCTGGGCAAGGTGCAGCAGATCGCACTCTGCTGCTCAACATGAAACTGGGCACCCCAGACTAATGGGGGCACAATCCTGGGGCACCTGCAGGAGGAGCTTCACGTATTTAAATAAATAAACCTAGCATGCCGAATGCACGTGACACCGACTGACTTCAGGGATCTGGGCAGGGGTGTGATGGACTTGGACAAGAGGCCATTTTGGCTGCTGGAAGGGAGGGTACTCTGATCTCGAAGCCTACCAGGAAGGTAGCAGATAGACTCTTGGGATTCCCTTCTTCTGTGCACATTGTTGAATGGAGAGTGAGTCTTTTTGCACAAACTTCACTTGAAATCGTGCCACTGATGATAAATGGAATGAGAGCCAAAAAAGTGTAGTCGGAAACAGTTGTAAATTCAACTTGCAGCTTATTTAATTGACTTCTCTGTCAGGTTGGGCATATGCCAAGCCTTCTGGGTTTCTGCCTGGCATGAATTTAGGCAGCAGGCATCATTTTCATTTTTCCAGCTTCGTGGGAATGTTGTGACTTCACCCTTGTGTGGAGGTTGGGAAGGAGTAGAGGCTGGGCCGGCCTGCCTTCTCCCTAGAACTCTTCACTTTCTCACCACCTCTCTTGCATGACTTCATGGTACCGGGAATGAGTTTTGTATGCTTTCACCCCAGAATTGGCTGGGTTGTGTCTTTCGTAGCAGAACCCATACAGCCTGTGGAAGAAGTAGAATCTCAATGTCCTAAGAATCTAGGAATCCCAAACGGAAGCAGACAGGGTCTGGAACCCGAAGGACAGCATTTTCTATCCACTTCTTAATATTGACAGCTTACCAGTTCTATTTAATGTCCCCAAAATGGTTCTCCCAAATTTGAACTCTTTCACTGTAAAGATTTGCTACGAAGATGTGGTCTGGGGGATGACCTTATTTTATATTGTTGTAAAGAAACCAGATTCTACATCTGCCGCTTTTCTCCTTCCCTAAAGAGTCTATGTTCAGTAGTCAGCATTTTCAGAATTGTTTTTAATATACTTTAACACTTTAAATTTCCTGTCTGTATTGTTCTGTGAGATCAAGGTGATTATGCTGCTTAAGGTCCAGGTACAGTTTGTACCTTTGGAGTCAATTATTTGTTACTCTTGCAGGTTACGGTTCCACGTGTAATTGTTTTGTGTTTTCCTTACTAGGTGAAGTTAAAGAAACTGCTCCATGCTTTGAGGAGTGACCCATTTTACCATTTAGTTTTCCTATCACTAAAGGCAAAAATCAAAGCACAGCTGTCCATTAACACTCACGAGTTAATTCTGGGTTTATGGATCTGTAATGTTATATGCTGCAAATCTTTACTATGTAAACGTGAAGTAGCCAGTATCTCAGTAGCAATGACAGGATCTCCAGTGACCTCCGGGATGGTTAGGCTTTACACCACAGGTAATTGTGGTCACAAGGGCCTCTGTACCAAGATCTGTTTCAGGGAATGCTTTGTCTAGTGATTTAATTCGCCATTTGATATAAAATGAATATAGGGCAAGTTGACCTGCTGGAGCTTATCTATCAGAGGGAACACATGTGGCTACATCTGTGATAAAGCTGACACAATTCCTCTACGAGGTTGCTTCCCATTGCTAACGTTAGTACTTTCGGTGTGGGAAGAAACACTCAAGGAGTGTGCATGGCATCTGTATTTTGTGTTATTTACCCAATGGCCACATTTTAAGAACTGCGTGATGCTTGTCTGAAAAGGGAGGAAACAGGATGATTTTCTGTAGCCACACCTGTGAGTGGCTTGTATTAATATTATTAAATTACTGATTTTTCTTTCCTGAAAACACATTTGACCATCACCTCTGGGGAAGCTGTAACGGTGGTCAAATCTCATGTCTTTTTCAAGATGGAAGAAGAAACTGAGTTACCCTAACTTTACCAAGTGGTCATTATTGGGTTTATTTTATGCTTTTTGTAAAGGAAATAGTCCCTTTTCACTCATTGTGACTTTTGTCCTTTGGGAAGCAGGGATGACTCTGAAGTTCTGATGATTTTAGTGTGCTTCCCTAATTTAAAGCCATGTTGAGGGGCTCCATCCCCAATTCCTTGGTCAAGTTGAATTAACCCCAAGCTGGAGCACTGGAAACTGTTCTTTGCAAATATTACTGTTACCATTTAGAAATATGTACACTACCTAAGTTTTCTTTAGAGAAAAACTATCCACCTATAAAAAAGAAAAATTGCCTTGACAAAAATAGATCTGGTTTGACTAATCATTTTGTTTCTTTAAGCGATGAGTGTATGCAAGGTGGACCCTTGATGAGCCAACATTGCACTGTGGATACACGTCTATGTTTACGCGCTGTTAGAACAGAAGGCGCTGTATATAGAAATGTTGCTTTGAAGCAATATTTGCAAAACATGCAAACTTCTGTATCTGTATTTGGAAAAATAAAACAGGTTTTTGTTGCTACGTTTCAGTCATTTGTTATTTACCCAATCTTTAATGTGCATTAATTTTCCATAAACATTACCTTTTAAAGCAAGTCCGCCTTTACGTTCTAAATAGATTTATCTTTGGCAGGGAGGTCAGCATGTCCAACTCTTTGTGATCCTGTGGACTGTAGTCCACCAGGCTCCACTGTCTTTGGGATTCTCCACGCAAAAATACTGGCATGGGCTGCCATTTCCTCCTCCAAGAGATCTTCCCAACCCAAGGATTGAACCTGGATCTCCTGCATTGGCAGGTGGATTCTTTACTACTAAGCCACCTGGGAAGCCCTATAGGGAGCAGATGCAGGCTTAAATCCAAAATTCCAAGGAAGTATACAAAATACTTTTGAATTCATTTAAGTGTCTAATATTCAAAAGCAAAATGCCCCACACCACCCTCTAGCGCAGTTTGACTCATGCTTTGTGGTGTGAGCTGCAGGACTATTACCTTTGTGCTTATTGAAAGCAGTGCAGGGAAGCATGCCATATTAAAAGATGGCATGACAATTAGGACCCTTCTGAAGGCCAAGCCAAACGACTTTGGACCCCAATCAGCTCCTTCCTGGGTGTGCAGAAGACTCAAGAAATGGAGTTATACTGCAGAGCTTCCCTATTATTTCCAAATCTCTTCTCTTCCTAAACAATTATGCTTATTTTAGAAAGTTATGAGTAGCTCCCACAATGTAAATAATTCATCAGTTCACACCAAATCTGTTCCTTAAATCTTTCGAGAGGCCTAAAATTTGGTAAGAAAGGGCTCTGGAGGCTTAAACCAGAGTTCACAAGAACTAGCCTCTCTTGGTATGGACCTGCAGTGAACACTTACTAAAATAGCCCTGTAACTTGGGCTTTGGGGGAAGCCTGCGCCCACAGGGTAGGCTGATGGAGCAAGTTGAGGGCAGTATTGTTAAAGCAGCAACCAGTTAAATCAGCATTTAGTACAGCCACCTATTTGCCTGCACGACCCACAACCACATACAAGAGCACCACTGTCCTCTAACCGCTTAGGTAGGAAAACAAGCTCAAATTCTAGCCAGTGAGAGGTACGGGCGAATATGGAACCAGGCTGCTGCAGTCCTCATTGCATAGGATCCAACCAAACAAAGGAAACCCATGTGGGGCGCTGGGGAACGCGCAGGAAAAAAATTCCCAGATGTGGAGACCCAGAGCCAACACATAATGATCCCACAAAAGCCAACGAAGGCCAAGTGAATAAGAAACAAAGGTTTTATTCTCATGGGCTCCCAACTTGGTTTCACAACTAGCCAGAGAGGGTGGAAATGGGTTTGGAAAATAAACACGGGGAAGGACGAACGGAAAGGACACACGACATTGCAGGAACTGCCAAAACTCGCTTTTCATTGTCGCGTACTGGGGAGCCAGGCTCACGGTCCCGGACCCGATCACGGCTCCAGTCCAGAGAGTGCCTGACTCGGGTCGCCCGCAGCTCCGCCGCTCAGCCGGTGATGCGCACGTCGGGGCGGCGGCGGAGCCGCCGGGCCCGTGCCGCCTCGGGCAGGATGGCCAGCAGCTGCTCCTGCACTAGCATCTCCACGATCTGCTCCTTGGTGCGGATGTCGGGCCGCAGCCACTGGCGGGAGAGCTCCCGAAGCTGTCGGAACGCCTCCCGTGGGCCTGCAGCGTCCTGGTAGCGGAACTGCCGGAATCGCTGGCGGAAAGTCTCTGGGCCGGGCCGGGAGCCGCCAGGACCAGGAGGGGAGCGCGGGGAGGCTTCGGCGAGCGGCGCAGGGCCCTGGGGTGCGGGTCCGACAGGCAGGTCTAGGGCGGCGGAGGCCGGCGCCGGAGGCGTAACATTCGCTTCGGGGACCGCGGCGCTGGGACTGGAGGAGTCGGGGCTAGATGGTGGGGCTTCAGGAGTCAAGGAGGAGCCCGCAGCGTCACGCTCCGGGCCTGAGCTCGGGCCAGCTCCTTCTTCTCTCCCCGGGGGAGGCGCGGGGCTTCCGGCCGCAGCCAAGCTCGGCTCAGGGGCCGCCATAACCGTGGCTCCGCGCGTCACTCTTTGTCCAGCCGTTGTTGGCTCAGCGCGGCGTCGGAAGGGGGCGGGGCCAAGGAGACCTCCCCTACGGGGCGGAGCGCGCGGCCCTGAGGGAGGCGGGCGGAGGGCGCGCCGAGCCAACCGGCGCCGGCGCAGCGCCTGGGGCGGCCGGAAGTGGGCGTGCCCGCTGGCCGCGCTACGATGAGCTCGGAGCGCGAGACTCCGGAAGCCGGGTCTGGGCTCTCGGAAGCGGCGCCCCCACGCGCTCCCACGTCGGGTCTGCAGGCGCTGGCGCCTGCGGGGCTGCAGACCGATCTGAGCTTGCCGCGGCTGGCTCCGGATGGTGGCGCCTCCGAGCACCTGTTCAAAGAGGGGAAGTCGGAGGAGGAGTCGGAGGAGGAGTCAGAGTCGGAGGAGGAGGAGGAGGAGCCGGAGGAGGGGTCGGAGGAGGAGCAGGTGCCGAAGCCACCGCCCAAGCCGGCGGAGGAGCCCAAAAGCCTCTTGGCCCGCCTTGATCGCTTCAGCTTGCAGGTGACCCGTGTCCGCCCCTGCAAGCGCGCCTCTGTACTTGGCTCGGATTAGGATGGTGATGAGGCTGGCGCCCGGCGGGTGGCAGGACCACGGGACGGTGGTCGGGCACCGGGGGAGGGCCCAGCTCGGGAAAGTTCTCTGGCTCAGTTAAAAGAGAAGGGCAGTACACTCACCTGGCTGCGGGTGAATGACGTGTGCAAGATCCTCGACACATGTAGTAAGAACACTTGGCCGCCTAATGGCGCAGAGTAAATGGCCAAGAACTCTTCTTTATTATTATTATTTTGCCTGTCTTCTGAAACCAAGAGACAGGTGGCGTTGTGGGTTCTGCTTTTAACTTTAGGATTACTAAATGCGTAGCCTCATGTAGTGGCCTCTAGCCACGTGTTTACGAGCCCTCGAAATGTGGCAAGTCGGAATTGGGATGTGCTGTCATGTGAAATACACACAGGACTTACGATAAAAAGAAAGTAATGAAAAATATCTCAGTAATTTTTTATATTGGTTACATGTTGGATTGATAGTATTTTGCACATATTGGGTCAAATAAAATATATTGTTAAAATTCATGTCTGTCATCTTTTAAATTGTGGCTACCAGAAAATTTTGCTTTCCATACATGGTTTTCATTATATATTCCTTGAACGGTAAAAGCGTGCTACCCTGTGGGAGTCATGCTGCCTTGATGGAATCCCTGCAAGGTTTATTTGCCAGAGTGGTTGAGAGGCTTAAATAGTAAAGACTTTGGAAAAAGTGAAAGTGTTAGTCAGTCAGTGGTGTTCAACTCTTTGAGACCCCATGGACTGTAGCCGCCAGGCTCCTCTGTCCATGGAGTTCTCCAGGCAAGAATACTGGAGTGGGGTGCCATTCCCTTCCCTGGGGGATCTTCCAGAGCCAGGGACTGAACCTGGGTCTCCTGCATTGCAGGCAGATTCTTTACCGTCTGAGCCACCAGGGAAAGAAAAGTTTTTTTAGATGTTTATCATCATTAAGTAAACTGCTGTCTCTGAGCTCTAGCTTCATTATCTGTAAAATGTGGATGTAATAGAACTTACTTCATTAGTAAGGAGAATTCTGTGAGATGATGTAAGTAAAAGCATGTAGCTTTGACAGCACTTAGGTAAGTGATAGCACTTAGGTATATTCTGTTTGATAGCTGGCTCTCAAATATGTATTGTATGCCCATTTTAGGGCTTCCCTGGTGGCCCAGAGGTCAGAGAATTCTCCTGCAGTGTGGGAGATCCGTTGGTTAGATTAGGGTTTGATCCCTGGATTGGGAAGATCCTCTGGAGGAGGGCATGGCAACCCACTCCAATATTTTTGCCTGGAGAATCCCCACGGACAGAGGAGCCTGGCGGGCTATAGTCCATGAGGTTGCAAAGAGTTGGACGCGACTGAGCAACTAGACACACACAAGCAAACACACATGCCCATTTTAAGGCTTCCCAGATAGCTCAGTGGTAAAGAATCCACCTTCCAGTGCATGAGACACAGGAGATCAGCATTTGATCCCTGAATAGGGAAGATCCCCTGGAGAAGGAAATGGCAATCCACTCCAGTATTCTTGCCTGGAAAATTCCAGGTGCTGAGGTCCAGCCCCGGCAGGTTCAGGGGTCTTGAAGGATGAGTGGAGTCGGCAAAGTGCTGAGCTGAGTCAAACGTGTTGATGGAGCAGTCTCTCCTTTATTGTAGTTGGTTTACAGTTTTATACCCAAGAAACATCCCCATTACATCACATATCATTCTATACAATCTTTCGTTTTCTACCTTCCATCAACAACTTTATCATTGAGCTCATTCCCCAATCTATCATCGAAACATTCCCCTTGCAGAAGTTGGATTTCTGTGTAATCAGATTTAATAATAGTATGTTTATTATTTTATTGTCTTCAGCATACTTCATTCAGTCATGATAAGCAGAAAGGTTACATCAATCTAAGCAGAAAGGTTACATTTCTCCTTACAGGTGCAACTGTGTAAAGGCTTGAGGGAAGGGCTAAGCTTGAAACTTTTTATTCTAGTAACCTCAACCACTGCCTGTCTCATTCTGTTCTGACACTCCGGTTCTTACAGGGAAAGGGGACAATGAGAGAGTCTAGCAGCACTGCTTTAGCAATAAAACCCTATTAACCTTATATAACTACTATAATGAATTCCTATGTCTACACTATCCTAAAGCAATCAGTGTCTCCAACTATGCTGGCCACAGTTATGAGCATTCCTAAGTCCCATCCACCCTGGTCTCTTCACGGAAGGGAGCTTCCACCATGGAGTGGTCGGGGGAGAGGGAGGTGGAAAGGTGACCCAAGTACGAGCCCTTCTGGTGGTGGCCTTGCCATGACCCCCCAGAGAACTCTTGGTAAACTCCCCAGTAACGAGTAGGAGGTGTAGTAATCTATTTAAATGTCCCTTTTATTCCTCCTTAGTCCCCAGGGAAGGGAATCCACCTTCCCAGATCCTCTGGTCATAAGGCCTAAGGGAATGATCTCAGGACGAATTCTTTCTAACTGGGACTGACCTTCTGAGATGAGCTAATGTTCCCAGCATAAACAGAACTTCCCAAGAAAAATACCAGGAGGGGCCTTGCCCCAGGATACCCCAAAGGAAAATCCGCATTGCAGTTTCCTTCTTAGTCTTGTGACCTTGTCATCTGAGCAAGGGGGCATCCTGAAGGCTCCCAGCATCCAGGGACAGAAGAACCTGGTGGGTTACAGTTCATGGGGTCACAGGAGTCAGACACGACTGCTTGCATGCAATCAAGCCCATTTTACAGACAAGCAAACAGAGAGACAGGGGCCCTTGCAGTTCCTTTGATTTCTGCGCAGAAGGAGTTGGCCTCTTTGACAACCATCAACACACCAGTGGCCCTGGTATAAAACTTGCCTACCCCATAGGATGTGCTCTTGTAGTTGAGTTAAAGTAGATCCTCATAGAACAGTGATCACAGCCTGAAAACCTTGAAATTCGTCTTCACAATGGATCTGTAATGTTTTAGTGGGAGCTGGTCTCCTTCCTTTTAGACAAGATACTCTGTTCCGGTCAAGCTTGGTCCCCACCACTCCCTCTCATTCTCTGAAGTAGAATGTTATTTCATGTTATTTATTCAGAATAGTTCGTTTACTATTGCTCTTGGGTTGTCGCTTTCCTAAAAGCTGTATTTTCAGCAGTGGGAAAACAGAGGCCTAGGATTTGTTATACCTACCAGCTTCAAACCTCTACTTCCTCTACCACGACCCTTGGCAGCTGGGTTTGCTGCCCTGAGTGAACCAATAGTCCTATTTCCTGTGTGGTAACAGGCAGCGGGTATCCAGGGCTAAGAAGCCTGTTGTGAGGATGAGAGGTCCTGGAAAACCTTCACTGGGAAGGGGACCTTTAAACCTAGACTCAGGAAGAAAAAGGGTGGAATTAGGGGTGTTCCAGGCAGATGACCCTGTGTGGACTAAGGCATAGAGTGGATGGGAGCGAAGCTTTATGGAAACTAGGCTGAGGGTGGGGTCTTGGGAAGTGAGAACTGAGGGTGGAAGATCAATTAGAAGTTGAATCCTAAAGAGCCTGTAATTCCACGTTGAAAAATTGAATCCTTGTCCTCTTACAGAAGGGAACAAACTTTTGTGGTACTGAGAATTCCGAATGTTAGAGTTCTAGCCCATTTCTTCCATCCCTCTTGGAACCACAGAATATTAGAGATTGAAGGAGAGATCTCAGAGCTCTACTAGAATTTAGAACCTTAGAATGGAAGGGACCTTAGAGATTAAATCCAAAAATCAGATTCAGTTATTCTAAACTTATAATGGGTCAGTGAGCCCCCAAAATCTATTTTTAAAAAAGCTATAATATCTCTTCCTAGAAGAGGGATGCACTTACATACTTCTGTATACAATTTCAGGTTTCCCTGAACCCATCCAGAGGACTGAGGTTATGATGAAAATGTATATTTACATGTATTCTCTTCTCTTAAATTTTGCAGGTCCAGAAGTCAAGATACCAAGAAGCAACGGATTGGCTCAAAATCAAAAACCTAGTAAGTGTTTTCTCGGAGGACAGAATTCTTTTGACTTCCTAGTCCAATGCTCTTATCATATTAGGCAGTTTTATTAGCACTGAATGGTTGGAAAGCATCACCGACTCAATGGACATGAACTTGAGCAAACCCTGGGAGACAGTGACAGAGAGGCCTAGTGTGCTGCTGTCCAGGGGGTCACAAAGAGTTGGACGTGACTTAGTGACTGAACAACAACGACAATTAGCATTAGGTTGGGAGCACATGGAAATGGATCATAAATCATTCATTTTGTATCACTTAGCTTCCAACACAAGGCCTGACTCCCAGCTGACACTCAGTAAATGTTGATTAGAGCACAAGCAGTGGATTGCAGACCATCTCTGTGAAGAGAGAGCTCCAATATGATTTCCTGTCTCCTTTAGAGACTGGTGTCTGTTGATGGCACACTGTTGGGGTTTTTGGAACAGAAGCCTGGATACTTTTTTTTTTTTTTAAAAAAAGCATTTTATTTAGAAATAATCATAGATTCATAGAAAATTGCAGAAAGAGTGCAGACTTCACCCAGTTTTCCCTAATGGTAACATCTTGTATAACCATAGTGCAATATAGTTGTACAAAACCAGAGAGTTGACATTGATATAGTCATTATTTAGTGTTCGCCAGTTCTATATGCACTCATTTGTATATGTGTGTCGGCCTGTGCAGTTTTGTCATATGTGTAAATTCATATAACTATTCTACCATCGATATCTAGAAATGTTTGATCACCACAAAGATCCCTCATGCTGCTGCTTTATAATCACGCCCATTCCGCTCCCATACCCCATATTCCCAACCATAGGTAACATTAATCTATTTTTCATCTCTGTAATTTTTTTCATTTCAAAATGTTATATAAATGGAGTCATGTAGTATGTAACTTTTGGAGGCTGTTTTTTTTTTTTTTTTTTAAACTCAGAATAATTCCCTGGCGATTCATCCAGGTTGTTGTGGATGAGGATCATCCAGGATGTTGCTGATGTTTTGATTTCTAATCGTTTGATAGTAAAAGTACAGTTGATTTTCGTGTAGTAACTTGTGTCCTTCATTAAACCAGGAAACTCACTGGGGTGGTTTCTTCAAGTTTTTACCACCCTCACCCCCAAAGTCCACTTGGCATTGTTTGCTTTTCAGAGTCTCAAGTTAGTTGCTGTTTGTATTTTGTCCGGAGTTTTTAGTTGTAATGGATGAGAGAGAGAGAGGGGTTTTAATGGGATTATTCCATCTTGGTTGTCACTGGAATTCTTTTTTCCGACTCTCAGATTATCTCAGATTTGACCCTTGGGAGCCGGCGCAGTCTGACATCTGTGTCCTTTTGACATGTTTCCATTGTTTTTTGAGCATTTCCTTACTTTCTAGACTATCTTTACCTTCTTTCCCTCAGCTCAGGAATCAGTTCCCTCTTCACGAAACCCTTGTTCTTTTAGTGGAGAATGGTGTTTAGAAACCAAGATTTGGGCTGTGGGTTTGTTCATTGTTACTGGAGTGATCAATGCTCACGGACTGAGTGAGGATATGTATGTATGTATATATGGTCAGTGCCCATACATTTGTATCTGTTTATTTCTACATCTGTGTATGGTGAAATCCATGAGTTTACACCAACACCAGCTTCAACACCACAGGGCTTATTCTAGTATTCTCTCTTTCCATACATTTAATTCCCTGCTTTGACAGAGAGACACGTGGCTCTCATGATCTTCTTTGACCAGCCCTCCTAAATGTGACCAGTCTCCTGTTGTTGTTTCAGTCACTGTGTGCCCACCATGCCCTTCTGTCCTCCTCACCCTGCTCGGGGCTCCAGCACCTCGTGTTAGCCCACCACAGCCTCCCTCAGCCCCCAGGCAGTGGCCCACCATGCCTGGCCTCATGGCCTAATGACTTCTAAACAGAATCATTCAGGAAGGGTGGAGGAAAGGAAATAAAATTGTACCTTGAAACCTCTCACCTCAGATGGGACTCAAATCCAGTCATGCCTTAGATGGGACTTGAACCCACAATCTCTGGCTTAGGAGGGGATTTGAACCCACAATCTCCCAACTCACATTGCAAACCTGGTCTCAGAACTTAACGAAGCTCAGGTTCTTTATGTCTCAGTGCAGAAGGAATTCAGCAAGAGGCAAAGTGATAGGCAAAAAGTAAATTTTTTAATAATATCAAACACTTGTGATACAAGTGGCCAGGAAAGAGGGTGCTGCCCCAAGAATTAAGTGGGCTGCATTTTTATAGGGCCTCCTTGGTGGCTTAGTGGTAAAGAATCCACTTGCCAGTGCAAGACACATGGGTTAAATATCATTATTGGGAAAATTCCCTGGAGAAGGAAATGGCAATCCCATGGAAATCCCATGGACAGAGGATCCTGGTGGGCAGTCCATGAGGTCTCAAAAGAGTCGGACATGACTTAGTGACTAAACGACAACATTTTTATAATCAAAGGAAAAATGAGGAAGGGGAGAAGGCCACCTTCTTCCTTTGTAAAGATGTTGCAGGAAAATGGGGTGCAAAAAGATGGTCACATCCCAGGTCTTAGGTGAATTTCTGGAATGGGCCACCAAGTGAGGGTTCTTTAAACAGAATTGGGGATCTTTAGAACTGATTTATAATCTTTGCTATTGTTACTTCTTGTGCCTGATAGGCAATGCTTCTGCATTCCTTTGTTCCCTTAAGATTGTTAATTACTGAGACCTGTTCATAGATAAGCCTTAGATCACAAAATGTCTTTGGCCAAAAATGGCTTCTCTTATGTCAAGAAAGCTGTGCCTGGTTCTCTTTATCTGGAGACCCCCTGCCTTATATCTGCTTACATACCCTGAAGTGGAATTTCTGGATTGTATGATATTTCTACATTTAATTTTTTGAGGAATCACCTTGTGTTTTCCACAGCAGTTCCACCATTTTACATCCATACCAACAATGTGCATGAGTTCCAGTTTCTCCATCCTTGCCAACACTTGTTATTTTGCAATATTCTTGTAAGTGTGAGATGTTAAATAGAAATCTTCAAGATAAGTTACCATGGGAACTTCCCTGGTGGTGCAGTGGATAAAGAATCTGCCTGCCAATGCAGGCGACACAGGTTTGATCCCTGGTCTGGAAATATTACACATGCCTCAGAGCAGCTGAGCCTGTGAGCCACAACTACTGAAGCCCATGCATCTAGAGCGTCTGCTCTGCAACAGGAAAAACCCCCACAATTAGAGAGGAGCCCCTACTATCTGCAAATAGAGAAAGCCTGTGTCAGCTATGAAGACCCAGCACAGCCAAAAAAATAAATAATAAATAAAAATGTGTACATGTCAAAAATAAAATAAATACATTTATATATTAAAAAAGATAAGTGGACAAGAAATTCAGATTTTCAACAAAATTTAGATTTAGTAATTCTATTTCACTTACACTACACCATATACTACATACATTATTCCAGGGGCCCAGCTGTGCTTGTGGTGAAGAGAAAACAGGCTCAGCTAATGTGGTTTGAATAAAAAGCTCCTAGGTTGCTCTGCGTGTGTATATTTAGTTTTTTATTATGAAGCCCAAGAGGCTTGCTCTGGTCTCCTACCAACTATTAACTTCTTTTTGCTAACCTTTTTTTTTATCATCTACGTTTGATCTTGGGATGCAGATCTATTTTATCTTTTGATGTTTTGCTGAACTGGAGAAACTAACTGATTTAGACCCTAGGTATGTAATTATGTTTGTAATTAACTCTTGTTTCTAGGGATTCTCATTCTTGATGAACCAGTGTAAATTCAGAAGCCTACATACTTCATAATCTTTTTGCCTCTTTCTCGTTTCACTGATTTGTATTCAATTGCAACCCTCCTAGTTCCCAGTTTTAATGAAACTGTTTTCACTGTGGTGTTCTGCCAGTAGCTCTGTGTTCCTTATTATACGTCACTGATTTTATTATTTAAAATACTGATTCATTCATTTGAATAGAATATATATATATATATCTAATACAAAATTCAGAAGTAAAAAAAGGGTAATGATTATATTCCACTTTCCTTCATCCTTTCTTATCCCATTTTAGTTTTTATTGTTAGTTCCCTTTATATTAATATCATATATATGATTTTATTTATTTATTTTTTGAACTTATTTTGGCTGTGCTGGGTCTTCATTGCTGCTCGGGCTTTTCTCTAGTTGCTGTGAGCGGGGGTGACTAGTTTCGGTGTGTGGGCTTCTCACTGTGGTGGCTTCTCTTGTTGCTGAGCGTGGGCTCTGGGGCGCTTGGGCGTCAGTGGTTGTGGTTCCCGGACTCTAGAGTGCTGTCTTGGTAGTTGCGGTGCATGGGCTTAGTTGCTCTGCAGCATGTGGGATTTTCCCAGACCGGGGATTGAACCCATGTCTCCTGCATTGGCAGGCGGATTCTTTAACAATGAACCGACAGGGCAGCCCTATATATGTCTTTAAATATGCTTAGACATCTGTTTCTTGGTTCTTCGGGTGTAAAAGGTAACAAAATTTACAGCTATAAAAGTTGAAGAAACCCATGTACTCAGCCCTCCTACTTTCTCACCCTCTGTATATCTGTACTTTTTGGCTGTATTATTCCTTGGTTCCCTTTTAATTACTCATTTCAAGCTCCTTCACTTGCTTTTTGCAACCTTATCCTCTGTATTCAGCAAGGCTTGTTTCCTTTTTGATGTTTCTGAAATGACCTTAACTTGTAAGGTGTTTTTTTTAAAAAAAGTACTTTATTTCCTAAGCTCTGCCAATGCCATCTCCTCCAGTTGCTTTATCATCTCTTCTTTGAACTCTTGCGTCTTTGCTTTGATCTCTTGCTTTAAAATTCATTAAGCCCTTTGAGTCCTTTGTTGTTCATGATTATCATCTGTTTCATGTTAATTTTTTTCTGGGGAGTGCCTTTCATTTAACCTTTGTTTTTCTTGTTCCCTGCCTCCATCTCCGATTTTTCTGTAATATATTTATATAGGTCTGATGCTGTTTGTTTATTTTTTTTTACTGTAACTCCTCTTTAAATGAAGTGAGTTCTTCCTGGTCAAGATATTTGTTGGAGTTGTGCATGGAGAACAACTAGAGTAGAATTACAGGCTAGCAGGAAGTCTTTTAAGGTCATTAATGAAGCTCCTTAGGACATGAGTTTTATGTGAGTGAATTGATTTAGTTTTTTCCTCATGCTGGCAGATGGAGCTTGACAGCTGCAGGGTTGCAAAACTGGCAGGTCGGTGTCTGTGTGTTTCCCTGGTCAGCCCACATGCCCTGCTTCTCCTTGGTGCCAGTGGTATCAAGAAAGTACTCAGAGCCAGCCCTTTCTTCACAGCCCCAGTGTTCAAGAGAAGGTGGTGTTGGTTCTGCCTTCAAGATGCAGGACCTCTGGAGCACTCTAAACTCTGCCAGCTGTCTATCCCTGAGACCTCAGTCCCAGGCCTCCTCTACTGATTTGAACTCTGTGTCTTCTTGATACTTGCAATTTCTTTATTAACGAGATGAGTTCCCACTCTGAACACCTTTGCCAGAGGGATTTTTCTGCCACGAAATTGCTTGGCCCAGAATGCTGGCGAGTGAATGCTGGCTTAAAACTCAACATTCAGAAAACTAAGATCATGGCATCTGGTCCCATCACTTCATAGGAAATAGATGGGGAAACAGTGGAAACAGTGGCTGACTTTATTTTCTTGGGCTCCAAAATCACTGCAGATGGTGACTGCAGCCATGAAATTAAAAGACGCTTGCTCCTTGGAAGAAAAACTATGACCAACCTAGGCAGCATACTAAAAAGCAGAGACATTACTTTGCCAACAAAAGTCCATCTAGTCAAAGCTGTGGTTTTTCCAGCAGTCATGTATGGATGTGAGAGTTGGACTTTAAAGAAAGCTGAGTGCCAAAGAATTGATGCTTTTGAACTGTGGTGTTGGAGAAGACTCTTGAGAGTGCCTTGGACTGTAATGAGATCCAACCATTCAATCCTAAAGGAAGTCAGTCTTGAATATTCATTGAAGGACTGATGCTGATGTTGAAACTCCAGTACTTTGGCCACCTGATGCGAAGAACTGACTCATTCAAAAGACCCTGATGCTGGGAAAGATTGAAGGCAGGAGGAGAAGGGGACAACAGAGGATGAGATGGTTGGATGGCATCACCAACTCAATGGACATGAGTTTGAGTAAGCTCCTGGAGTTGGTGATGGACAGGGAAGCCTGGCATGCTGCAGTCCATGGGATTGATTGCAAAGAGTTGGACATGACTGAGTGACTGAACTGAACTGAACTGAACTGAATGCCTTTAGGAGCAGCCCTCAACCAATGTGACAGCTCTGAGGTGTAGGGAAGCAAAATTTGCTACCCCAGAATGTGTCTCTTTGACAATAAGATTAATCTGATTATTTTAAAGAAATAGAAACCTCAGGAGGCTTTCTTTTTACCCCACCCCCCCACCCCCTTAGCTGCCTAGAGAATTTAGATAAAGGACCTGGAATAGAGCTAATACCAGAAATACCTGCAAAGAATATGAACTGAGTGCGGTGGAGGAAACTCGTAGAACCTTAGCAATCAGAATCTACTGCATGTTCATTGTTACCGAGTCCAAACTCGCTTTGCTCACCGAATGAGAGGCCAGTGAATCCCAGGGATGAGGTATTGAGGCAAGGAATGCGACTTTATTCAGAAAGCTGGCAGACGGAGAAGATGACAGATTCATGCCTCAAAATAACCATCTTGTTGGGGGCCTGGATATCAGGTTCTTTTATGGATCAGAGATGGGGGTAGGTGAGGAAACAAAGTAAAAGACCACTTAATTCTTGTGAATATCTGTCTCCTAGCCTGGCAAGCCTCGGGCAGGGGAATGTTAGTTTCTTTTCCTTACAGTCACTCACAGATGGGCAGGGTCAGATCTCCCTGTAAACTGAACAAAGGCAGTTTAGTCTGAGAGTCATGCAGAGGGGGCAGGGTTCTCTGAGGCAGGCCATTATTTGTGATTTTAACAAAATGGGCAAAAACGAGTTCCTTTTGTTAAAAAAAGAAAATGTTTATTTGACTGCACTGGTCTTAGTTGCAGCATGGGGAATCTTTAGTTGGGGTAGGTGAGATCTAGGTTCCCCAGCCAGGCAGGGATTGAACTCAGGCCCCTTGCATTAGGAGTGCAGTCTTAATCCCTGGACTACCAGGGAAGTCGCCCATCCAGTTCCTTGTAACACTTGGCACCCCGTTTAGTTGAGGACTTCCAGTTCATTGAGTGTTCCTGATCTGCCGATTAACAAGATCTATGAGATAGTGCCACGTACCTACACTCCAGAGTTGTCTCCAGTTTCTAATCCTCATTGCGGTCTCCAGGCTGAGATTTTGGATGCCCCTACCCCCATCCCAGAGGCCTCCTACTTTCTCTGAGCTGGCCGTGACTCTGCAGTCATTCAGCTACTTGGAGCCTCAGCCTCACATAGGGAGTGGGTACAAAGCCCCTCACTTTGGAATAGTTGTGAGGATTAACCAGACTACATGTGTCTGAGTGCTCACTACGTGTTAGATTCCCAGATTCCAGTTACTTTCCGTTACCCTGTCTTCCTTCCAGAATCTTCGAATGTGACATAAAGAGGTTCTGAGAATAGATTCATGAGAACAAGGCTTCCAGCCACTGTGGTCGGGTATGAGGAATGGAGAGGAGCTCTTACCTCGCCACTGAGGGAAACTTTGTTTTCTAGTATAACTGGATCCTTAGAAGAGATTTGTGGTCCTGCTCTTGAAAGGCAAAGGGATTGCTGTGGCGTTTGCCTGTTCGGGAACCATGAATAGTTATATGGTGTCCCATTCCTGGCAGATCCTGAGGAAGAAATTGGTGAGGAGTGTCAAGGGCCCTGGGAGGAAGAGTGGAAGACTGAACAGACAGGGAGACCAGGGGTAGGAGGTGGCCTTGGGTAAACAAGGCCACCCTGTACCTGTTGGAGTCGCAAAGGAGAGAGTTTCAGATTAGGCTTCAGAAAGACTAAATTCTCACCCCTGCCCTGCAGCCTACTCTGCCCTTGGCATTGGCTGCACTTGGAGCCCCTGAGAACTGCCCTGGACTCCCCCTTTGTGCTGTTAGAAGATTCAGAGAGAATAATGCCCAGCCTCAGGGTAGGGTAATAGATTAAATTTATGGACTCTGGAGCCAGACTTCCAGGGTTCAAATCTCTGTCACTGGGACTTCTGAGCTTCCAGTGCAGGGGGCGTGGGATCTTATCCTTGGTTGGGGAACTAGGTTTCCACATGCCATGCTGCATGGCTGAATGAATAAATAAATAGATGCAACTTAAAAAAAAAAAACTGTTTAAAAACAAAGCAATCCCCCCAATCCCTATCACCTATTAGCCATGTGGCTAATAATGGTATTAGGCAGGTTACTTGATTTGCTGTGCCTCTTTTCGGTAAAGGGTAATGATAACATTAGTACCTACTGCCCTGATTTATTGTTGAGGATTCAATGAGTCAATACATGTAACAGGCTTAGAATAGTGCCTGACAATGGCCAGTTGTGTTCAATCAATATTAATTTTATTTAAAAATTTTATTATTGTTTTTTTGGGCACACTATGCAGTTTCTGGGATCTTAGTTCGCAGACCGAGAATCAAGCATGTGTCCACAATGAAAGTGCAGAGTCCTAACCTCTGGATCACCAGGGAATTCCCAATAAATATTACATTTTATTGATAAAGCTTTCCCCCATATTTCCTTTAGATATGTGATTTCTTAAAAAAAATTGTTTAGTTACTGGGACTTCCCTTGTGGTCAGTGGCTAAAAATCCACATTCCCAATGCGAGGGGTCTAGATTCAATCCGTGGTCAGGGAACTAGACCCCAAATGCTGCAACTAAGACCCAGAGCAGAAAACGAAATGTTTTAAAAAAGTATTATAGTTACAGACAAAGTGCCTCACCATCACACTCCCTTTCTCCTCACTGGCAATCACTTTCCAGAAACCAATGTGTCTCTTTCCTATCTGTATGTTAAAATGTTATTACAAATGTGTGCATCCATGAGCAGCTGCCATGTGCGGCAGATTTTCCCAAGTGGTTTCATACATGGCAGCCCATTTCACCTTTTTCCCATTCTGAATTAGGTGTTTTACCCATAATGGCACAGACACACACTGGTGCCGTGTCCAGTCCTGTGACTTTATCGAATGCAGCTTTCTTATCTGTCCCTAACCTGGTTTTCACAGCTTGTTGTTATGAACCAGGAGCTAGTCAAGGTCCATGTTTTGCACTTGTTTGGAGTATTATTAATCTAGAACATCTCTCATACTTTATTTTTTTCCTCCTGAGATTGGCTTTTTGAGGAAACTGGGTGAGTTGATGTGGAGGCTGTGTTATAATCTAGGTTTGTCTCTTTGATGTTGAACTTGCTTCCCCGTTACCGTGCTTACTTGGCAGGTAGAGGAAGACTCCCTTAATCCTCAGTTCACACTGGGGTGGAGAGATTTGTTCTCAGCTCCAATTCCAAATTCCAGAGAAAAGACAGGATGGCCTCTCTTGGATTAGGTGTTACATGAGTTTTCTTTTTGAGGGCTGTACCACAGTTTAGTGACTTAGAACAACACACATTTATTTTTAATATTTTGGCTGAAGGGAATGGCAGCCCACTCCAGTATCTCACCTGGAGAATTCCATGGACAGAGGAGCCTGGCAGGATACAGTCCATGGGGTCACGAAGAGTCAGACACAACTGAGCGACCAACACTTTTTGGCTGCACTGCGCAGCATGTCAGATCTTAGTTCCCCGGCCAGGAGTCAGACCCATGGCCCCTACAGTGGAAGCATGCAATCTTAACCACTGAGCCACCAGAGAAGTACCCACAGCACACATTTATTACCTGCGGGAGGCTAGAAGTCTGGCACGTATTAAAATCCAGATGTTAGCAGGTCTGTGTTCCTTTCTCGAGGATGGAGGAAGGAATTCATTTCCTTGACTTCCTGTCTTCTAGAGGCCACCCACATTCCTTGCCTCAGGGCCCCTCCCTCTGTCTTCAGAGCCATCAGTGTTGCATCTCCTTCAGATCCATCTGAGTTGAGCTCGCAGGCTTTCCCCATCACCCCTCACGGCCTGCGGTTACTTGTGCACATTATTGGACCAAAGTGAAGGACTTGACTAAAGCCGGGCTGGTGAATGTTTCAACACCTGGCTCCTGGAGAGGGAGATAATAGTTGCCAGTTTCTAGGGCATAAATACTCCCATCATGGTCAATTTCAAGCTACCAAAAGGATTCAGCAGACTTGAAAACTTGCTGAAGATGTAGCTATGGTTCTAGCACCAGCGCTGCATTTAATCCTGTTACATTTCACCGTGGTCAGCACTATCCAGCTTGCTGTTGGCTGTTGAAATCAGCTGGTTTCCAGGGATCGTCTTTGTTTTGTTTCCACAGGGTCTGTACCAGCTCTCCATGGACATCATCATGATGAACCGAGTGTGTAAAATGTTCCGTCAAGGCCTCAGGGGATTTCGGGAATATCAGATCATTGAGACTGCTCACAGAAGGCACCCTATCTTCTCTTTCTGGGATGTAAGCTGCTGGGCTTAGCAGATTTATAAGAGGGTTTAAAGGGGTCCAATAAATAGAACCTCACTTCCCAGCCCAAGTTCTGAATCAACTGAGAAGATGAAGGATGAAGCTGATGGGAGAACCAGCTGCCACTTGTATTGATGAGGAAACTTACATTGGGTGTCATCAAGCCAGATGGTTACCTAATACTAAACCCCAGAATGGGACAGCGTTACCGACGACCCCGGTCAGGGGCAGTGTTGGACCAAGGCAGGCCTCCACTGCAGTAGCAGGGTTTCCTGCCCTCCACTCATAGCAGAGATGGGCAGAGCGGAACATGGGCTTGAAGGGAGGGAGGTGGGGTTGATCGTGGTCCATTTCTTCTTTCAAATTCACCAGAGAGTTTTAAGTTACTCCCTCTCAATGTGAAAGGAGTAGGGCTAGTCATTTTCTGCTAGTACAGCTCCCTTCCAAGGGTGATCAAAACAGCCAGGAGAAACCCAGGAATCACAGCAGAGCCAGGATTTCCCACATACCTCTTAACTTCATCTCATCTACCTTCTTTCCGTCTGTCCTGTCCCTCCACCTGGATAAGAAGGAGAAATTTGCAGGGCCATCCTGGTGACCATGCTTTTAGATTTTCTAAAAGGTCTCAGTTTCAGATATTTTATCCTAGCGGTAGATTCTGAGCCTTTTTTGGCTCAAAAAGATCATTTTTCTGTTAAGTTGTTCTGGATCCCCAAAGGTGTGTTCATTACTATCCAGGGCTCCAAAGTTTCCTTCCCTTCTCTTTTGCTTCTATTTCCTCTTTTGGCTTCCCCTCCTCCCTCTCTTTATTCTCCTTTCCCTCTCCCCACCTCTGCTCTCTCTCTCTCTGCCTCCATAATAACATGTTGTCTGTTCTGGGCCCAAGTCTTGTGCAGAGTTGGGCTTTTGAGCAGAGGTGGACGTTTCTCAAGGCTGCCTGCCTTGCATGGTGGTCTAGGTATGCAGAAGGGTTTCAGTGCAAAATTCTAGAAGCTGTCTGGCTGATTCTCCTTCCTCTCCTATTTCTGTTTTTTCCAGAAGAAGAAACAAGGCCGAATCACATTTGATACTATGGACTTTGTCGCAGAGTCGGTATGTATAGCAAGCTCTGACCTTCTGCTGGGAATTTTTTTTTCCTGCATCAATGCCTCAGAGAAGCCCTGGGCTGGGTATCAGAACCACTTGGTTCAGACCAGGTTCTGCTACCAACCCAGGGTGCCATCCAGATCTAGCCACTTAGTTTCCTCACCTATGAAATAGTTGCTCTCAGTGGTCCCTTTCAGTTCTGGCATCCCAAGACTATGAGCCCACCCCCCACTGTGAACCCATTGTTGCTTTATTTAATATTCATTATTTTAAAAATTCTACTTTATTACTGTTATTTTTAATTTTATTTTTGGCTGTGCGTGAACTTTCTCTAGATGCAGTGCATGGGCTTCTCATTGCGGCAGCTGCTCGTTGCAGAGCACAGGCTCTGGGCACGTAGGCTTCACAGTTTTGGCTTGAGGGTTCTAGAGCACGGGCTTAGTAGTTGTGGTGCACAGGCTTAGTTGCTCCGCGTTACCTGGGATCTTCTCTGACCAGGGGTTGAACCCATGTTGTCTTCATTGGCAGGTGGATTCTTAACCACTGGACCACCAGGGAAGTCCACATTGTTGCTTTATAGCTGAGCTGAACCAGCAGGGGAGATCTCCTGTGCTTGGACCAGTGGGAAAATGTGGAAGGCAAAGCAGAGACTGTGAGAGTTGCAGACAGAGGAGAAATAAGCAGTGAGGCAGGAGAAGCCCTGACCTGTATGTGAACTCCCCAAACTTTCTGAGAGATACTGGGCACATCTGCCCTTGACCTGGGCTTGGGTGGCCACCTAAGGAGGGAATGCCTTCACATGACTTTGTGATGGTGGTTCAGTTGTTTCATTGCTCAGTCATGTCCGACTCTTTGCGACCCCATGGACTGCAGCACGATTCCCTGTCTGTCACCATCTCCCAGAGCTTGCTCAAACTCCTGTCCATCAAGTTGGTGATGCCATCCAACCATCTCCTCTTCTGTTGTCCCCTTCTCCTCTAGCCTTCCATCTTTCCCAGCATCATGTGACTTGGCCTGTGTGATTTGTTCTCCGAATTCCAAGCATTATTATGTTCCCAGCTTCTCTCCAACAAATCCTGGATATTAAATTAAAATTTGAAATTATTTAATGTCAGCTTTAAAGGGGCTTCTCTATTTATAGGAAAGATCTGAAGTTCCCACCCCCGTAGACCTGACTCAGCCCTGGCCGGGAGCAGCCATGCTGGTTTTCCTCTCGGGAAGAGCGGGGAGCACAGAGCTTTCCAACAGGTACAGGACCGCCAGGATCGCTCTGCTCCCCTCTCCTCCCTTGGCTTCTATTGCCTGCCTCTACTGGGCATAATCTAATTTCTCATGTCCCATTATGTATGAAGCACAGTAACTCATCCAAATTGAGTTTCTTCGGCTTTCAAGACCAGCCAGTGTCTGACGCTGGCCATAAAAGGTGACTCAAGTTTTGCCCTTCAGATGGGAGAAACTAGGGGTCTTTCTGAGGGCCACAGGGCTCTCGAGATGCAGGCAATTCTGTGCATAGTAGCAGAGGGAGAGAGGAGAATGCAGAGGGAACGTCCACCTTATAGGCAAAGTCTCTCTGGCTCTGTCTCCCACACAGGGATGGAAAATAAAGACCTGCTTTAAAAACCTGCCCTTTTGTTGTTGTTCAGTTGCCCAGTCGTGTCCAACTCTTTGCAACCCCATGGACTGCAGCATGCCAGGCTTCCCTGTCCGTCATCATCTCCCAGAGCTAGCTCAAGCTCGTGCCCATCAAGTCGGTAATGCTATCCAACCTGCTCTTTGAGTGACTGCTAATGGGTACCAGGTTTCTTTTTAGGGTGATTCAAAGGCTGTAAAATCCATTGTAGTGGTATCTGTACCACTCTGACTAAACTAAAAATTGATCTGGATGCTTTCAGTGGTGAATCATATAAAATTATGTATCAATCAAGCTGATACACATATTTATACATATATAAGCTGTCTCTCAGGATAACACTTGAAAACTAAACTTTAGTATACTTCCTGGGTGACTCAAACAGTAAAGAATCTGCCTGCAATGCAGGAGACCCAGGTGCGATCCCTGAGTCGGGAAGATCCCCTGGAGAAAGGCATGGCAACCCACTCCAGTATTCTTGCCTGGAGAATTCCATGGACAGAGAGGCCTGGCAGGCTCCAGTCCATGGGGTTGAAAAAAAAAGAGGAGGCTTTCCTTGTGGCTCAGCTGGTAAAGAATCCACCTGCAATGCAGGAGACCAGGGTTTGATACCCTGGTTGGGAAGATCCCCTGGAGAAGGGAAAGGCTACCTACCCCAGTATTCTGGCCTGGGAGAATTCCATGGACTGTATAGTCATGGGGTTGCAAAGAGTCAGACACAACTAAGCGACTTTCACTTTCTTTTACTTTAACAAAAAAGAGTAAGATTATTTCAGAAAGTATTAAATGCTTTGAAGAAAATGATTCTGAGCTTACAGAGTGCTGGGAAGGGCCCTGCTGTTTTAGCTCAGATGATCCAGAAGGGAGTCCCTGAGGATGTGACACCATATGAGCTGAGAGCAGAATAGAGAAGGAGGTGGCAGCCATATTCTTGTGAAAATCCAGGGGAAGAATATTCCAGGCAGGGGAAACAGTCCAAGCAAATACTGAAAGACAGGAGTGAGCTTGGCACAGGCAAAAGATGGATGGAGACTAGAGAATGAAGGAGAGAGGAAGGAGGTACAGGTGGAGGGCAGTAGGCAGGTAGGGAGTCAGACAACATGGGGCACCAGGCTGTGGTAGGAGTTCAGATTTTCTCCTGGGACTTCCCTGGTGGTCCCGTGGCTAAGACTCCTTGCTCCTGATGCACGGGGCCTGGGTTCGATTCCTGACTGGGAAACTATATTCCACGTGCCACAACTAGTAGATCCCACACATCACAACTAGGATCTGGTGCAGCCAAATACATACAAATATCACAGCGCCGTTTCCCTGGCAGGTGGGAGTGGTGAGCGAATGCCTGGGTCTGCCCGCACCTTGGTCCATGAGTCCTGGCTCAGGAGGGTTAGCTGAGAGTCTCTGTAGGTTCTCTTTGTTCCTTAGGCTCCTGAGGCTTGCTGAGGTACAGGCTGAGGCAAGGGGTGTCTCCCTTGACCGAAGTGTGCAATTGAATGGGCCCAGGGAGCCCCATTCCTGACCGGTGGGGTCAGTGAACGGCAGTGGTTCTTGGTCAGTAGTTGGGGACACAGGCCTAGGCATGTAGCAGTTCTAGGTCACAGTCTTGCCTGAGTGTCTGCATCTGTCAAACGGGGATAATAATCGCGCCACGCTTCTTTGGACAAAGACGCAGCGAGACGGTGTGTGTAAGATGCCTCTCCTGATGCCCAGCACTCAGGGCACATTCATCACGTGTCAGCCACTGTTGTGTGGGAGTGGGAAAGGGTGGGGGCAGGAGTGTGGGGAGTTGCCCGCCAGCCTCTGGGGGCAACTGCTGGGTCCTCTGTGTCACTTTGGCTCTCTCTCCCCCCAGGGTCACTTCCCTCCAAGGGCAATTCAGATCACACAGAAGAAGCCCGCTTGGAGGGCAGAGGACGAGATCCAGTCGCTCTGCAACCTCTTGCAGGTTCTGGACAGTTACCGGAACTATTCAGAGCCCCTGCAGCTGCTCCTGGCCAAGGTCATGCGCTTTGAACGGTCAGTGAGGGGGTCACCCCTTGGCCCCTGGGCTGGGGCTGGGCCGGGCAAGAAGGACCCGGCTGTGAAGGCCACGTTGGGTCCACCAGCCCCTCTGGGGGGTGTCAGCTGTGAGAAATCGTCTGTCATTTCACCTTCATGCTTACTGTTATGACTACAGCATGCTGTATCTCAGCCATTTATTGAGAATCTGCTCGGAATTAAGGAGTCACTGAGTCTGGAGAGGGTCTGGTTAGAACCTCAGAAAGAGGATGGTCCAATTCTCTCTGTCTTCAGATGAGAAAACTAAGGCTGGGGGTCGGGGAGAATTTGTTGTTTTTCAGTGGCTTAGTTGTGTCTGACTCTTTGCGACCCCATGGACTAGGAAGCATGCCAAGCTTCCCTGTCCTTCACTATCTCCCAGAGTTTGCTCAAAGTTATGTTCATTGAGTCGGTGATGCTATCCAACCATCTCATCCTCTGTCAGCCCCTTCTCCTCCTGCCCTCAATCTTTCCCAGCATCAGGGCCTTTTCCAATGAGTCGACTCTTCGAATCAGGTGGCCAAAGTATTGGAGCTTCAGCATCAGTCCTTTCAATGAATATTCAGGATTCATTTCCTTTAGGATTGACCTATTTGATCTCCTCATTGTCCGTGGGACTCTCAAGAGTCTTCTCCAGCACCACAATTTGAAAGCATCAGTTCACTGGTGATCAGCCTTCTTTATGGTCCAACTCTCACACCCGACTACTGGGAAAACCATAGGTTTGACTAGATGGACCTTTGTTGGCAAAGTGGGGGGAATGACTCATCTGAGTTCACCTCCTAAATAAGTAGCAGAGCTGAAACTCAAATTCAGGCCTTAAAAGCCAGAAGGGATCACAGATGAGGTACTTCATCCATCTAGGAACAACTAGGGGAAGGGTATGTGAACTTGGATGAGAAAAAATATTGTGTCTTTTTTCATTACACTCTCATATTTATCATTTCCTTCCGTTATGAATATAGGTTACAAACCACCATATAATTTTTTTAACCAAAGGAACTTAGAGATAATATCACATATTTAAGATGTTGCAGATTTCTTAAAAGCCAGTTTACATTTATCACATCTGTTGCTAGCTCTTGTTTTGCAGAAAGAGGCAGATATATTGCTGTATCACAAACTTAAGATTTTTGTTAACTGTAATTCTGCTATATTTTCTTTTATACATTTAAAACATCGTTTTGTGAAGCTTTCACCAGATTGTCAGTTGGTCCATGACACAAAGAAAGGACCGTGTAAATCCCTGGTAGTAGAGAAACTTAAGGTGCTTGTGGTATTTCCACATTATTTCCAGGAAATTTCAGTGGCCTCAGGGGGGCAGCCTAGTAGAATATTTGAGGTAAGACCTGTCTTGAAAATCTAAATGTAAGCTCACTATAGGTTTGTGTTCTATCTTCCTTCATAGAGGTCACAGTCTAGGGCATAACCACCACTAACTAAATGGACCCTTCATTACCAATTCAGGGGCCATCTCACAGATAATAAAAGCCAGGGAAGGGAGGTAACCTTCCAGGTGACGTGGCCAAGGGAGTTTCACAGAAGAGGTGGCGCTTGAGCAGGTAGGTTTGACAGGTGGGGTTGTGGACAGGATACCGCAGGGGAACCATCTTCTTTGTTCCAGACCAGTGGGGAGGAGAGCGTATCCCTGGTGTCTCAACTGTAAGATACGATAGCAGGCAGAATGGTGTCACAGAAGGAAAAAGAATCACAGGCCTAGGAGCTCTGGAATTTAATGTCCCATCTGCCCTGTTGTGACCTCAGGCAAGCCACTTAACCTTTCTGAGCCCACAGTTCCCATGGGGGAAATGAAGATAATAAAATCTCCAGGTTTTTTGTGAACATCAGGAGGTCATGATTATTAAAACTCTCTGCTGGTTGCTTGTTATTTCTGGGACTGGGGATTAGCAGATCAAATAGGATTCTTCCACTAGAAAGTGACAGAAAATCCAGCCTAGGGGAATGTGTTGATGGCTTATATATCTGAAAAGTCCTAGGATAGTCCTCCAGCTTCAGGCTCAGCTGGATCCAGGGGCTTAGTGTCAGCAGTGACCCACAGTCTGTGTGTCTCTCTCCATCTCTTGGCACTTCATTTGCATAAGCAGCTTATGCAAATACGAATGCAAAGGAGGGTCTCTGGCTGAGATTCCCCCTTCATGGTAGCCAGCCCACTACGACAGCCACAGCTCCAAGCTTCCACCTGTGCAAGTCCAGTCCACTGGGGAAAGGAGTTACCTCTACCCACTCCAGTGGTCTTGCCTGGAGAATCCCAGGGATGGGGGAGCCTGGTGGACTGCCGTCTGTGGGATCGCACAGAGTCGGACACGACTGAAATGACTTAGCAGCAGCAGCAGTTTCCCAGTTAAGTCAGAGCCTTGGGATTAGTTTTTTCTGAACCAGATTGACCTCACTTGAATCACCAATTGGTCAGTAATGTTCTGATTGCCTGAGAGTCAAGAAAAGGTGTTTCCCCTAAAGTAAAATCAGGGCTGGACTTCCCTGGTGGTTGAGTGGTTAGGAATCTGCCTGCTAATGCAGTGGACAGTCTCTGTTCTGTGTGGAATCCCTGGTCCAGGAAGACCCCACATGCCGTGGAACAGTTAAGCCCATATGCCACAACAGCTGAGCCAGTGCTCTAGAGAAGCACACAGCAATGAGAATGCTCCGCAAAAAGAGAAGCCACTGCAGTGAGAAGTCCAGGCACAGAAACAAAGACCTAGCACAGCCAAAAGTAAACAAAACCAAAAATCAGCTGGTGGAAAAAGGTGACCAGATGCGTGACAGCAAAAAAGAAAAGAAACAGGTATCTGCTATAAGAGATCTCTTTCTTCATCCCCCAAATGTTGGATGAGCTGGATGATCTCTGAGGGTTTACCCTGAAATAAAGGCTGGCCTGTGTTCTTTTATCCCCAGAGTCTTCTCTCCTGGCTGAGTATGCCTGCCTTCTCCAGCCTAGTCACTGTTATCTGGGCCGTCTCCTCTTTCCTCTGGTTTGTACATTGTCCTCTCTGCTGGAGCTTACCGTTGTGTCTCTGAACGTGCAGGCTTCCAGCTATCCCTGTGCCTTTGGACATGGTGGTCCCTCTGCCCAGGACTCTCTTCCATCTCTCTGTTACCCTGGATGACTCCACTCACTATCCTAGAGCCCTCTCTGGTCTTCCTAAACTGGGTTAAGTGCCATTTCTCTGTGCCTCTGAATTAGCCTCTCCTGAACTGATTTTTTTGGGAGGCCATGCCTTGCAGCTTGCAGGATGTTGATTCCCTGACCATGGACTGAACCCAGGCAGTGAAAGTGTGAAGTCCTAACCACTGAACCACCAGGGAATTCTCATTTTAAAGCATTTTAAAATCTTATTTATTTCCTGTATTTAACTGTAATTTTGAGAACAAGATTTGTGTTCTTTATCACTATGCCTGGTAGACACCACTGGTATTTGTCTAACTTATTGAATGGATGAATAAATATTAAAAGGGGAGTGGTTTGAACTTGCATTTGAAATATAGAAACTACCCTCTTCTGAGCTGAAGAACTCTTAGTTGGCTTTGAGTCTGGCTACCTCTGCTCTAAAAGTTCTCAGTTGGGTAGCGAGCTGTTAGGGATGGTAATAAAACCATTTATCCTTCTCTTTCTATATATGCCCATCTCCATTTTACAGACAGGAGAAACTGAGGCTCAGAGAGGGGATATGAGTCATCTACTCTCACATAGCTAAAGGCAGAACTAGGATTTGTATCCTAGTTTGACGCTAAAGCCAATGTTCTTAATTATTTAGCTGCTCATCCATTGCTTCAAGCAGTTGTTCATTCATTTATTCAATGATCATTCATTGAACATTTACTTAGATGCCTAAGCAGACTGACAAAGGCTGTATTCTCCTGAAGCTTCCGTCTAGTGGAGGTGGGAACTGGACACATGTTAGTGAAGAGGTCAAGCTTGATGGAGCTGGGGCTGGGCAGCCTGAGGTCCCTCTAGCCCCATCTGTGCTTTTAGGCACGCATGCGTGCTCAGTCGCTTTAGTCGTGTCCAACTCTTTGCGACCCTGTGGACTGTAGACCGCCAGACTCCTCTGTCCTTGGAATTCTCCAGGCAAGAATACTGGAGTGGGTTGCCATGTCCTCTTCCAGGGGCTCTTCCTGACCCAGGGATCAAACCCGAGTCTCTTAGGTCTCCTGCATTGGCAGGGGTGTTCTTTATCACTAGTGCCACCTGGGAAGCCCATCTGTGCTTTCACACTCCAGAGCAAAGAGCACACCATCTGGATTTCCTCCTGGCAGGGACCAGACTGTGTGTTGCTACCAGACCAGCCGGCCATGGTCTTTCCCCAGGTTTGGTCGCAGGCGTGTGATTGTCAAGAAGGGCCAGAGGAGCAACAGCTTTTATTTTATCTACCTGGGCACGGTAGCCGTGACGGAGGACGAAGATGGCAGCAGTGCCTTCCTGGATTCCCACCCGACATTGCTGCAAAAGGGCAGCTGTTTCGGGGTGAGCACGGGGGAAGGGTCTGCCCTCCTGGTGTGGGGTTGGGGGTGACAGGACTCCTACTGGGACCTCCAGGCCAGGCCCAGTCCTGCCTTCTGCTGCCTGCCCTGTTGTGGGCCACCACACCCTCACCTGTCAAATGTCGATTGAGTTGGGCCTGGTGATGTCCAAGTCCGACCACTTATCTGTGATGTTTTAAGGAGTATGTTCCCTCGGTAGCCCCCAGAGATGTAGTGAACCCTCAGCGAGGCCTCTCCAGCTTCCTTTCCCTGCCTGGGTCAAGCCTGGTTGCCTCTTTTTCCACAGTGGGCAGTGGGCAGTGGAGGGGGGTGGAGTGGGGTTGATCCACAGCAACAGGGAGTGAGCAGGGGCACAGGATGGGCGAGGGAACCCGCATTCTGGGGAAGAGAGATTTCTGGGGGGAGATGGAAGCGGGGAGGGGGTGGTCAAGGCTGCGGACAGAAAGCTCGGGGTGCCTCTCACTTGCCTGGGCTCCTGTCCATTCATCAGGAAATGGGCTCTCTCACCTCTTCAGTGAGGAAGGCCACCGTGGTCTGTATGGAAGAAACGGAGTTCTTGGTTGTCGACCGAGAGGATTTCCTGGAGAATAAGCTGGACCAAGAAGTTAAAAAGGATGCTCAGCTTCGGTTTGAATTTTTTAGGTAACTCCACCAGCCAACATCTTCCTCCTGTGTTTATTAGGTATCTTTGTCCTCGGCCCGGTGGGGAACACTGGGTGCCATTCTCTCTGCCTAGAATGCTCTTTGGGACCCACCTCCCACCCAACTTCAATTTTTCTGTCTAGCAAACTCCTATTGTACCTTCAGGTCGCACGCAGCTCAGATATCCCTTTCTTAATGGGATGGTAACACGCTTTGCACACTTGTTGGGCAAATGGGGCGCTCAGCCCTTTGTACCACCCACTTTATCTAATGTAAACATTCAGTCCCGCAGTGTTGTTTCTCATTCTCCCCAGTTTATAGTGAAGGAAGCGAAGCTCAGGATGGTGATGTGTCTAGAACGTCTGACTTAGAAGTCCCCGGGCTTCACTGTTCCACCTCCCTCACCAAGGCCACCTCCCTGTACCCCAGAATAGAGTGGGTGCCCCCCACAGTGCTTATGTCACACCCTGTGTTTCCTTAAAGCCCCATCCAAGCTGTAATTCTTGCGCCATCAGACAGTAAGCAAACTGCTCGGTGGCAAGGTCAGACCTGCCTTTTCACTGTCGTCTTCTCTCTGTTGTTGCAGTGCCAGGCAGAGCTGCAGCATCCACGCTGGCACCGAGAATACAGGTTGCATATACAACCTGTATATGCAATACAGGTTGTAAATAATACAAGAATACAGGTTGTCGGCAGGGGCAGAGAGAAGCGTGATGAGCAGAGGGCTCTGGCCTCTGCGGGCTGGAGCTGAGAGTCACCCGCATGAGGGCGCTGCAGCCCTTCAAGGGCAGACTCAGTCCTGAAGGGAGGGGCAGTTCATATTTTCATACAATGGAAGAAAAATAGGGCCATGTTCTAATCGCAGCTCTTAGGTTTATCCCCCACAGGACCCTCGATAGGTCACCTCACTTCCCTGGCTTTCGTCTCTTGCCTTGGAAAGTGGGGATCAGGATTCCTCTCTCCGAGGTCATTGTAAGAATCCGGTGCCGTGTTCATGGGAAGTGTGTGGCCCAGTCTTGGCCCAGTCTTGTCCCAGGAGGAGCTCCTTCTCTGTTGGCCCCGCTTCCCTCCTTGTCTGCAGACCCTTCTCCTCCTTGGACACGGTGCTGACCCTGTTCCCCTTTGATGCCCCGACGGAGCTCATTGCCCCCAACCCCAGCTTGAGGCCTGAGTCACCTGAGTTCTGAGCTCATAATTTGGAGCTGAGAAAAGATCTATGATGCTTATTAGCAGCCCGGTGGGGCCACCTATGAGGGAAGGCAAGCCCGTGATTGATGGTATACTGGGTTTGAGGTCAGAGACGGGGTGGTCATTGCGGGGTGGGCCTTCCACCAACAGGCCAAAAGAAGAGGGCCCTGACGGCCCCCATCCCCTGGCCCAGGGCTGAGGACCGGAAGTCAGTAGACTGGAGGAGGGAGATGGGTTGGAATGAGCTGCCCAAGCCAGAGGTAGGGCCTGGACTGCTGGGCTGGGGGATAGGACAGCGAAGTGAGGAACCCTTGGGTCCTTGCAATGGGGGCAGTTTAGTGGTGGCCAGCTTAGCAGGGGATTCAGCTGGGAGAAGCTTCTGGAGGGAGGATCGAAAGTGAGGGAAGCAAAGCCCCAGTACCTCAGGTGCATCTGAGATGCGGTGAGGGGAGCCGTTGGAAGGGCAGGGCCTTGAGAAGAAGAGGGCAGGGGGACAAAGGACTAGTGACAGGAGACCAGCTGCAGGCAGGGCTAGCGAGCAGGACCGGTACCAAATCGTCCACCTCAGGCCTCTGCCAGAGTAGGAGCACATACTCCCTTTCTGGGAATCGCCAAGTGCTAGGTCTCTGCCGTGATGGACAGTGAGGAAGTCTCGTGGGCTTTTCCCCTCAGGAAGATGGACCTGTTTCACTCCTGGTCCGATGAGATGCTCTGGAAGCTCGTAGTCCTGGGGAAGGTAGAGAAGTTCTCCTACGGGCAGCTGATCTCAAAGGACTTTATAGAATCGTCCTCCATCATGTTTGTCTGTGAGGTGAGAGGTCTGGGGTGGGGTGATGAAGCTAAGGAGAGCTAGCGAACGTCCTGTGGCCAGGTGACCGGGTGGAGCCCTGGTTTGTCACACGTCCTTTTCTTTTTTTTTTTTTTTACCTAGACCATTTTTTTAAAGTCTTTATTGAATTTGTTATAATATTGGTTCTTTTCTTTTTTTAATGTTTTGTTCTTTTGGCCACGAGGCATGTGGGATCTTTGTTCCCTGAGCAGGGATTGAGCCCCTCCACCTGCACTGGAAGGCGAGGTCCTAACCACTAGACCACCAGGGAAGTCCCAACACATCTTTTCTGAGTGCCCACATCCTAGTTGCTTGGAAAATTCCTTGGACAGAGGACCCCTGATGGGCTCAGTCCATCGGGTCGCTGAGTGACTAAGCACGTATACAGGTCGGAGTCTACAAGCAAAGGACACGCACTTTGGCCTCCTGCCCTCAGAGGGTTTCTGTGAACGTGAAGATACAGAGCTGTTCCATTAGAAAGAGGGCAAGTGTTGGGGAGGGCTCTCTTTCCTTGAGCTCATATATGTGTTTATTTACAGATACGTGTTTAAATTATACAGTTGGCTCTTGAATTTTAAGGATTCCAGATCACTTTTAAAAACTATAATCTTAAAATTGTAAAAGTGATAATGACCGTATTATAAAACTTTCCAGGAAGAGGGGAAAATGAGCTCATCACCTCAGAATAGATTCAAAAGTGATATTTCTTAGAATCACCTTTTTTTTTTTTTAACTCTCAGAGCAAATTGCTTTCCAGAAGGAGGGCTCTACTTTCTCTAGCTCCCAGCAACATACAGCTTTGCCAGTGCTACCAACATCTGACAGTTACTCTTTCAAAGGTTTTTTTTAATTTAGTAGGTGACAATTAATACCTTTTTGAGGATTTAATTTATATATATTCTTTTAGATTATTAGCGAGATTAATTCTGTTTACTATCTAAATTTTGTCTTTTGCAATGATTTAATAGGTATGATTACTACCTCTTTGAGAATTTAACTTACATAGTTTTTCTGATTACTAACGAGATTAATCCTATTTGTTTACTATCTAAATTTTGTATTTTGCGAATTGCTTTATGTCCTTTGCCAACTTCTCTGTTGATGGAAAGAAAATTTAACATTTATTGTGTGTTTACTGTACAGCCAAAGGATGTTGCTATTGTCATCATTCCCTTTTTATAGACACGAAAGGGACAGTGTTAAGTGGCTTGTTCAGGTTCACGCAGTTGGTCGGGGGCAGAGGCAGGGTTGAACCCAGGTCTGTCTGACCCCAAGGCTCCTTTTCCCAGAAGCTGGGGCTTGGGGTTGACTTGAGCCCGCCTTTCTGTTGACTGTTGACCTTGCTCAAACCCCTAAGTAGCTCATTATCACCACCAACATCCTCATCATCCAAACCACCATTTCAGCGGGGAGGGGGGCTCTTCCTCCTGTGCTAGGAGCTCTACCAGCATCATTAATCTTGTTTTGGTTTACTCTGGAATGGGTAGTACTTCACATGGTTCAGAATTCAGAATCCTCACCAGAGCGCCATCTCCCTTTCCCCTCTCTCCCCAGACTTCCCCTCCTCGCAGACCACCCAGCACCAGCTTCTCGTGTCCCTGCTCTGCGTAAGCTCTGTGTACACAGGCGAATGTGTGTGTATGTTTTTTCCTGTTTTTTCATAAGTCATGTCACCCTATACAGACTCTTCTGCACTTTGCTGTTTCATTTATAAGTATTTCTATACGTTGTTTCATATCAGAACCTAAAGAACTAACTCATTCTCTCAACACTTGTGTAGTATTTTACTGTATGGTTGTATTTTAATTTATCTAACCAGTTCCCTAACCTCAACACTTGCTGTTTCAAATAGTGCCTTGATGAATAGCTGTGTATCAAGTACCATTCTACCATAAATCTTCACGAGAGCTCTACCAGGAAGGTATTATTATTCCAAGTTTACAGTTGAGGAAGCTGAAGCTAAGATGCCTTAGGAAAGGCCACCCAGCTAGTAAGTGGCAGAGCCAGAACTAGCTGAGTATCTCCCGTATACCTATGGTTTACATGTTAAACCAACACATTCATTTGTCAAGTGTTTGCCAAGGTCATGACACATTGGTTCAGCCCTGGAGCGATACAAAGGTGGAAAAGGCTGTTTCTCTCTCCTTATATATATTCTCCACTGGATTCTGTGTGCAGACAAATAAAGTTGTCAGCTCCATTTACCAAGCAATTAGTGCAAACTCTATGAATTATAAGAATTCAGGATAGGAAACTCTTTAAAGGCTGAAGGCTCAGGAGGGCTTCCTGGAGAAGGTGAGGTAGGGATGAGCCTTGAAATATAGGGCCCTTAGACAAAAGCAGGGCTCAAGATTGGTTGTGTGCTGGAGTTGGCTCCTCCTGACCTGTAAGTTCTCAGGAATTTATTTAATTACAATTAAATATATTGAAAACAAGGCTATTATTACTGAAAAATGTATTATTCCTGAGCGTTATTGCATTTTACTATTATCTATGTGCTTGAGGTTACTTTTGCCTGTCATATCCATATGGTGGAAATCTAAACCATTGTACACATTTCTTCTCAATTCCATCTTCAGTGACTTCCCACTGGCAGCTGAAAATCAGCCATAGTGGAAGTATGTATACAATGGAAATAGGCAGACACTTTTAAAAGTCAGGTCTTGATTTATGACTTTGCTGACTGTCTTAAGAAAGCTATACAGAAAATGTTTATAATGCAGATTAAATTCCATAGTGGGCTGGGTCTCTGTTACATTGTAAAGAGAACAAAATTAAGGAAATGTTTTTCCAGTATTTAAGAAAGACTCATCATAGATTCATCATAAAAGTTATATCATTGATGAAGAGCTGAAGTTCTGATATGCATAGTGTTGTTCAGTCACAAAGTCATGTCCAACTCTTTTGCGACCCTCTAGACTGTAGCCTACCAGGCTCCTCTGTCTATGGGATTTCCCAGGCAAGGATACTGGAGTGGGTTGCCATTTCCTTTTCCAGGGCATCTTCCTGACCTAGAGATCAAACCTGTATCTCCTGCATTGGCAGGTGGGTTCTTTACTACTGAGCCATCAGAAAAGTCAATATACATAGTGTTAAAACTAAAAGAGGTTTCAGTGTAATGAATATAATTTATATGAGGGTGAGAAATAGTTTACCAGTAGATTGCAAGTCAGACTTATTAATTATTTTGGGAAAAGAGTAGTTTGGTATGTAACTTAATTTGTCAAATCATGGTTGAATTGTGACTATAGACTAGCCACAGACATATAAGTTCAGCCCACATCAACAAAAGCGTGCTGTGAGAATCAATTGGCTATATGGAATTTCCAATAAGAGTGTGGTATATTTTACTACTGTTTATAAATTGTGTGTAACACACCCTTCATAACAGTAAAATGTCTGGACATGCATACCCTTTACCCAAGAGCCGGTTGTTTGAGCATCTCCAGGAGTGTGTTTGTGTTGGGATTCTTTGTTCAGTCCCAGAGAACAGTCAAGTCTTGCTAGTGTAAGCAGGAAAGGGATTTACTGTAAGCAGGATGTTAAATGGCTAACAGATTTACTAGTGAGGGGAGATCTGAATAAACAGGCTCTGGACTGAAAATGACTCCCACATAGCTTCAAATCAGAATCCAGAACTGGACTGTCCCTGGTACTTGCTGCCTCTGTCAAGTGTAGGAAGCCACCTCTACAACCACTGTCTCCACCGACAAAGTGGATGTCCCTCAGTTCCATAACCAAGCCTTTCCCAGGTTCATTGGATTGGTGGAAGCTAAATCACATCCAGGGACTTCCCTGGGGGTCCAGTGGTTAGGAATCCGGCTGCCAATGCAGGGGACACAGGTTCGATCCCTGGTCCAGGAAGATCCCAGATGCCGCAGGGTAACTAAGCCCATGTGCCACAACCACTGAAGCCCACCCACCTGAGAGCCTGTGCTCCAAAACAAGAGAAGCCACTGCAATGAGAAGCCCGCCCACTGCAGCTAGAGAAAGTCCTGGCACAGGACTTTGCATAGCCCCAGCACAGCCAAAAATAAATAAATACAACAATAGAAAAAAAATCACATCCAGAGCCTGAGCAGCAGGGGAGCTTGGGAAATGTAGTGTTTGGCTTCTGGCCTCTACATGCTTAGCACTGAAGGGGGATTGAATGCACAGAATCTGACCCAGAGGAGGGTGAGGATGACAGTGAGGTCCTTGCCAGTGGAGTGGGGAATAGTTTGGTAAGTTTGGAGAACCCTATTGTCATGTGAGGAGAGGTGCGAGAGGGCCTGGAGGAGGAACTGGTAGGGGAGAGCCCTGAAGGCCAACCTGGGTGCCAAGTCGCTTCAGTCGTGTCTGACTCTGCAGTCCTATGGACTGTAGCCCGCCAGGCTCACCTGTCCATGGGATTCTCCAGGCAAGAATATGGAGTGGGTTGCCATTTCCTTCTCCAGAGGATCTTCCCGACCCAGGGAGCAAGCCTACATCTTTTATGTCTCCTGCATTGGCAGGCAGGTTCTTTTCTACTAGCACCACCTGGCAAGGCCAACCTGGGTTATTTACTATTCCTTCTCCACCCTGATTTCTGCTTCCTCTTTCCTAAAATTTTGGAGTGATCACCTCCAAAGCCAAGAAGGCCATGTGTCCTCCCAGTTAAGCTCTTTTGCTACTGTATAACCAGGAAAGATGAGGGAGATGAGTGGCGAGGGGTATAAATTCAAGACTTCCTTTAATCAGCTTGATAATGACATCCTGACTAACAGAAAGCTCTTACTCTGGTTGATCCTTCATTACTCCACCTGTAAAACAAAACTGTGTACTTACTTCATAGTCTGTGAGGATGAAATCAGTTTATCACAGCCTCACTCAGTCATCATCTAATCCAGTGGTTCTCGAAGTGTTGTTGCTGGACCAGCATCATCAGCATCGCCTGGGAACTCACTAACAATTCCGGTTCTTAGGCCCACCCAAGAGCTAGAAAACCCAAAACTCTTGGAGGAGAGAGCTCAGTACTCTGTGTTCTCACAACACTGACATCTGCTTCCAAGTGATTCTAAAGCTGGAGGGCCCCTGATCTAGGGGAAGAATTTTTAAATTTTGGTACGCATTAAGAACTCCTAGCGTGCTTCTCAGAAAGGCAGAGTCCTGCCTCATCCCAGAGACTCTGCTTCATTAACTCTGGAAATCTACTTCTAAATAAGCGTCACAGGTGATTTCTGATGCTTGAATTTCTTTCTGAGAAAAATAATATAGATTTCACAAGGGGCAGGTAGAGGGCCCCTTGACTAGCAGATGAGTTGACTAGTCCCTTACAGTGTTGTGTTAAAACCCAACTTATGAGGCTTCCCTGACGGTCCAGTGGTTAGCAATCTGCCTTCTAATATAGGGGATGCAGGTTTGACTCCTAGTTGGGGAACTAAGATCCCACAAGCCGCAGGGAAACTAAGCCCACACCGCAACTACTGAGCAAACACATTCTGCAGCCCTGGAGCCACAACTAGAGAAGCCTGAGGAGGCAAAAAAAGCAAAACCCCTGATTTAATTGTTAATGTGAAGATTCTATATAATACATGAAAACTGATTTCTGGCTTATTTTGAATATTCAGAAGATCAGGCAATACCAGGGTGTATTCTAGTGTGGCCCTTCTGGCTGGAGTTGAAGAGCACCTGCCACCTCTAAAGGGACTGCTCTTTTTCCTCATTTTTCTTTCCCACCTGGCCAGCTGTTTGAACAGTTGTCCCTTACTCCTATAGTTTACTCTTACTGCCACTAGAGGGAGAAATCGGCCTTGGGTGGCTGGGTGTCCTTGGGGCCTGGGCAAAGTTGGAGAACATGATTTCTGCTAGCATTGCAAACATAATTAATGCCCGTAATCAACTCATTTTGAACAGTTTATCATTTGGAAACACATGGTGAAATTGTTTTCTCCACAGATTCAGATGCGATGAAACACCCGTGAGAGTCTTTCCAGAGAGAACTGCTCGTGTGTATTTTTCTAGTACCTGCAGTTCCTGGTGGATAAATGTTTGTTGAATGAATCTGGAACAAAGTTCCTAATACAACGCCTGGAATATAATAAGGGCTTATTAAATGTTTGATCTCTTCAACAGTAATCTATCTTGGACATTAATCCTAATGTGTCTCTTAGAGTGCCTACTAAAAAAGATTAAGATTGGGAATTCCCCGACTTTGTAGTGGTTAGGACTCCATGCTTTCACTGACAAGGGCCTGGGTTAAATTCCTGGTTGGGGAACTAAAAGTCCACAAGCTATGTGATGTGGCAAAAATTTTTTAAAAATTTAAGGTCTAATAAAGATATGAAATGCATATGAGAAATTAAATATCTTTTTTGCCTCTCAGATTAGGAACAATTAAAAGGGCTGTGACAACCAAGCTGTCAGTGTCCTACACAGATGTATTACAATGGGTTCTGTTATGCACTGTTGGGGAGAGGGTTGGATGACAGTATATATCAAAATTTTAAATATGTATAACATCGTTAATGGTGATTTTTTTTGTTTTAGTTCTTGTGCCATTTAGCTATTTGAATTTTTAATTTATGAGTACATAGCATTTTCATTTTTAAAAAGGACCTCAAACCACTTGCATAAAGCAAGTTAAACAAAAGAGAGCTTATCTTCAACGCCTGTCCTGCCTGGAGCTGGGGTTGACCCCTCTGCTTGTGTCCCTTATGTGTCCAGGGCATCTGTGAAGTCCTGAGGTTGATAGACCTTGAGAGCTCGTCCTTCTACCATAAGTGGATCTGGGAGCATCTGCAGCTGATAGACGACACACCTCCAAGCCTCCGCCTCAAGGGTAAGCCAACAGCCACATCCGGCAGCCAGCAGAGGGCGCCTGATCCTGCAGCTTCCTGGTGCCTGGTCTTCAGCATCTTAGAAACCTAGTGCTAGAAAAGCCTGGCAGGATAGACAATCTTCTTCGACTAGCTGTGGAAACTGGGTCCACAGGGCCTCCAGGTGAGGCTCCTGCTGACCCCTGCAGCCCCTTTCAGCCTTTCCCCTCGGCCTCAGGTTCTTCCAGGGAGAGGGGTGTAGAAAAGATAGCCTGGAGCTAGACGGAGCTGGGTGTGAGTTGCACTGATTAGCAGCGTGGCTTTGGGGAGTACTCAAGGCCTCTGGGCCTGGTGTCCTGGAGTCTGTCATTGTGTGTTATGGTTAAGCGCATAAGCCTAGGGGCCAAACTGAATCCAGGGTCCTTCTCTTACTGGGCAAGTGATTCTGTGTGCCTGCACACTGATGCCCTCAGCGTCTGTAAGGCAGACTCTGGTCTCTACCGTGTAGGCTTGTTATAAAATTAAGCAAATGAATATATAACACGCTTAGAACACTGCCTAGATGTGTTAGTATATAGTTGATATTCGCGTCGTTATCACAGAGGTTACTGCTGAGTGAGGGGAATCTTGTATGCACAGTGCCTAGGAGGTACTGAGTGAATTTCAGTTTTCTCATGTCAGTTCTTTCTCTCTCTTTTTCGTTGCTAATCCACCAGAGGAAAAGCTACATCTCACACTTTTTTCCCCAGTTTTTTTTTTTACTATGGTAAAATACACATAACATAAAGTTTACTATCTTTATTTTTAAGCACACAGTTCAGCAGTATTAAGTACATTCTTTTTCTTTGCTGCCTTCTTTTGGATTATTTTATATGATTTCATTTCATTTTCTTTGTTGGCTTATTAGCTCTGTCATGTTATTTTAGTGGTTGCTTTGTAGTTTGTTGTATATACCTTTAACTTATCACAGGCTACCTTCAAGTGATATTATGCCATTTCACGTATAGAATCAGAACCTTGCAACAGTATTCTTTTATTTCTTCCCTCTCAGATGTTGTGCTGTTGTCATGTATTCTACCTTCACATATGTTAAAGACCTTTCTTACAACACATGGTTATTACTTTTGCTTTAATAATTATCTTTTGAACATAGTTAAGTAATAAGAACAAAACTATTTTGTCTTTATGTGGTACCATTCCTGATTTTTTCATGCCTTTGTATAGATCAGATTTCCGTAATACCATTTCTTTCTGCCTAAAGTGCTTCCTTTAACATTTCTTTCAGCTTTTCTATGTTTAAGAATGATTTTGTATTAATTTTATAGAGAAATTTTTTGTTGGGTACAGAATTCAGGATTTGCAGATTTTTTTTTTTTGCTCAATATTTTAAAGACTTGCCTTAAAGTCTGTCTTCTGGCTCACATTGTTTTCAGTAAGAAGTCTGCCAACATTCTTATCTTTGTATAATCTCTTTGCATAACTTTTTATATCCTTTATACATAATATGCCTTTTTTCTGAGGCTGTTATTTTTTCTTCTAGTTTTATCAAAATACAACTGACATGCAACACTATGTAAGTTTAAGGTAAACAGAAAGATGGTTTGACTTACAAATCATCATGAAATGATTACCACAGTGAATTTAGTGAACATTAATCATTTCATATAGATACAAAATAAAAGAAAAAGAAAAAATTTTTCTTGTGATAAGAACTCTTAGGATTTACTCTTATCAACTTTCTTATATAACAAATAGTGATGTTAGTTATATTAATCATGTACACTGTACCTCAGTTACTTAGTATTTATAACTGGATGTTTGTACCTTTTGACCACCTTCAGCCAGTTCCTTCTCCCCCTTACACTCCACCTTTGGTAACCACAAATCTGATCTCTTTTTCTATGAGTTCACTTATTTGTTTATTTTTGAAGTAAAACTGACCCACAACAATATGTTTGTTCCTGGTGTACAGTGTAGCAATTCAGTGTAAGTGGTAAAATCATCACCACTACCCTGCCCTAGTTAGTTTAAAAATTTTCTTTTTATCAATTTTAAGCAATTTGATTGCATTGTGCCTTGGAAAATTTTTCATCATGTTTCTGTGCTTGGGGTTCATTTAATTTTTGGATCTTTGGGTTTATATTTTTCATCAGGTTTGGAATCTTTAACCATTATTTTTAAAATGCTCTTTTTTCCTATCTTTCTTTCTCTTCCACTTTGGAGACTCAAATCATATGCATACTGGGCTGCTTGGAGTTGTTTTACTGATGCTCTATTAATATTTTGCTGTTGTTTTTTTTCCCCTCTGTCATTTTAAATCATTTTTATTGCTATGTGTTCGACTTTTAACAGTCTTTCTTCTGCATTGTTTAATCTACTATTAACCCTATCCAATACATTTTTCATTTCAGGCCTGCAGTATTCACATCTAGAAGTTTGATTTGGGTCTTTTAAAAAATAATTTCTATTTTTCTGCTTAATGTACACAAAATTTCCTCTTTGGAATACAATGATAGAAACTATTTTAATGTCCTTACATACTAATTCTGTCATCTCTATCATTTCTGATTCAGTTTCAATTGTTTGCTTTTTTCTCTATATTGTTCATATTTTCCTACTTCTTTGCATGTTTGGTAAATTTTCACAGAATGCCAGAAACTGAATTTTGGGTGCTGCATATTTTAAAATTCCTGTAAGTATTTCTGAGATTTGTTCTGGGATGCTGATAAGTTATTTGGAAATATTTTGATCTTTTAAAACTAGCACTTAGGCTTCGGTAGGTAAGATCAGAGAAGTTAATCTAGAGCTAGTTTTGCCCCATTTATGAGACAAAACTGTTTTTACTTATGAGGCTTTCTAATCTAGCTATTGGGAATAGGAACTATTTCTGGCCTTTTGAGAACTCTGATGATTTATCCCTCTAACATTTTGGGTGTTTCTTTCCCCAACCTTGGGTATTACTACTGTTACTACTATGCAGTATCTATTACTGCAGAACAAATTATCCCAAACTTAATGACATAAAACAATACTTATTATTTCTCAGTTCCTGTGGGTCAGAATTTTGAGCATGGCTTAGCTAAGTGCCTCTGGCTCCAGTTCTCTTGTGAGGTTGCAGCTGTCTTCCAGGGGCTGTGTTCTCATAAGAAGACTCAGTTGAGAGAGACCTACTTCCAAGGTCACTTAATGACTGTTTGCAAACCTTACTTAGTCCCTCACCTTGTGGGTATCTCTGTAGGGCTATTTTCTGACAAGGCAGCTTGCTTCCCCTGCAGAGAGAGAGAGCAACACAGAGTATACCTAAGGGGAAAGCCACAGTCTTTAAAACCTCATCTCAAAAGGACATCCTGTCACTTCTGCTGTATTCTGTTAGAATCAAATCCAGCCCACACTTAATGGGAGGACCGTGCACACCTGTGTGGCCATTAGGAGGTGGGCGTCATTGAGAGCCGTCTTAGTGGTTGCATTCTGTGGGTGGTTTCCTGACATTATATGTGTGTTGCTCAGTACTCAGCTGAGACTGAAAGATAGAGACCCTTGGAAGGTCTTCAGACCTCGCTCTTGTGCAGCTCTCTGCTCTCTGGAACTGTGCGTTGCGAACTCCAGCTGCCTTGTCTTCTCTGGCACTCTCACTTCTGTCACATTAATTTGGAGAGATGGCTGGTCTCCTCCTGGGTTTCCCTTTGCCTCACCATCGTCCAGAAAGCCTCCAGGTGGTCGGCTGGGGCCATAGAAGAGCTCATCCCATTTGTTTTCTCTCTTGCAGGGATAATGATTCTTCATGGCCTGATGCCCAATGTCTTGAAAATCATTTTTTTCTATGTATTTAGCCCAGTATTTTATTAGTTTCTGGTGAAAGAGTACATCTAGTGGACTTAGTCCCTTTTACTCTGGTTGGAAGCAAAAATCTAGACCTGTGGTTCTTAATAGCTGAGTTTTATTCTCTTGTATGGACATACTACAATTAAACCGATTATATTTTACAAATACTTTGGGTTATTTTCAGTTTTTCGCTATTACTGTACTGTGGTGAATTTCCTGGTGTGTTTATTTTTGCATACTTATGCACGGAAACATATTGGATAAATTCTTAGAATTACTGGATCAAGTAATTGGTCCAGTGTGTACTGGCATTGCATTTAAAATGTTGATAAATATTGCTACGTCTTCTAAATAGGTTGTATTTAGGGTTTTTTTAAAAAAAATATGTGCTCTGTTTTTCTAGTACTACTCCTTGTGTAGTTTGGATTTACTTCTACTAACATTCATTTTAATTTTGACAATTGATTCTAACACTGGGGCTCTTTTTTTTTTTTTTACTTTGCTGCTCAGCTTGTGAGATCTTAGTTTCCTAAGCAGATATTGAACCCCTACCATGGCAGTGAAAGCCTAACTACTAGGCCACCAGGGAACTCTCAGGAGATCTGTTTTTTCAATTATTGTCATTAAGGTTCAATTTTCATAAAATAAAAGACAAATTTAAAGTGTGTAGTTCAATGAGTTTTACCAAATTTACATCTGTTGTAACCGCCACAGCCAAGTTATAGAACATCTCTATCACCCCTAAAAGTTCCCTGTGCCCCTTCCCAGTCAGTCTTTATCCTTTACCCCTGGCCCTGGGCACCTACTTATCTGTCTTCTATCACTGTAGGTTCCATTTGTCTTTCCTAGGGCTTCATGTACATGGAATTATACAGTATGTACTTTTTAGTGTCTGGCTCCATTCACTCAGCATAGCATTTCTGAGTGGTATTCTCTTGGAAATCTTTTTAATAATTCTCACAGAGGGCCTGTTGTGGAGCAAGCGCTGTGCTAGACATAGCACATGCTGAGGGTTTTATGGCTGGTCATCCATTTCTCTTTTATTGCTACCCCTACCCCCAATCCCAGTTTGCAAAACCAGATAAATGTGATCTGTTAATGGAAAGACACAAGCTTTGCATTAGAAACACCTGAGTTCAAATTCAAGCTTTGGCCCTTTGTGCTTAGTCACTCAGTTGTGTCCAGCTCTTTGTGATGCCTTGAACTGTAGTCCGCCAGACTCCTCTGTCCATGGAATTCTCCAGGCAAGAATACTGGACTGGGTTGCCGTGTCCTCCTCCAGGGAATCTTCCCAACCCAGGGATCGAACCCAGGTGTCCCGTATTCTTTACCATCTGAGCCACCAGTGAAGCCCAAGAATACTGGAGTGGGTGGCCTCTCCCTTCTCCAGAGGATCTTCCTGACTCAGGAATTGAACCGGGGTCTTCTGCATTGCAGGCGTATTCTTTACCTGAAAGCCCTTTGGCTCTTTCCTGGGTGTTAAAACACTCTGCTTTTCATTTTCTCTCTTAAATCAGGCTAATGACATTCATCTGGATGTAATGGTTATCAAGCTCTAGCTCAGGGCCCGGCCCAGAGGGAAAATACGCAGAAACCACAATATTTTTCTTTTCTATTTTTCCTAATTCCCCTGTGCATGAGACTCACCACGCAGAAGACTATGATACACCTCCAAACACCACCGGTATAATCCCCATGTATGGAAAGAGTCGTTAATGTGTTTTCCTGTGCTTTCTCTAACAGATTTGTCTCCAATGGAGAGATTTAAGGAATTCCAGATCAGGTCATATCCTGTACAGGATTTTAGTTTTCTGAAGCTTTTTCATCTCCGGAAAGCCCAGGAGCAAGAAGGATCCAGCTTCAATAGGAAGATTAAAACCTCAGGAAATACTCTCCCAAAGACCTTTGGCTCAAAAATCAAGTAAGCTTTGCCCTTGACAGACTGGAGGGTTCAGAGTCTGGTTGAAAGGGGGTATCTTACAGGGAAGACTGTCAGGGTTGCTGAAGGGGTGAGCAGAGGTAGCAATCACAACTTTTCCCCCAAACGTTGGGGTGTGTGTAGAAGGCTGCCTAGGGGGACTTCCCTGGTAGTCCAGTGGTTAAGACTTTGCCTTCCAGTACAGGGAGTATGGGTTTGATCCCTGATTGGGGAGCTAAGATCCCATATGCCTGGTGGCCAGAAAACCAATATAAAACAGAAGCAATATTGTAACGAATTCAAATTCAATTGGGGTCTACCTTCTCTGCCTCCAACCCACAGGGCCTCATCAGGCAGTCAGCTGCTTCCTTTCTCAGGGAGCCCATCTGAAGAAGGGGCTGCATACATGTTTTGGTGGTGACTTTCTGTCTGTCACTCGGCCTTTTTGAATCTGAGCTTTTTCATAAAAGTCTACTCATCTGAGGGGGTCAGTAGATAAGTGCTTTAGTTAGTCCAGTCGAGATTTGAACCTGAATTGGCCACTTGTTTTATGGATTGGCCACAAAATTTGATGAAATCCTCCTCTCCCAAGTCTCCCTGTTAAGCCTCCACAATTCCTGACGGTCAGTCTCTCCCAGGGTTTGATTTTCTGTGTTCTCACCACCTGGGAGAAGGGAGGGGCGATCTTAACATGCAGTAGAGTGAGGGCTGGATATCAAGGGCTTCAAGAACTCTGTTGCAAGCGAGTTTAACAATTTCAGGTCCAGGTGTTCTCATTTGATCCAATGTCCCATGATCCAAACCAAGTATGGCGATCTCCCCAAGGAGGCTGCTGTGGGGGCCTACATGAAGATCCACACCCTGGAACAAGGAGAGATCTTGGTAAGTGTGCAGAGGACGTTGTTCACAATACAGTGTGTAACATGATGGGTTGAGGGTGCTAGGTAATGAGAGTAAAGGTTTAAAAACATCCTTTTCTGGATTTGGTGATATTAAGGGATATTATTGACTTTTTAAGATGTGGTAATGTATTGTGGTTATGTTTTTTTTAAACGGTCCTTATATTTAAGAAATACGTATCCAAATATTTGTAGATAAAATGATAAGACATCTGGGATTTGCTTTAAAATAATCCAGGGAGAAGGCAAGGGTGTCCCTTCTCACTACTTTTATACAGTGTTGTTTTGGAAGTCCTAGCCAGTGCATTAAGAAAAGGAAATTAAACAAATACAGACTGGGAAGGAAAAAATACAGCTTTCTTTGTTTGCAGGTGACATGACTGTCAATATAGGAAATTCGAAAGAATTAAAAAATGAAAAACAAACAAACAAACAAAAGAACAAATAAAATTAATGAACAAACAGATAGAACAAATAAAACCTCCTGAGTTGATAAATGATTATAGCAAGGTCAGAGGGTATAAAGCAACAGTTGTAATTTGAAATAAAAAATGCAGTGCCATTTACAATAGCACCAAAAAATGAAATACTTAGGTATAAATATAACAAAATATGTTCAGAAACTATATGCAGAAAACTATATAGCTATAATGAAAGAATTCAAAGAAGATTTAAATAAATGGAGAAATATTCTATGTTTGTGGATTGGAAGACTCAGTATCATTAACATGTCAGTTTGTCCCCACTTGATGTAAAGATTCAGTACAATCCCAATCAGAATCCCAGTAAGTTATTTTGTGGATATTGATAAAGTGATGCTAAAATTTATATGGAAAGGTAAATAAATATAAACAAACTGACAAATCCATACAGTGAATTGTTATTTGGCAATAAAAAGAGATTAGCAAACTATGAAAAGACATGGCAAGGTTAAATGAATATTTCTCTTTTCTTTTGGCTACAATTTGTGCCTTGAGAGATCTTAGTTTCCCAACCAGGGATTGATCTTGGCCCTGGCAGTGAAAGTGCCAAATCCTAACCACTGGACCACCAGGGAATTCCCTTAGAATATTTCTAAGGGAAAGAAATCAATATGAAAAGATGCACTGCAGGTAGAATGTAGCTGCTGCTCGCTGCAACTAGAGAAAGCCCGCACATAGTAATGGAATACCCAGCCCAGCCAAAAATAAATAAAATTGACAAAATTTGTAAGTACAGACTGATATAATGCATACATATGAATAAATTAATTGACAGGGGAAAGACACAAATCTCACATGAAGAAGAGTTCCAAATAATTTCTGTAGATATGCCGGCCTCACTGCTCCTTGGGTGTGGGGGGCACACAGTGACTTCCTTCCAAAGGTACAGTATAGAAAGGAGGAAGAAAAGAATAATTTTACAGAAGAAAAACCGCTGAAAGCAAAGTGCTTCCTGAGTCAGGTGATCGAGGCCGACATCAGCAGTAATAACTCATGTTGATAGTATGTCCCTTATTTATGAGATAAGTGTGGGATGTGATGTGATGACAGAGGTGTACTACAGTCCTCTCCCCAATAACCTATAGTAGTAGTGAAAGTCGCTCAGTCATGTACGACTCTTTCAGGCTCCTCCGTCCATAGGATTCTCCAGGCAAGAATAGTGGAGTGGGTTGCCATTTCCTTCTCCAGGGGATCTTCCTGACCCAGGAATCGAACCCAAGTCTCCTGCATTGCAGGCAGGTTTCTTTACCAACTGAGCTATGAGAGAACCCCCATCTGATGATGAGAAAAAATCAGTCAGATTCTAATAGTGGGGCAACCCAAGACCTACCTGACTGGAACTCTTCAAAATTGTCCAGATCATCATAAACAAGGTAGAGAAACTGCCACATCCAAGAGGAACCTCAAGGGACATGACAGTTAAGTGTATTGTGTCCTGGAGAGGATTGTGGAACAGAAAAAGGAAATCTAAATAACTCGTTGACTTCAGTTATTGATGTGTATCCATCGTGGTTCATTAATTGTAACAAAGCTATTACACAATGTGAGATCTTAACCGGGAAACTGGTTAAGATGTGCCATCTTCCCAGTTTTTCTGAAAGTCTAAAATGGTTCTAAAGATTATCCAGGGACTTCTCTGGTGGTCCAGTGGTTAAAACTCTGTGCTTCCAATGCAGGGGATGCAGGTTCGATCCCAGGTCAGGGAACTAAAATCCCACATGCTGTGCGGTATGTGCTCAGTTGTGTCCAACTCTTTGCCACTGCATGGACTGTAGCCCGCCAGGCTCCTCTGTCCATGGAATTTCCCAGGCAAGAATTCTGGAGTGGGTTGCCATTTCCTACTCCAGGGGATCTTCCTGACCGAGGGATGGAACCCACATCTCCTGGTTTGGTGGGCGGATTCTTTACCACCACACCACCTGGGAAGCTCTAATTACCACATACTACTCAACCAGGAAAAAAAAAAATCCAATAGTGGAGGGGAATATATGGGTGAAACAAGTTTGACCCTGAACTCTGTGGGAGCTAGATGCTAGAAGATAGATGCTGGAGCTGGGAGGCTGGGTGAGCTGCACAGGGAGGGCGTGAGGCCTCCTGGGGGTGGGGGCGCTGTCTTCTGATGTGTGGTCAGTGGTTGTCACCATGAATCCCCAGGGTCCTCTTCATACCCCTTCACCCCATGTTGTGCTGATCTCCTGGCGCTCCCGCTCTGCTGGACTGTGTGCCTTGGGAGGCAGGGAGGCCTGCCCAGCACTGTCTGGAGCCCCAGGCCCTGGCCCAGCTCTCAGTCAGTGCTGAGTGACTAGTTTGGAGCTTTTCAGCAGCTCTTCCATTTGCTCAATAAAACTCTGCCTCCTATAGCTTTTAACGAGTTCTTCCCAGCACCCACTGCACCCTACCCACCCCCCAAGAGCAAACAGATATTAGTTTCCTTGCCACATGATGGCCTCTTAGAATTTAAAGAATGCTGTTTTGTTTTTCTGTTCAACATTTATGGAGCCAGGCAGCATGCCAATGCCCCGTTAATTATTTTCTTATTCTGGGAAAACATTCCTCCATTCCTGCAGTGTTTGTGTGATGTGGTTTCCAGCCCTCTTGCTTCCGTCTCCCTGCGGTTTCAGAGTCTCAGGGCGAGGTGCTCGGGACTAAACACAGGCCGCCTGAGGCTGGGCACCTGCCGTGAATGCACCTCGTGCTGGCCCAGTGAGGAGCTGGGATGCCACACACCCTGGGTGAATGGAGGCACCAGGGCCAGGAAGGGCATTGCTTACTCTGGTAGAGGGCATGTGGGAAGCTGTGGAAAATGGAACAAGAGGGACTTTAGACTTGATTCCAAGCTCATGGAAGACTATTTTTCCATGGACTGGAGGTGGGAGGGGATGATTTCAGGGTGACTCAAGTGCATTACATTTATTGTGCTTTTTATTTCTGTTATTGTTACATCAGCATCACCTCGTATCATCACTAGATCCTGGAGGCTGGGGACCCCTGCTCTAGGCAACCCTTAGAAGGCTCTGAGTGGGGTCTCAGAGCAAGGCCTTCATTCCCCACACATTGGAAGGTAAAGCCTTAACTACTGTACCACCAGGGAAGTCCCACAGGTATTTATTTCTTGAGCATTTATCAAGCTCCAAGCATGGCCCAAGGTGCCAATGTGGGCAAGTAAACTGATGTCATTCTTGCCCTCATGGGGCTTATGATCTAGCCTGGGGACAGACAGTCAAAGCAGCAAATATACAGGACGTTGTAAATTGCTATTGGGAACAGAACAGAAAGCTGGAGAGAGGGGGAGGTGGTCGTTAATGGAGTGGTTAGGGAAGATTGCTGTAAGACAGTGATGCTTAAGCTGAGACCTGAATGACAACAAATAAGCTGTGGGCAACCTGGGAGGGAGAGTGTTCCAGAAAGAGAAAGCAGGTCGAGCCTGAGGTGGGAAGGAGCTTGGCCTGGGGAGGGAACCGGAAGGGAGGGCAGTGTGGCTGAAACAGAGTGAACAAGGTGGTAGCCTCACCAGGGTAAGGTAGCCAAAGCCTTGTGGCCACAGTGAAAAGTGTTATTTTATCCTGGGAGCTTTGGGAAGCTATTTGAGGACCTGACTCTGGCTGGAGTGTGTAGGGTGGACTCGAGGTGAATCACAGTGCCTACTGCTGGGCTGCCCTTAGTGAAGTCCTGGGCAGGTCGATGGGTTCAAGTCCCACTCCATCACTTTCTGCCTTGTCACCTTTGGCAAACTAGTTAGCATCTTCGTGGCTCAGTTTCCTTTCTGAAGTGTAGCAGAAAGCATGGACTCCAGGGACTTCTCTGGTGGTCCAGCGGTTAAGACTCTGTGCTTCCACTGCAGGGGGCACAGGTTTGATCCCTGCTCAGGGAACTAAGACCCCACATGCCCCATGGTACAGCCCAAATAAAAAAGTAGATAAATAAATAAGTGCATGGACTCTAAAGACAGACCCACCTGAATTCAAATCCTAGCCTGATTGTTTCCATGCTGTGTGATGTTGGACATGTTTCTTAACCTCAGCAGCATCCTCGGTAAAATGATGATAATAAAAGAACTCACCTCATGGGGCTCTAATGAGGGTTACGTGAGTTAACAGACACCAGAGCTACAGGATAGCCTGGGATTTAGTGAGTGTTCATTAAACGTGAGTTGGTGCTATCATCACCGTCACCGCCAACACTGCCATCATCATCGTTGGCATCATCCGTACTGTAACTATAAGGTACGTGACTTTGGACAAGCAAATTTCCTTTGCCCAACCTCATTTTCCACACCTGAGGCTTATAATCCCTACATCCCAGGGTGGTTGTGAGGATTGAATTTATATACGTGTTTCTCCCACACAGTCGAAAATGACTAAAGAGCAGCCATCCTGGCTTCTGTGCAAGGCCTGGTGCTGATTAGAAGGGGCTTCACGCCCATTGCAGCGAGCACACCTGAAGTGTGAGGATCTTCTCGTCTCCCAGAGCATCCTTACACACACCATCTTGTTTAGACCGTCAACAACTTCATGAGAAAGATAACACTTCTCCACTCCAGTCTTACCAAGGAGAGGCAGGCCAGGGCTCAGAGCAGATGGTCATTCTTTAAGGTCTAGAACCCAAATCATGGTGGTAGTGTGGGCGAGGGTGAGCAAGGGGAAGGTTCCAAATCCTACTTCACATCTCCTTCAATTTGGGAATCCTTCAGAGACATGCAGGGCAGGTGTTCTCACCACAGTTTCCCAGGTGAGCAAACAATGGGCCAGGGAATTGTAACTTCACCCAAAATCACATTGAAACTGCTGGGTGGCTTTCCAGGGGCTCTGGGACCTCTGGTCCTTTGTGTCTCAACACAAAGAATTCAGCGAGAGGTAAAGTGATAGACAAGAAGTGATTTATTAGAATAAGATGTTTGTGAAGTTTACAAGCAGGCAGGCAAGAGGGTGCTATACCCAGAAAACTTAAGTGGGCTACAGTGTTATAATCAAAGGAAAAGTGGGGAGGGGGAAAAGACCACCTTCTTTCTCATTCTTGAATAGTTGTCAGGCTTCCATCAGCAGCTCCTCCTCCAAGGTTGGGCAGGGGAGTTTTCTTATCACTACATGGTCAAGCCAGAGTGTCATAGCACAATGGGAAAATTAATTTAGGTCTCAGTACAATGAGGGCCTTTCACTTTGAAATGCCTATGATATGCTGTGTGCTCCGTCATGTCTGACTCTTTGTGACCCTCTGGACTGTAGACCACCAGGCTCCTCTGTCCATGGCATTTCCCAGGCAAGAATACTGGAATGGGTAGCCATTTCCTTCTCCAGCAGATCTTTCCAACCCAGGGATTGAACCTGCATCTCTGTGTCTCCTGCATTGTCAGGTGGATTCTTTACCACTGAGCTCACTAGGCAGGATGTGGGTCTCTTGCCACCACTGTTTTATTGTTTTGGGGCGCATCGCGTGGTCCTGTCACATGGTTTTGTTGCTAAGCAAACCTGCCTTCTAGCGTGATCATTGATTCTCAGGGGTCTTCATACCTTTTCCTTTACTTATGATCCTTTAGTGGGATTAACTATTTAATCACCTACTTTGTCCCTTTACTCTGTTCCTATCAACATGACAAGTAAACATGTGGGTCTTCCTTCTGAAGCCTACATTTTTCCCAATCCCACTTGGCTTGCCTAGAGGAGACCTCTTGGTTTATGGCTGATGTCCTCTTAAGCCCAAGACAGCTGAGTATTGCAAGCTCTGGACCACTGACCTCCTCTCCCCTCTTTGCCTGAGTCTTAATAGCTGAGAGGCTGAGTGAGCACTGGACTGGGACTTCAGCAGCCAGGACCCTAGTCCCAGCTTTGCCCCATCTCAAAGTGTCTCCTTACAAGGGGAATACAGTCCCTGTAAAGCAAGCAGATGGGCCTGCTGACCTCCATCTCCCTTCCAGATATGATGGAGTAGGAATCCACACCAGAGAGCCCAAGGAGCAGTGGGAGCTGCACAGTAGCCGCCAGTGGCCCCAGAGCCTGTGAGGGACAGAAAGAACTAAGGCTGCGTGGGGACGAGTGCTATGAACAAAGCCCTGGAGGGAGGGGTCGGGGAGGGTGTGGTGGCTTAAAAAAGGGAAGATCTAGGAGGACTGAGCTGTTTGTCATGGTCCTAAGGTAGTGAAAATGGGCTGATCTGGCACAAAGAAGAGTTGAGATTGGACACCAGGGAAAGCTGGTAAAATGCTGCTACCTGGCAAGCAACTGTGTGAGTACAAATCCTTTTTTTTTTTTTTAATTTATTTATTTGGCTGCATCAGGTCTTAGTTGCAGCATTTCATTGCTTCACAAGGGATGTCCCTTGGCATGTGGGATCTTAGTTCCAAGACCAGGGATTGAATCCACATCCCCCTCTTTGCAAGGTGGATTCTTAACCACTGAACACCAGGGAAGTCCCACAAGCGTGATTCTTGCAGAGCCTGCTGCCTGGAGGTAGGACTATGGACCGAGTGTTCGGAGGGTTCTTTGAGGACTTCGATGTCATTGGCAAAGAGAGCCCTGGACTTCTCCCTATCACTTGCTGAATGACCCCAGATGGATTCAAGTCCTGTTTGGGGCTTTGCTTTTCCAATCTGGAAAATTTGCTTGTACAGTGGATGGTCTCTGAGGTTGAACTTTCTGGGCCTTCTTTTCTCTAGGGCCTTCACCAGATCCTCCTCCCGGAGAGCCAGTGTGACACGCGGCCCTTGATCCTTGTGAGCCTGGGAGCTGAGGTGATACGGATCAGGAAAGAAAAATTTTGTGAACTGCTTGACAGTGATACAATAGAAAAACTGTCAAAGTTCAGTGTCAAGTACCCCAGGTCAGTACTGGAAAAATGTGTGCATTCTGCCAGATCAAATGAGCAATTTTTCACCTCTTATTTAAGTAGAAGAAAAAAAGTGATACTATCTAGTGCTGACAAAGGTAGAATGAAACTGGTAAATGCTGACACCCTCTAAATTGGCTCAATCCTTTTGATAATAATTTTAGATAATAATGTTTCAAGGGCCCAAAATGGTTTCTACCCTTTGAAGCAATGGTCTACCTGTGCATTTATTTCTATATCACTAAATTATAGGGAAAGATACTAAGATGTTTGTAGCTGCCATGTTCATAATAGGAAACAGCCTCCCCCATCCACAGGTGTCACACCAAGGGAGAAGTTTAGAAAACAGTGGTACATTCCCTAAATAGTAACTTTTTTTGAAGAAGCAAAAGTAAAATGAGTGATAAAATGCTACATGAAAAGGACAGGGTACAAAGTTGTATATATACTATGACTAGGGCCTTTGTAGAGCACTAACATGAGAAAAATCTAGAAAGAAAATGAGCAAAAATGATAATTCTGCAGTATTGCCCAATTTGTAATGGTCATTCTTTCTGGAAGACAGGACTAAAAGGGACTTTCTGGTTATGGTTATATATTCCTCTGATGTGTGTGTTTGCAGTGAGGATATGTTTCTTTCTTTCTTTTTTTACATTTCTTTTATAATAAGGAAAAAAATGATATACTTTTTAAAGTTGTTGTCAGGGTAGTAACATTCCAAGTGGGTTTTCCCCTTTATTCTCAATGTTTGGTAATGATGATATATTATAATTAAAAATACTTATCTTAAAAGGTTTAATAAAAAGATTTCTATTTCCCTAGTTTCCAAATTTTCCATAAAAGTGAATACTTTTATAGTGTGACAAAAAAAAAACCCACTATTTTTTGTGTAAAAACTAATTTATTGCCTGATCACTGGTCACAGAACTGTTTTGATCTTACACTGTTATTACTAAAGAATGTTTGAGTGTATACTCCCTAGAATATATATATGATATGAGTAACATGATGTTTATTTTTTTATCTATTGTATCTATATTATATCTGCTGTGTGTTGTATATCTCCTGTACATTATAAATATGCCAACATAGATCTTTATTTATTTTTTTTTTAATTTTTTTTTATTGTTTTTGCCATACATTGTCATGATATCACCATGGGTTTACATATGCTTCCCCTCCGGAACCCCCCTCCCTCTTCCCTCCCCCCCGGGAAATCTCACTGCACCAGTCCCGAGCATCAATCCTGGGCTGGCGATTGATTAGACACATGACAATTAACATGTTTCAATGCCCTTCTCCCATATCATTCCACCCTTACCCTCATCCACAAAGTCCACGAGTCTATTCTATACATCTGCGTTCCTTTTGCTGTCTCGCATGTTGGGTTCTCGTTACCGTCTTTCTAAATTCCATATATATGCGTTAGTATACTGTATTGTTGTTTTTGCTTCTGGCTTACTTCACTCTGGATAATGGGCTCCAGTTTCGTCCATCTGAGTAGAATTGCTTCAAATGAATTTTTTTTTAATGCTGAGTAATATTCCATTGTGTGTATGCACCACAGCTTTCTTATCCATTCGTCAGTTGATGGGCATCTAGGTTGCTTCCATGTCTTGGCTATTGTAAACAATGCAGCGATGAACATTGGGGTACACGTGGCTCTTTCAATTCTGGTTTCCTCGGTGTATATGCCCAGCAGTGGGATTGCTGGGTCATATGGCAGGTCTATTTGCAGCTTTTTAAGGAACCTCCACACTGTTTTCCATAGTGGCTGTACTAGTTTGCATTCCCACCAACAGTGTAAGAGGGTTCCCTTTTCTCCCCATCCTCTCCAGCATTTATTGCTTGTAGACTTTTGGATGGCAGCCATTCTGACTGGTGTAAAGTGGTACCTCATTGTGGTTTTGATTTGCATTTCTCTGATAATGAGTGATGTTGAGCATCTTTTCACGTGTTTGTTAGCCATTTTTATATCTTCTTTGGAGAAATGTCTTTAAAAAGAATAAGACAGAGAGGGAATTCCCTGGTTGTCCAGTGGTTAGAACCCCGTGCTTTCACTGCCCAGGGCACAGGCTTGATCCCTGGTCAGGAAACTAAGGTCCTACAAGCTGCATGATGTGGCTGAAAATTTAAATTAAAAAAAAAAAGCCAAAGATAAATATAGATGTTTGGGTGAATATAGATGTTTAGAAAAAAATAGATGTAAAAATATACTGTTTTCTTCACACAGCCCAGCAGATCTCCTTCCCCTCCCTAGGTGACATCCCCAGCCCCGCCTCGGAACCCCCAGCCCAGACTCTTGTGGCCATCTCAGCACTGGTCTCCTGCCTCCCTCATTGTGCTGGATCATTTCTGCATACCGTGCTTTTGTGCTGTGTGTGCTTAGTCTCTCAGTCCTGTCCGACTCTTTATGACCCCATGGACTGTGGCCTTCCAGGCTCCTCTGTCCATGGGGATTCTCCAGGCAAGAATACTGGAGTGTGCTGCTGTGCCTTCTTCCAGGGGATCTTCCCAACCCCGGGATCGAACCCAGGTCTCACGCATTGCAGGCATAGATTCCTTACCGTCTGAGCCACCAGGGAAGCCCAAGAACACTGGTGTGGGTACCCTGTCCCTTCTCCAGGGGATATTCCCGACCCAGGGGAATCTAACTGAGGTGTCCTGCATTACAGGCAGATTCTTTGCCAGCTGAGCTTACCAGGAAGCCTGCACTGTGCTTTTATTAAAATTCAAATCTGACCATGTTAAACTCCTGTTTAAGACCTTTCAGTGGAACCTCACTGCCTGTAGGATACAGTGCAGATTCAGTGCCATGTAAACAGCCCTTCAGAGTTTGACCCTTCAACTCCCTGTAGCATTCCTGCTGTCTCTAACCCACTCTGGCAACCCAGGCAGATTGCCTCCTAGACCATTGCCTTTGCCAGTGTAGGCCTTTCTGCCTGCAACGCCATCCCTCAATCCTGCTTCCAGCCTTTTATTCGGATAAACTTCTTCTCATTCTTTAAGATTCATCTCCTCCAGAAAGCTGGACTAGGTACCCCTTTCCGTTCACTCAGTCCTACAGTTCTCACAGTGGCCACACCACACTGTATTTCAGCTGTTTAGAGCTTTGTAGTTTGTTTTTCTTTAATGTGGACCATTTTAAAACTCCTTATTGAATTTTTTACAATGCGAGACATGTGGGCTCTTTCTCCCTGACCAGGGACTGAACTGCACCCCGTGCGTTGGAAGGTGCAGTCCACTGGACTGCAGGGAAGTCCTTAGAACTGTGTAGTTTTTGCACAGTTCTTTCCCCACCACTTGATTAATTGCCTCCTGAAGACAGGGTTTGGGCTTTATCCAACTCTCACCTCTAGCACCTGTATAGTATTTGGCATGTGATAGGTGCTTGGTAAACGTTAGATGATTAAGCAAATGAATGAGGCCCACTCACTGTGGAAAACTGGAAAAGGCTGAACATTTAAGAAGGTGAAGACCGAAAGTGTTTGCATTACTCCAACAATCCCAATTAGCATTTCATGTATTTCCTTTCAGTATATATATATATATATATATATATATATTTTACTGCATGGATATGTGCCAAATGTGCATTTATCATTCAGTCACACAAACTTTCATTAGAGAAACCATACAGATATAATTTTGCATCCTCCCCACCTTTTTCTTTTCTTGTGGTGGTGATGTGATCAGATGTGGTTTTGTAAGCAGTTGTGGTGATTCCTGTGGTTGAGAAAGAGGTGGAGGCAAGCAGATCTGTAGAGTTACTTCAACCATATCTAATAAGCATAGGAAAGAATTTGACATGGAATCTATATGACCTTGGACAAGTCACTTCCCCTCCTCTAGGCATCAGACTCCAGTTTGCAAAACAAAACAATTAGAGTAGAACAGTTTCCCCAAATTATGGAACATCTTTTCAGAAGGCTTGCAAGATAATTTTAGGTGGTACATGGATTATAAACAGCTACATATTTATTTGAATATGAGTTAGAAAAACAGGACTAGTTCACAAAACCCTTGATTAGACAATCTTGTTGCTTTTGAACCAAGCCAAAGTAAATATTTAAGTAAAAGAAATTAAGCGGAATTAAGAAAAGCATTAATAAAGGAACAGATGATAATGTAGCTGTGATCTAGATTGGGGGTAGTTTTTACATGTATATGTATGGCTGAGTTCCTTTGCTGTTCACCTGAAACCACCACCACATGGTTAATCAGCTATACCCCAACACAAAATAACAAGTTTTAAAAGAATAAGAAAAATAGGGGCAGCTTTGCACACACACAGAAAAAGTTGGGAAACACTGATGGTTCCTTGCAGTTCAGCGATGCCCCAGTTCTTTGATTCCTGATCAATGTAGAAAATAGCTATTTAGAGCCACCTTCTCCAAAAAGGATTTAAGGAGAAAAGAAAGGACTTAAGGAGCCTTAGCTTCTCACAGAGCGTCTGGTACATGATGGGTGTCAGTGAACATTTGTTGAATTGGAATTCAGAGAAGGTTTGCATAGACTTGAGGACGGCAGATGTTGGGGCCCTCAGCGTCTGTGCTGCACAGTCAGCACTCTGCTACAGTCGTCTGCGATGCTGACAGACAGGATTCTGGCTTATTCATTAATTGTCGAACTCATGGTTTTCTAGACTGCTAAAGCAGGCAGAAAATATATCCATTATCGAGCTCAAATCCCCCATGTTTTGATTGAGGACTGTGAGGCCCAGGAGAGGGGGATGTGTGATGCTGAAGATCGCATACTCCGTGGGTGAGACACCTGTCTCATGGATGCTATGGGCTAGATTATCTGAAGCCTGTCCCCCTACAGACACAAGGAGCACATGTAGAGTATGAACAGCTGAGTTTGCAGGAAAAAACGGAGCTCTCCCAAGGGCCCAAGTGAAGAACAACCTAAACCCAAAGCACTGAGTGTGATCTCGTGCTGGATGGCCAGGCAGGTGTGATGGGGGTGGTAGCTGAGGGCACCATGGCTGAAGTGTGGGATCCTGCAAGGACAGATGACAGTTGCAATTCCAGCGAGGCAGGGGGTGGAACTGGAACCCCTGCCTGAAGTGGAGGGCTTTAGAAGAGCTGCCCCCTTTAGTGAAAGACTAGACTAGAATCAACGTGACCATCAGCATCAGGAGGTGACATAGAATCTTGTCTGTCTTAACTTTTACTCTGGAACAACATCAAAAAGATCTAAGAATTTGTGATCACGTGCTTGCCCCCTCTTAAGTTTTGGTGAGTTCCTTAACCTCATTGAGCCTTAGTTTCCACATTAGTGAAATGGGGTGGTCATGAGGATCTGATGAGTTAACAAGTATAAAGTGCCTGGTGCATGGTGAGTGCAAAGCAGAGTTCGATATTGTTATTTATTATGTAAGAAATTGGGAGTTAATGGGTCTCTTTAGGTAGGGACTCTCTAGTGGTATGCTGGGGAACGTTCAACAAGCAGCTCTTTGGGAGGTGGGAGGTCATCTGAGTGAAAGTGTTGGCCGGTTTCTAGGGTACACATACTCCTCCCATGGCCAGTTTTGAGCTACCGGCCTGTTGTCACTCAGCATGGAGTTGCTCTCGTGAGCTGGTAGGAGCTAACACTGGCACTGCTGAGCCCTAAGGTCTCAGGACTAGCTTGTAGCCCATTCTGACCTCTAGATTTTGTATTAAGTTGATCTCTGTGAATCAAAGTTGATTTTGTCCTGGTCAACTCAATTTTCCGAAAGAATGCTCTTATGTGTTAGTGATTTACAAAACTTGCCTCCTCAGGTGAGAGTACAGCTGAGGCAGTGAAAGTCAAACGGGCCTTCCCTTGCTGTGGTCTCAGGAGGAAATAAGCCAGTGAGTCCTGAGCCCATCCACCACTGCCCACCCCTTTCCTTACCCTCATGTGCTATGAGGGAGGGGGGCAGAGTAAAGGCAGGGCACCAAGACCAGCCAGGGCAGCTACCAGTTGACTTTCTAAAGATTTGCCCGATCTGGACATTTCCCATAAATGGAACCATGTAGCAGGTTGGTAGGAAAACCCAAATGAACTTTTGGCCAATCCAGCACATGTGACTGGCTTCTTAGCATAGTGTTTTCAAAGTTCATTTGTGTTTAGCCAGTTTGGGGTTGGCCAAAAATTCATTTGGGAATTTTTCTGTATGATGTTACAGAGAAACCCAAAATTTTGGCAAACCTAATATTAGTATTTCATTCCTTTTTATTGTCAAATAATATTCCAATGCATGGGCATATTATACTTTATTTATCCATTCATCAGTTGATGGACATTTGGGTTGTTTCTACTTTTGGGCTATTATGAATAATGCTGCTAGGAGCATCCTTGTGCAAGTTTTTAGGTGGGCATATGTTTTCATTTCTCTTGGGTATATACCAAGGAGTGGAATTGCTGAGTCGTAAGTTAACTGTTAAACCTTTTGAAGAACTGTTAGGCTGTATTTCCAAGTTGCTGCATCATTTTATATTCCTGTCAGCAATGTATTGTAACCCTCATTGCAATATCTCCACTTCTCCATTGACACTAATAATTATTTGTCTCTTTAAATGGCATCATCCCAGTGGGCATAAGTGGTATCTTGTATGGCTTTGGCTTATATTTCCCTGATGGCTAATGATCACAGGTATAATTTAAAATTTTCAGTAACCACATTATAGAAAATAAAAAGAGAGGGGTGAAATTAATTTTAATAATACATTTTATTGAGTGTCGTATATCTAAAATATCATTTTAGCATGAAATCAACAGAAAAATTCTTTTTTTTGGTATTAAGTCTTTGAAATCCGGTGTGTTTTTTATTCTCAGAGCACATCTCTAATTCAGATTAATCACATTTCAGGTACTCAGTAGCCACATGTGGGTCATGTCCACTGCATGGAGTAGTGCATGCAGGTCTAGGGGATGAAGCATGGGAAGGTGAAGGAGGCAGATAGAAGGGTCTGGGAAAGGGCGCAGAGGTGGGACAGAGCTCAGTGTGTTTAGGGACTGAAGGAGTGGCAGGAGGCAGGACTGGAGGGGCAAGGGGACAGGGAGGCGCTGGTGTGGAAACTCCAATACCTGTTCCTTACCTTCAGCGATGAAGATCTGTGCCAGAAGTTCCTCAAGGAGAACAGCTGGAATATCTTCCGGAAGGACCTGGTGCGGCTGCTGGTAGAGCCTCGCTGGTTTCCCCCATTCACTCGGATCCAGCCCAAGAAGAAAGGTACCTACAACCCCAGAATTGTGATGCTGGATCTGTATAGCTTAGACAAGAAGACTAAACATCGTCATCCCATTTTTATGGCACCCCAGAAACACCTGCCCCCACTGAGGATTGTCCAAGCCATTATAGCACCCCGGTACAAAATCCAGGAGCTCCTGCCCCAGTATAAGAATGCAGGGGTCCTCATGTAGAGTCAATAAAAGGTGTTGGGTTGACCACCATGTTTCCTGAATAACCACCATGGGAGTTGTGGGGCTTACAGTGGGGGGGCCCTGGGGACAACCTATGGGTCTGGAGAGGTATTAGGGGGCACTGTCTCCCTGACACTTGTGGGGCTGAGTAGAGGATGGTCAGGAGGCTGGGTGTGTGGGGGTTAATCACTGGGGGTGGCCTCAGGGTGAGAGGGTCTTAGGACATGGATGGGAGGCACAGAGGAAAGACAAGGTTGCAAACTCAGATGTCTTGCAAGGCCAGACAGGTTGTCTGAAGGGGTATAGGGGACTTCCCTGGTGGTGCTTCTACAGCAGGGGCCCTGGGTTTGATCCCAGGTCAGGGAACTAAGATCTATAGAGCATTTGTTCCATGATAGCCATCTTGCTAAAGCATTTGACTGGAGTCTTGTGACTTGGGCTAAGATCCTAGGTCTACTACTTAATGGCTGTTGAGGATTAAAAGAAGTGGTACAAGTACGGCAAGGTAGAGGATTTTATTCACCAAGACCCCTGGAGCCAACAGGGAAGTCGAGATCGGAGGCTGTGTGGTGCAGCTAAAATGAAAGAGATAGATACATAGCAGAAGGCCTAGGGGGTCATGGGAAAGGGCGGGAACTGAGCGCACATTCCCCATGCCAGTGGAGCAGTTGCTCAGTAGCTCCAATCAGTTGATGCCATGCCAAGAAATAATGTGGATGCAGTATGGCCAAGCTTTAAATTTTTTTCAGGAAAACCCAGAAACCCAATGTTTTAGATGATTCCTGTTGTTGTTCTGTCACTAAGTCATATTCAGTAAGACGCCATGGACTGCAGCACGCTAGGCTCCTCTGTCCTCCACTGTCTCCCGGAGTTTGCTCAGACTCGTGTCCATTGAGTCAGTGATGCTATCTAACCATCTCATCCTCTGCCGCCCGCCCCACTTCTACTGGTTTTCAAATGTGAACAGTGAATTCAAATTGTTCTTGAAATACTGTGTTGGGCAAACAAAACACATACGTAGGCTGTGTTGGGCCCACAGGCTGCCAGTCTGCCAATAGCTTGTCGAGCAGCTCTGTCAGACTGACAGGGTGTTGCCGGAGCCTGGAGGGAGGCGCAACCATGGGGGCAGATACAAGGAGCCCAAGACACATGGGCAGCATGACAAGAGCTGGCATCCTGGGTGAAGGATGAGGAGTCTGCAGCCTGAGAGGGAGGACGCAGACCAGAGGCAAGGAGGTGCTTGGTGGGACTTAAGGAGGGCTCCTTGGTCCCTCTGGCAGGTCCTGGAAGCTGCCAGTCACTGGTCTGGGCCAGCTGTACTTGTTGGTGGTGCTGGGCCTAGAACTCAGGGTTCCTGTCTCCCTCCAGCCTTGGTACCACAGACCCAGGACCTAGTCATCTCTCTCCCTCGGGAAACCCCATGGTTTAGCTTTGAGAGCCCCGAGGGGCCTGGAAGAGGTCACAGTGGCACAAGAGCCCAGCCTGAGAGAAGACAGAAGCCCTCCCCCACCCAGTACCCACCCACCCACCTACACCACCCCTGCAAGGAGCAGACTCTGAGGAACACCCAGACACTGAACTCTGGATAGCCTGCTTCTGCTTATTTCATGGGATCCCAGTAAGCGCTGTGAGTCCATCACCTGCAGCCCGGTTGCCCCAGTGGCAAAATGAGCATGTTGGACAAGCTGGATGGTTTTCACCAGTGAGCAAGAGGTGAGTGGAGTTTGAAAAGCGTACTCAACATTATAATTTTGTGTGCTGAATTTAAAAGAAAACTGTCTCAACATTATAATTTTGTGTGCTGAATTTAAAAGAAAACTGTTTTCGTGTTACACAGCAAAGAAGGAGGAGTAGGTGGACTTCCCTGGTGGTCCAGTGATTAAGACTCCGCGCTCCCAATGCAGGGGGCCTGGGTTCCATCCCTGACCGGGGAACTAGAGCCCACATGCCACAACTGACAGTTTGAATGCTGCAGTTAAAGATTCCACATGCCACAACCGAGACGTGCCAGAGCGCTGCCCTGATGATCCGGGAGCGAGCGACAAGAATGAAGACAACACGAAATCTGGTGCAGTGGGTCAGGGGACCTGCAGCCTCAAAGTTAGCTTTGATTCCTAACTGCAGACTACAAAACTTTCTTCAGTCTGTCTTTCCCAAGACACTACTTTGACATAGTCTAGATCTCCTTGTTTTTACCCCAAGCCATTCCCTTCTGGGATAGTCTGGGAACAGTCAGCAAGTGTGTAGGCAGTGTTCATACCTAACGCTGACCCGGTGTTTCAAGCTCCATGCTTTCAGGATCCCAGTCATACTTCCTTCTGGGTCTGGCCTGGGGGTTTGTAACAAAGCTGCTATCCTAAGAAAAATATGAAAAACAATCATTCAACGTGGTTTCTTAATATATGCCGTTTTTCTAGGTGCTATCCCTGTGAAATTTCTCAAGGCTATGAAAGTACATTATTAGGAATTCCCACTACATCTTCCCCTTCTCGTTTTTGCAGGAGTAGATATGCTGTCTGCGCAACTTTTTCCTTCATCAGTTCTCAGATGGTTTCTCTCGTGCATCTGAGAACTAGCCAGAAAACAGTTAAAAATATACATTCTGATATTATAGTACCAAGTAATACTCCTCCTAAAGTTTTAATCCACATCATGGGGTTAAGTTTATGTAAGTTTTCCTCGACTTCTTTAAATAAATCAGTTTCTGGGAGTAATTTTAAGTGAACATTCTGCATATTGGAAGCAGTAGCCTGTAATTGGGAAATATCTAAGGATAGATTGTTATGAATGTGTCCTCTCAAATGTTTAGATAATTGACCCCAAGTATATGCACTTTGATTGTACTTATGAGGTGTGACACAAAATGAAGAGATATTTCAATCACACTTGAGATGAATCTGTAATTTTAAATTTTGCACTTCGTCCCCTAGTAGGAGAACTGAATTTTCTAAGTCAGTCAGTGAGTCTTTAATTTTGTGGTCTATGTGGGTTTGACTTCCCCAGCAGAACTTGCATTTCGGTGCCACTACTGTACAAAGGTAGTCGTTTGTATAGTTCGATGCCGTGCCACCCTGGCCACTGCTGTGGTTGTAGCTATACACTAATCCCGCAGTAGCTGTTATAAGGAGTCCGATAAACCTTTGGAACATTGCAGCATTTTCTTTATAAGCTTTAAAAGACCGTGTATTTCAGGGGAGCCTTCCCAAGGTCTGGTTTGATTTACTGGAAGCCGTATTTGCAATCTCCTCCTTAATATAACAAATGAGTGATTAGAATTATAAAGTAAAGAATTTAAGCAAGTATATAATTTGCAATCCTGGCAAGAAAGTTTTTGTACACTTTGATTGGTAGAAATTGTTCCTTTCAAGAGCACATAGGGATCTCTCACACAAGCCTGAATGTAAAATGTCCCATTTGTACTGGTATTAAATGTCAGTGAATAATTAGTTTTATCAGAATAACGTCCATCCCAAATTTGGAATTTTTTAAGACAACGTCAAGCTCCAAATCTCTCTTTGCCCTCTTGATCCACTTGTGGGAAGGGGGTGACATGCCACTACCATGCCATATAATTGGATGATCCGAATGAGTGGTAATATCAGTATGGTCAAAGACTTGATGCACCTGCCACCGCAGCCTTTTGTGAGGGTTGCAGGACTGATTTTGATGAGCGCAATTAGAGGCTGCATACCTCTTAGAGGACCAGTCCCGTACAATGCCATGGGAAACGTTAGTCAAAATTACTCCCTCAGTCCCACGGTAACTCTCCCACTGAACACAATCTTGTTATTCAGATCTTGAATACAGTCTTGTTACTCAGAACAGCTTGCAACGTTCGCATAAAGGTCTATCTGATTTGGTGTCATTATTGGGTTCTGAGTCGTTATAAGCAAAGCTCAGACCAGAGAGAAAATATAGTTGAACCTTAGTATAGTTATGATTTAAAGAATTAGTGGACAGCCAGGCTTGCATAGACAATTTAAGACATCCTGTATCTGGTCCTACACAACTGGCCAGGATTCATACCCATAAGTAACACTGAAGGGAGTCACTTTCTCTTTTTAAACAAGAGGAAGGCGTGTATCTTCAGGTCCTGGCATCCAGGGAGAATCATTAACATAAATGGGGATCATAGAATCCCCCCAGTCAATGGGTTTTAGTAATGGAGGGTTAGGTATATATGCCCAATAAGTATAATTCTTTGCTTCTGCCAAAACCAGGGGTACACTCACTGCGACAGTTATCAGGACAAACATAACCATGTTGAGGTTGTCTGGAGTCACTGGTTGATTCTGCTCAGTTTTACTCTACCAGCTGGAATCCACACAGGTTCTAGACCTTCTCCTGAGGAGTTACAAGCAAACCCTCTTTGCCATGTAATTAACTTTCCCGGTGAGCAAGCATTTGTTAGTGGATCTTGCCACCAAATCACAGTCTTAGTTGTATTTGTGGATGTAGCCTGAAAATGTTGCTCAGCTATAGTTTCCATAGTTTGTGTCGAAATATTCAAAAATTGAGAGTAAATAAAGCTGTATTCAATATTTTTTATTGTCCTATGGCATTTCTCCCTTTTTGTTTTTGTATTTTGTTTTTTGTTTTTGTGATTGATTAGCCCTCTCCATTATGGCCTATCTTTGTGGATTATAGGGAATGTCAGTAGAATGTTTTATAGATCAAATTTTAAGAAATTATTGGAATGTTCTACTGGTATAAGCAGGGCTGTTATCAGTTTTTATAGTTTTTGGTAGTTTTATAACAGCAAATGAGGCATATGAATGTCTTTGTTTTTTTTTTTTTTAAATTATTTTTATTTATTTATTTGGCTGTGTTGGGTCTTAGTTGGGGCATGTGGGGTCTAGTTCCCTGACCAGGGATCAAACCTGGCTCCCCTGCATTGGGAGCTCAGAGTCTTAGCCACTGGACCACCAGGGAAGTCCTATGAATGTCTTTGTATGTGTTTTGTAGTCTCATTGTAGTCTCACTGGAGTGCACAGTGGCCCATATAAATTGAGAGAATGTATTAATAGTCAGACATACATAAGAGAGTTTACCAAAGGAAGATATATGAGTTACATCCATTATAACTGTGGATTTTATATGGAACCGTATACCATCATATCAGTGAATCAGTCACACATTTGATAATGTAAGGGACAACATTTCTTGAAACAGATAATAAAGCAATATAGTTAGCAGTAAGAGTAAAATCATAAGAATTTAAGTCAAGAACTTTTATTAGGTATAGCCCAGTGACATCTTTAAGTCATCTGACTTAGTTTGTTAAATGACTGTAGCTTGTTGTTAATTTCCTGGTTGTAGGTTGTGGAGCATCTGATCTTTATTTAAAGACTGGTCACTGAGATAAGTTTTAGAAACAAAGAGTGTCTTTTCAATGAAGGACCTGTTAAATTTAACTTGACGAAGCCTCTCAGCAATGTAACATAACCATAAGGAATTATCTAAGAAGTGAGTCTTAGTAAATACACACCTTAATGAACAAAACTAGAACTTAAGATTCAGTGAAACATTAGATGTCATAGGCCTGACATCAGTTGGGTGGATATTTCTCTTAGAGCTCCCCAGTATACTCTTTAGATTTTTGTATATGTCTGGAGACAGTTTTTTTTTTTTTTACCTTGATGAGGCTTTTCAGAATCCAAATGTTTCTAATTTCTTGAGCAACGAGGCAGAGAGAAAAGAAAAATGTTTTAATTTTATCCACAGGTGTAAATCACTGAATTGTTTTAAACCATCAGTGACTTGAGAAGAGCTTTTCTGTATCTGAAAACAAAGATTAGAAGCCAGTAATATGTCAAAAAAAGAGTCAGGAAAATTGTAGCTATATTTAGGAATCTGTTCAATCCCTTTGTTTTGTGGTCCTTGCCTGACGACCAAGGATGTCAGTAAAAACGATAGCCTCCAAGAAGTTTGTGAAGTTTTTTGTCAATGTCTGTACAACTTCTCCAGTAAAGTGGGTGTCCCAATCGCTGGAGATAGCATAAAATGTATTTTAACCCATTTTTTCATTGTGAAATAGTAACCCTATAGCCAGGAAAGGCTTTATCTTATCAAATAAAAGAGGTTTGTCAGGGAGCCGGGAAGACCCAAGCGGCCATCTTGGACTTCCCATAGCCCTGACTGTTTGGTTAATAGCCATTATTGATCTATTTTAAATTTCCTGATGAGGGTTTAATTTTGTAGAAGCAATATGAGCTTTTGTCTGTGTGTGTCATAGTCTCCATATATCATTGTGAAATAATACTCACTCACTTTATCAAAGTAACAAAAGATTTTAAAAGCAAGTATGAATCACTTAAAGACCAAGAAATTTATATAGTCTGTTATCAAAAGCCATCTTCCAAGAAGATTTTGTTTTTTTTAATTCCAAGAAGACTTTGGTTTTTTTAAACAGGAAGAGAAAATCAAATTCCAGATTGGTACCAGCTTATATTCATTGTGAAACAATAGTTAGTCACTTAGTCAAAGTAGCAATAAAAGATTTCAAAGGCAGTTTAGTATCTTAAGAAACTTGTATGATACACAAAATTCTCTTCCACTTGCCACAACCCTTCTTTACATTTCTGTATTCATCACTCTATTTGCCCATTCAGAGAACAGCCATTTGTAAGTTCAGATGTATTTCCTTTTTCCTTAATAGAATGTAGTTCCATTCCTTATACCTTTTTATTAAAAGCACATATCTTACTTTTCTTTAGCAACCAGGAACTCTTATATATTAGCATTGGTGAACATAAATACTAGTTTTAATTTTTTAAAAATATTTGCTTTTTTTAATAGAGAACATCTCAGGATGGCACCAAACATATTTATTAATAGTCCAAAATATCTTTAGTTTTTCTGTAAGAGGAAGTTAGTGTTTAGTAATTAATGTTTTAAAATCTTACTTTGTTTGTAAATGACCTAGCTATTTAATAAACTTTTATCATTTAGTTTAGTACAACCCTAGAAATTTAATTTACCCCAATCCTCAAGGATTATTTTAGATAGACATTTCTAAAATATAATTATTTTTAATAGAATTTATCTAAAAGTTTTCATCTCATTTATATATGTATTTGTAAAAAGTTATTTTTTGTTGTTGACAAATTTACTTTACCTTAAACCCAGGCACAGTAAAATTATTACACAATGTTGATGACTTAAGACATGTCTTAATTAGATTAGCAAACAAACATTAATGTTAGATACTTAATATTGAATATTTTTCACTTCATGGGAGCCTGGATTTAAATAGAGCTCATTTATAAATTAACCTCATATTATCCAAAAACAATGAGACACAGATAAATTTAGACAGACAGAGATCTCATAGTTTTCCACTTGAAATTTAAAATATCTTTTTGCTCCCTTTTTTTTTTATTGGTTTGAGTTCTACCAATTTGTTATGGCTGGAGTCCCAGATGAGTGGGCTGTGTATCCCAAGAACATGATAAGAGTTAACTTCAGGTTTTTTCCCAGGCCTATTTTTGTTTCCCAGGCAGAATTGGAGCTCCAGAAAAGTATTTTAACAAGTCAACTTTTTCCTAATTGCACGTGCAAGAAGAAGTGGTTTTGCAATTTCAAAAAAGATTTTATTTTAACCAGTTTTCTCTGGAGTCTAAAGAATGTCATGGCCATTCAGTGTCAAAAATGCCATCTCTTTTTTGTAGTCATGTGTATCCATAAAATGAATGATACATGCATGAGGGAATTGCTGTCGCACTGGGTGTAAAGCCTTGGCTACTAAATTTTGACAAATAGTGAGACTGTTAAACATACCTTGAGGTAACACAGTCCATTGAAATCTTTTATGTGGCTCCTTTAAATTAATGGAAGGGGGCTTCAGGATGGGGAACACAATGTAAACCCATGGCTGATTCATGTCAATGTATAGCAAAAACCACTACAATATTGTACAGTAATTAGACTCTAATTAAATAAATTTTAAAAAGTTAATTAATGGAAGGAACTGAAAAGGCAAATCTAGGTTGATCATCAGGGTGTAAAGGAATAGTAAAAAAAACAATCTTTGAGATCACTAACAAACAAATGCCAATTTCTTGGAATCATGCTAGGATTAGGTAGACCAGGTTGTAAAGCACCCATTGGAACAATAACAGCATTAACAGCTCTCAAATCAGTAAGCATTTAACATTTCTTTTGTAGAACGAATACTGGAGAATTCCAAGGGCTAAAGGACTCAATAATATGTCCCTTACTAAGTTGTTCATTAATTAAGTTATGTAAAGCCTCCAGTTTTTCTTGTTTTAGAGGCCCCTGGTCTATCCACACAGGTTGATCAGTTTTCCAATTAAGAGGTATAGGTGTGGGTGGAGGAAGATTAATCCGAGCAGTGGCCCCTAGAGAGAACGGAGGAGGGAGGGTTGAAATCTTGAGCAGTCAAAGGATAAATTCTCCCTTGTTGATTTTTGCTCAGGCCCAATCTTTGTATATAACCTTGATTGAACATGATTTGACAACTGCCCTCGCTATATTGATTTTGAGGTTTTTCAAAAGAGTCATCATCACTTTCATCAAAAGAATCAGAAGTCTGCAAAGGCTCGAGTACTGATGAATTAATGCTCATATACTCCAAATAGAAACAGGGAGCGGAGTTCCTTTTGTATGTTCTCTAACTCGGCTCCAACATTTCCCCAGACTTTTAAATCTAAGGTCCCTACTGATGGGAACCAGCAGCAATATTTATCTGCGGCTTGTAACAATTCTAATAATCACCCTTCACTAATAGACGCTCCTCCCGCTTTCAAGAGCTGTCTTAATAAATATATGGGCGATAGTGTTCTGCACTCTCAGCATTTCCCACTTTAACCCTGATTAAATGCCTGCGGAGTTACCAGAGGGAATTTTCGGAGGGAGGTCTCTCAACAGTCCCAGGTTCTGCCATGCTGTATTTTCACTTTCGCTCCTAGTGGTCTTTCGCTCCAGCCCCGCGTTGGGCGCCAATTGTTGCCCTAATGGTCCGGGAGCGAGCGACAAGAATGAAGACAGAACACGAAATCTGGTGCAGCGGGTCAGGGAACCTGCAGCCTCTACTGGACTGAGGTGCAGAGTCCACTCTGAATCCAGCTTTGATTCCTAACTGCAGACTACCGGACTTTCTTTGGTCTACCTTTCCCAAGACACTACTTTGACGTAGTCCAGGTCTCCTTGTTTTTACCCCAAGCCATTCCCTTCTGGGATAGTCTTGGGAACAATCAGCAAGTGTGTAGGCAGTGTTCATACCTAACACCGACCCCGTGTTCCAAGGTCCATGCTTTCATGATCCCAGTCATACTCCCTTCTGGATCTGGCCTTGGGGTTTGTAACAAGGCTATTATTCTAAGAAAAACATGAAAAATAATCATCAACATGGTTTCTTAATATATGCTGTTTTTCTAGGTGCTATTTCTGTGAAATTTTTCAAGGCTGTGAAAGTACATTATTAGGAATTCCCACTACACCAGAGCCAAATAAATAAGTCATTATTTTTTTTTAAATTTTTTTATTTAT
>ML660203.1:8261580-8276954 GCA_007570785.1 Antilocapra americana | reverse complement strand
TTGTCTTTTCTCCATTGTATATTCTTGCCTCCTTTGTCAAAGATAAGGTGTCCATAGATGCGTGGATTTATCTCTGGGCTTTCTATTCTGTTCCATTGATCTATGTTTCTGTCTTTGTGCCAGTACCATACTGTCTTAATGACTGTGGATTTGTAGTATAGCCTAAAGTCTGGGAGGTTGATTCCGCCCATTCCATTCTTCTTTCTCAAGATTGCTTTGGCTATACAAGGTTTTTTGTATTTCCATACAAATTGAGAAATTATTTGTTCTAATTCTTTGAAAAAGACCTCTGGTAGCTTGATAGGAATTGCATTGAATCTATAGATTGCTTTGGGTAGTATACTCATTTTCACTATGTTGATTCTTCCAATCCACGAACACGGCACATTTCTCCATCTGTTTGTGTCCTCCTTGATTTCTTTCATCAGTGTTTTATAGTTTTCTATATACAAGTCTTTTGATTCTTTAGGTAGAAATACTCCTAAGTATTTTATTCTTTTTGTTTCGATGGTGAATGGAATTGTTTCCTTAATTTCTCTTTCTGATTTCTCACTGTTAGTGTATAGGAATGCCAGGGATTTCTGTGTGTTGATTTTGTATCCTGAAACTTTGCTATATTCACTGATTAGCTCTAGTAATTTTCTCGTAGAGTCTTTAGGGTTTTCAATATAGAGGATCATCAGCAAACAGAGAGAGTTTTACTTCTTCTTTTCCAATCTGGATTCCTTTGATTTCTTTATCTGCTCTGATTGCTGTGGCCAAGACTTCCAAAACTATGTTGAATAGTAGTGGTGAGAGTGGGCACCCTTGTCTTGTCCCTGATTTCAGGGGGAATGCTTCCAGCTTTTCACCATTGAGGATAATGTTTGCTGTGGGTTTGTCATATATAGCTTTTATTATGTTGAGGTATAAGTCATTATTTTTTAAAAATGAATTAAAGGAGTAGGGAATTTATCTCTCAGAAGAGGGTATGGATAAAAAAGAGGAGAGAAGCAGTGCATTTCATCATCTCAACTTTTCTGATGGTTCCAGGGTGTTGAGGGGTCAGGGACGTCTGTGGCAGTGTGGAAGGGCTGCCTGTGACCTACAGGGACAGGGTGGCGTGGTTTGGGGACCAAGTAAGCTGGGGCTTCTGACTATATTTAGAGATCTTTTCACGTGTAGGGCTGTGGCTCCAAGATGAAGACATAGACATTTTGTTCACTCATTTGAAATATACTTATTAAGTGCTTGCTCAGTAGCAGATCCAAAGGAGAATAAGAGGCAGTCTGCATTTTGTCTTATTCTGTAGGCTAGAGGTTGGCAAACTCTTTCTATAAAAGGACAAATAATAAATATTTTAGGTTTTGCAGGCCTTAAGGGCTCTGTTGTAACTACTCAACTCTGTATTGTGTTCCAATAAAGCTTTATTTACAAAGGCAGGTGGCAGGCTAGATTTGGCCTATGTGCCATTGTTGGCTGACCCCTCTCTGAGCAGCAGGGAGCCCTTGAATGGTTTTTTAAAAATATATTTACTTGGCTGAGCTTGGTCTTAGTTGCAGCGTGCAGGATCTTTGGTCTTTGAGCATCATGGAGGCTCTTTAGTTGCAGCATATGGGATCTAGTTCCCTGACGAGGGATTGAACATGGGCCCCCTGCATTGGGAGCTCAGAGTCTTAGCGACTGGACCACCAGAGAAGTCCCCCGTTGCAGGTTCTTGAGCTGAACTGACATGACCAGAGAATAGGTGGGAGGCTTATTACTCAACAGGTGTTTTGTGACAGCTATCTTGCTAAGCAGCTAATGACTTGGACCAAGATCCTATGTCTGCCACTTAATGGCGGTTTAGGATTAAAGAGATGGCTCAGTAGATAAAGAATCTGCCTGCAATGCAGGGGACACAGGAGATGTGGGTTTGATTCGTGGGTCAGGAAGTTCCCCTGGAGAAGGAAATGGCAACCCACTCCAGTATTCTAGCCTAAAAAATCCCATGAACAGAGGAGCCTGGCAGCTATAGTCCAGGGGGTCACAAAGAGTCAGACACAGCTGAGCGACTGAGCAGAGACATGTACAGCAAGGTGGAGGATTTTATTCACCAAGACCCCTGCGTCCAGCTTCCTGGGATGTGAGAGAAAAAATTTCCACTGTAGGGGCAGAGTATGTCTTCTAGGGGAGCGGTGGGTGAGAAATTAGACTAGAAGAGCAACCTGGAAGCCAGAGTGCCCTGTGTGTGGGGGAGAGGCTGTGAGGACTGGGCTTTGGGAAATCTTGAGCGGAGCAGAGAAAGCTAGTACGTAACAGATAGAAGAACCTGAGAATGAGAAATGCCCAGAGACGTTTTCCAAGAGCTTTTTCCATGCTCTGAGAATATGCTTCCCCTTCAGCGTGTTCTTGAGAAACCAAGTCAACATTTGAATAGCTCTTACGATTTTATGCAGTACTGCTGTTTCTTTGACTTCAGTAACCAAGGAGAAAGTGGGCTACAGTTGATGGGGTCACAGAGTCGGACATGACCACAAGCCCTCCCCACCCTGTTCCACCCATTCATAGCTAGGACATATGAATGTGTCCTAGTTGTGTTCGGTTATACATGTGAAGTCCCTGATACATAATACGTGCCGGATACACGTTACATGGTATTGGTGGTGGTGGTTCAGTCGCTAAGTCATGTCCAACTCTTGCAGCCCCATGGACTGTAGCCTGCCAGGCACCTCTGTAGTGCCTTTTTGATCAAAATCAGTTTGGCCATCCAGAGACTCTCTTCCTCCTTCAATGAAATGGGAAACCGAGGCTTTGGAAGGCTAAGCCTTCATAATCAATGATAAAGACCATCTCCAAGAGATTTGGGATAGGAGGGTCCTGGCAGTCATCTTGCCCAACCCCTACACTCTTCACTCAGTTAAAAGATTAATGTCAATATTAAGGGGCAGCCTTGGGAGCGAGCAGAGGCAGGTCACCAGAACTTTAACCAGCACCAAGGGTGAAAGTTGCTGAGTTGTGTCCTACTCTGCAACACCATGAACTGTACAGTCCATGGAATTTTCCAGGCCAGAATACTGAAATGGGTAGCCTTTCCCTTCTCCAGGGGATCTTCCTAACCCAGGGATCAAACTCAGGTCTCCCACACTGTGGGCAGATTCTTTACCAGCTGAACCACCAGGGAAACCCAAGAACACAGGAGTGGGTAGCCTATGCCTTCTCCAGTGGATCTTCCCAGCCCAGGAGTCGAACACGGTCTCCTGCATTGCAGGCTGATTCTTCACCAGCTGAGCCATCAGGGAAGCCTGCACTGTGGGTGAGGGTGCTGTTTGAAGGAAGAATGGGTGGAACCGGGTGGGCAGGCTTGCGATCCTGGGTATGTAGGAGCCTCAGAGCCTGTGGGCTGTGGCTTCAGAATCCCCCCCTCCCCCACATACACCAGGAATCAGAATCAGGCAGGGAGGACACATTAAGATTTATGTGGCAGGAAAGCTCATTCAGAAGGAACCAGAATGACACCCTTGGCACAAGCTTTAGCAACCAGTATACATTGTCAGTGCTGTGGAGGTGCTCCTCGGCCACCCGGCCCAGATCCAAGGGCCAGCCCAGGCTCGGGGTATGCCTGCACTGTGGGAGGCACTCTACACAGGTTGTCGCTTATCCTGAAAATACTTTCTGGCAACTAACCAGGTGGCACTAGGGGTTAAGGTTAAGGCATTTGACAGATGAAGAGCCTGAGGCCCAGAAACACAGAGGCCTGGCCTAAGCTCACTCAGCTACCAGGTGGTGGTTCCAGGAAATCCGAGTGCTTTCTCTGTCCCCCCCGGGCCCTCCCAGGCAGGCAGCATCGGGTGTGTGCTGTGACACCACCCTTACTCATCTATCCCAAATGAGCCACCTGTTTTCAAACAAATTCTGTACACACAACCCTGGAACTGTGCTGGAGAGAATCCATCCACCCTCTGGGGTGGTTTCCCATATGTAAGCAAGCCTAGTCATACTTGGAGAGGCACACCCAGGCCACTCAAGCTAGAAATATAGCCTCCAGCACTGATAGCTTCCACTGTTTGGGGAAAAAGGAAAAAAAAAACCCATTTGAGAAACACCAGGAGATATTGCCAGCATTTGTTTATAGGAAGTGTTTAAGATCCCTTCTCAGGGTTGGAAGCAAAAAGCCTTCTTTAAATTCTCTATCCCTTTTATATAACTCATGGAAAAGTCTTGCCTTTCTCTTATGGAAAGTCTGAGGGGTGAGATGGGTCACTCTGCAACTCCCATGGCACCACCAGAGGCCATTTTGCCTTATGCTTTTCTAACGTTTGGGGATTTAAAGGGTTTATTTACATGGGTGCTGAGTTGCAGAATTTGCAATCACTGGTTCAGAGCTGATAATGAGTAGTTTCTAGGTGGCTGAGAAGCAGCACCAAAGCTGGAACGAGGGTTTTTCATGGTTTCTAAAGGTTATGGACTTTAGCCCTGGAGACAGAGCTTGCAGACACTCCTGCTGCTGCTAAGTCGCTCAGTCGTGTCCCACTCTTCGACCCCAGGGACTGCAGCCCACCAGGCTCCTCCGCCCACGGGATTTTCCAGGCAAGAGTATAGGAGTGGGGTGTCATTGCCTTCTCCATGCAGACTTTGAGAGGGTGGCTTATCTGGACAAGTGCTGTTATGACTTTCAGCCACACTTCATCCCTTTCTGGAGCTTCACTTCCATCATTTATAAAATTTGCAGGGTCCAGTAGGCATTCTTAAAGTGAAAGTGAAACTGTTAGTCACTCAGTCATGTCTGACTCTTTGGAACCCCAAGGACTGTAGCCCAACAGGTACCTCTGTCCTTGGGATTCTCCAGGCAAGATTACTGGAGTGGATTGCCATTCCCTTCTCCAGGGAATCTTCCCAACCCAGAGATCGAACCCAGGTCTCCTACACTGCAGGCAGACTCTTTACTGTCTGAACCAACAGACAGTAAGCCTCCTCCCATTTCACCAGAAAATCAGAATCAAGAAGAAAACAGATTACCAAGACCCTTGGTGAAGGACAGGGAAGCCTGGCATGCTGCAGTCTCTGGGGTCACAAAGAGTCAGATACCACTGAGCGACTGAACTACAACAACAGGAAGTAAGATTATCTGGGGGAAAATGTTCAGACAGAGAGACAGCACATTCAGCTTGAATAAGAGCAAGAAGGGTGGTGTGGCTGGAACTGGGTCAAAGGAGAGAGAAACTGAAAGAGTGCAAGGACTGAGGGGGCTGGGGGCCAGTTCGTGATCATGTGACGGGAGCCTTTGAAAAATTCTTAGCGGAAGAGTGATCTGGCTACAGACTGCGGGGGAGGTTTAAGCCTGAGTGTAGTGTGGGCTGGGGGACAGTTGGGAAGCCAGTGTCATTGTCATAATCCAAGTAGGAGATTATTGTGGCTCAGTGGTGTCTTGAGGAGGGTGATATATTTTGATGATAGAACCTACCATACAAGCAAGCTCAGTCATGTCCTACTCTTTTTGGCCCCATGGGCTGTATAGCCTACTAGGCTCCTCTGTCCATGGAATTTTCTAGGCAATGATACTGGAGCAGGTTACCATTTCCTAAGGATAGCTCCAAAGATTTTGGTTTGAGTAAGTGGAAGGATGGAGTAACCATTTCCTGAATAGAGAAGACTGTAGAAGAAGCATATTTAGGGGTGAATATCACAAGTGTGGTTTTCAGTAGTTTAAAAAAAAAGGGATTTAAGGAAGACGTGACAACGCATGTAAAACAGTTAGAACACCACCAGCACTTCATGCACACTCATGCAAGGTTAACATTATCCCTTTTTCATTATACACATTTAAACTTGGGGATTATGAATGATTAAAACATCTTTAGAATTTTCTAATGTTTATATCCATACAGATAAATATCCACCTACATATACCTTCTACTTGCCTATTTTTTTAAAAAATATAGTTTAGGAATTACTTACTGTCAGTAATGTTCTGAATGACCTTTCTTGTGATGAAGACTTTTGAAAAGGGAATTTAAATTTCATGGCTCTACCAATAATGCTTGAAGAGGTTTTGTAGAAAAGCCAGGACTCAAACCAGGAATCTGGGAACTTTCCTGGTGGTCCAGTGGTCAGGAACCCACCCTCTAATTCAGGGGAAGCAGGTTTGATCCAGGCAGCCGTGGGGTAACTAAGCCTGGAGGAAGGGAGCGGAGATGCCTGCAAACGGGCTTGGGTTCCAATTTTCTAATCCCACTGTGACCGCAGCCCACTCACCTCACCTCTGCAGCCTCAGCTCACCTGTTACTTCAAGAGTTGTGAAGATTAAATATAGAACATGAAATACCCACCTAAGGTAACTAAGGCAGAATACTACCACTAGAGACGCCCACGTGCTGCAGGGAACACCCAGTGCAGCCTAAAAACAAACAGGTTTCTTTGACTCCAAACCTGGGTTTGTTTCTCTTCTTAAACATCCCCAGTCTTCTCTGGGCCCTTGTCCTTAAGGTTTCCTGTTGATACTGCCAGAAAGTTCTTCCTCCTGTTTAATGGCCATCTGTCCTATTGCAGTTAGAGCCTGGTCCTTTGTTTGGGACTCTTGGGTTATATCAAGTAAGGTGAGCAAGATTTTGCTTTGTGTGTGTGTGGAGGTGGTGAGGGGAGGGGAGCAGGTGGCAGCCCATGAGCTACTTGCCTCTTCAAGCATTATTGGTAGAGCCATGAAATTTAAATTCCCTTTTCAAAAGTCTTCATCACAAGAAAGGTCATTCAGAACATGACTGACAGTAAGTAATTCCTAAACTATATTTTTTAAAAAAATAGGCAAGTAGAAGGTATATGTAGGTGGATATTTATCTGTATGGATATAAACATTAGAAAATTCTAAAGATGTTTTAATCATTCATAATCCCCAAGTTTAAATGTGTATAATGAAAACTGAAACATTTCCACTATTTCACCCATCTAATCTTATCTCCCAAGGATAACTCGACAATTTGGTACATAGCCCTTTCAAAGTTCACATACCCATTTTCCTTATTTATTATTTTAACAACAGGAAAAAGAAAGATGTTATACCAGCGCTATCCAATACAATTTTCTGCAGTGATGCCAGTGTTCTGTCCTGCGTGTCCACGAGTCACACATGTCTCTTGAGCACTTGAAATGTTGCTAATGTGACTGGTGATTGACTTTTTAAGTAATTCAAATAGCTCTAGGTAGGTAGTGGCTATCATAATGGACAGTACTGTGTTATCCATTTTGGGTTTTTTACCTAACAGAGTATCATGAACATTTTTTGTGTGTAATTTTACAAGTTTTGAAATCATCTCACAGAAAAGTTGTAGTAATAGTTACAAAAAAGTATCTCCCCTGAGCCACTGAGAGTAAGTCAGGACCAGATGCATTCACACACCTAGGTAATTTAGTGTTTATTTCCTTCAGACAAGGACGTTCTCTTATGTAACCACAACCATCAAAATCAGGAAATTATCATTGGCACTTGGCAGCCATTGAATCCTCAGGGCCCACGCACATCTTGCCAGTGGTCCCAATAACATCCTTCACAGCAAAGGATCTAGTTTATGATCGTGCAGTACACTTAGTTGGCATGCCTCTTTGGTCTCCTTCTTTCTGACATAGTTCTGTCTTTCTTTGACATTCATGGCACTGATACTTTTGAAGATTATAGACCAGTTACTTTGTAGAGTGTTCTTTCTACAAGAAATGGCTTGTTTGATGTTTTCTCCTGATTAGATAAAGGTTATGCATCTTGGGCAGGAAGTCCCAGAAGTGATGCTGTATTCTTCATTGGATGTTACTAGGGGGTACAAGGTTTCAATTTGTCCCATTATTGATGTTAACTTTGATCATTGGGTTAAAAGTGTGTCCCATTGTACAGTTACTCATAATTTCATTTTTATTTTAAAAGTTATGTATGTTGTAGTTAAAAAAAAACATGCAGTTTACAATCTTAACCATTTTTAGGTGTATAGTTCAAGAATGTTGAGTATGTTCACATTGTGAGAGAGATCACCAGAGCTTTTTCATTTTGCAAATCTGAAAATCAGTTCCCATTAAATGACTCTCCATCCTCCCTCTCCCCAGTCCCTGGTAACTACCTTTCCACTTTGTCACTATGAATTTGACAACTTTAAATATCTCACATAAGCAGAATCATACAATATTTGTGTTTCTGAGATTGGCTTATTTGACTTAGCTCAGTGTTCTCAAGGTTCATCCCAGTTGTATCATGTGACGGGATTTCCTTCCTTTTTAAGGCTAAATAATATTCCATGTCACGTATGTATGTATGTATGTATGTATGTATATACAGTATTTTGTTTATCCTTTCCTATGTTCTATTTCTGAGATTTTGGATCTTTACTATCTATTATTCTGAATTATTTTCCAGGTAGATTGCCTATTTCTTCATTTATCTGGTCTTACCGTGCTCCTTCACCTGTGACATAGTTCTCTGTCATCTCATTTTTGCTGATTGGTGGGGCTGTGTTCCTGTCTTGCTGGTTGTTTGGCCTGAGGCATCAGTATTGGAGTTTGCAGGCAGTTGGGTGGAGCCCCAGTCTTGGTGCTGAGATGAGGACCTCTGGGAGAGCTCACACCAATTAATATTCCCTGGGGCCTGAAGTTCTCTGTTGGTCTAGCAGCTTGGACTCAGTCCTTCCACCTCAGGGGTTCAGGCCCGACCCCCAGCCTGTGAGATGTGAGCTCCGGGTCCTCCTAACACCACGATCTTGCCTCTGCCCCTTCCATTTATCTGTTGATAGGGATTTGGGTTCCACTTCTTGGCTTTTGTGAATAGTGCTGCTGTGAACATGGATATGCAAATATCTCTTTGAGACCCGCTTTCAAATTTCTTGCATATATGCAGAAGCTGGACTGCTCGGTCATATGGAAGTTCTAGTTTTTATTTTTTGGTTATTTATTTGACGGTATCAGGTCTTAGTTGCAGCATGCGGGCTCAATAGTTGTGTCATGGGCTTAGTTGCTCCTTGGCATGCAGGATCTTTTTTCAAAACTGTGTTCCCTGCGTTGTGGAGCAGATTCTTAACCGCTGGGCTGCTAGGGAAGTCCCATAGGGTTGATGTTTTTGAGAAACTGTCATCCTGTTCTCCATAGCAGTTGCAACATTTTACAATACCACCAACAGTGAACAAGGGTTCCAATTTCTCCACATCCTTGTCAACTTTTGTTATTGTTTTTGTTAGTAGTCATTCTAATGAGATGGCTACAAAAAAGATGTCCTTTTCACTATAGGGGACTGGAATGCAAAAGTAGGAAGTCAAGAAATACCTGGAGTAACAGGCAAATTTGGCCTTGGAGTACAGAATGAAGCAGGGCAAAGGCTAATAGAGTTTTGCCAAGAGAATGCACTGGTCATAGCAAACACCCTCTTCCAACAATACAAGAGAAGACTCTACACATGGACATCACTAGATGGTCAATACCAAAATCAGAGTCATTATATTCTTTGCAGCCAAAGATGGAGAAGTTCTATACAGTCAGCAAAAATAAGACTGGGAGCTGACTGTGGCTCAGATCATGAACTCCTTATTGCCACATTCAGAATTAAATTGAAGAAAGTAGGGAAAACCACTAGACCATTCAGGTATGACCTAAATCAAATCCCTTACGATTATACAGTGGAAGTGACAAATAGATTCAAGGGATTAGATCTGATAGAGTGCCTGAAGAACTATGGACGGAGTTTGTGACATTGCACAGGAGACAGGGATCAAGAGCATCCCCGAGGAAAAGCAATGCAAAAAGGCAAAATGGTTGTCTGAGGAGGCCTTAGAAATAGCTGAGAAAAGAAGAGAAGCAAAAGGCAAAGGAGAAAAGGAAAGATATACCCATTTGAATGGAGAGTTCCAAAGAATAGCAAGGAGAGATAAGAAAGCCTTCCTCACAATCAATGCAAAGAAATAGAGGAAAACAGTAGAATGGGAAAGTCTAGAGTTCTTTCAAGAAAATGAGAGATACCAAGGGAACACTTCATACAAAGATGGGCACAATAAAGGACAGAAATTGTGTGGACCTAACAGAAGCAGAAGATATTAAGAAGAGGTGGCAACAATACACAGAAAAACTATACAAAAAAGATCTTCATGACCCAGATAATCACAATGGTGTGATCATTCACCTAGAGCCAGACATCCTGAAATGCAAAGTTAAGGGGACCTTAGGAAGCATCACTATGAACAAAACTAATGGAGGTGATGGAATTTCAGTTGAGCTCTTTCAAAACCTAAACGATGATGCTGTTGAAGTGCTGCACTCAATATGCCAGCAAATTGGAAAACTCAGTAGTGGCCACAGGACTGGAAAAGGTCAGTTTTCATTCCAGTCCCAAAGAAAGGCAATGCCAAAGAATGCTCAAACTACTGCACAATTGCACTCATCTTACACCCTAGCAAAGTAGTGCTTGAAATTGTCCAAGTACGTGAACTGTAAACTTCCAGATGTTCAAGCTGGATTTAGAAAAGGCAGAGGAACCAGAGATCAAATTGCCAACATCTGCTGGATCATAGAAAAAGCAAGAGAGTTCCAGTAAAACATCTGCTTCACTGACTACACCAAAGCCTTTGACTGCGTGGATCACAACAAAATGTGGAAAATTCTTAGAGATGGGAATACAAGACCACTTGACCTGTCTCCTGAGAAATCTGTATGCAGTTCAAGAAGCAACAGTTAGAACTGAACATGGAACAACAGACTGGTTCCAAATCAGGAAAAGAATACACCAAGGCTGTATATTGTCACCCTGCTTGTTTAACTTATATGCAGAGTACATCATGAGAAATGCCAGGCTGGATGAAGCACAAGCTGGAATCAAGATTGCCGGGAGAAATATCAATAACCTCAGATATGCAGATGACATCACCCTTATAGCAGGAAGTGAAGAAGAACTAAAGAGCTTCTTGATGAAAGTGAAAGAGGAGAGTGAAAAAGTTGGCTTAAAACTCAACATTCAGAAAATGAAGATCATGGCATCTGGTTCCATCACTTCATGTCAAATAGATGGGGAAACAATGGAAACAGTGACAGAATTTATATTTTTGGGCTCCAAAATCACTGCAGATGGTGACAGCAGTCAGGAAATTAAAAGATGCTTGCTCCTTGGAAGAAAAGTTATGACCAGCCTAGATAGCATATTAAAAAGCAGAGACATTACTTGGGCAACAAATGTCCATCTAGTCAAAAATCTATGGGTTTTCCAGTAGTGATGTATGGATGTGAGAGTTGGACTATAAAGAAAGCTGGGCACCAAAGAACTGATGCTTTTGAACCATGGTATTGGAGAAGACTCTTGAGAGTCCCTTGGGCTGCAAGAAGATCCAACCAGTCCATCCTAAAGGAAATCAGTCCTGAATATTCGCTGGAAGGACTGATGCTGAAGCTGAAAATCCAATACTTTGGCCACATGATGCGAAGAACTGACTGTTTAGAAAAGACCCTGATGCTGGGAAAGATTGAAGGCAGGAAGAGAAGGGGACCACAGAGGGATGAGATGGCTGGATGGCATCACTGACTCAATGGACATGAGTTAGAGTAAGCTCCGGGATTTGGACAGGGAGGCCTGGCATGGTGCAGTCCATGGGGTCGCAAAGAGTCAGACATGACTGAGCTACTGAACTGAACTGATTCTAATGGGCATGAGTTGATATCTCATTGGGGTTTTGATATGCGCTGGAGAAAGAAATGGCAACCCACTTCAGTATTCTTGCTTGGGAAATCCCGTGGACAGAGGAGCCTGTTAGGCTCTAGCTCACGAGGTTGTAAGAGTCAGACACGACTTAGGAACTAAATAATAACAAACAGCAAATTCTTTAAAAAAAAAAAACAACACGAATTCTCAGTGAGGCTGAAGATCTTTTTATATGCTTGATGGCCATTGGTATATCACCTTAGGAAGAATGTCTGTTCAAATCCTTTGTCTATTTTTAAATTTGCTGTCAGAGTTCTTACTATATTCCAGCTATATCATTTGCAGATACTCTCTCCTATTCCATGGCTTGCCGTTTCACTCTGTTGAGTGTATCTCATTCACTTTTAATAGGTATTTTGTGAGCAGGTGCTTTGGAACTATGTAAATATCCCCTTCCTTAGCATACTTTGCATTTCAGTTCAGTTTAGTTGCTCAGTTGTGTCCGACTCTGCGACCCCATGGACTGCAGCACATCAGGCCTCTCTGATGCAGTTGGCCTCCAACACCGACTCCCAAAGTTTACCCAAACTCATGTCCATTGAGTCGGTGATGCCATCCAACCATCTCATCCTGTCGTCCCCTTCTCCTGCCCTCAATCTGTCCCAACATCAGGGTCTTTTCAAATGAGTCAACTCCTCGCATGAGGTGGCCAAAGTATTGGAGTTTCAGCTTCAGCATCAGTCTTTCCAATGAACACCCAGGACTGATCTCCTTTAGGATGGACTGGTTGGATCTCCCTGCAGTCCAAGGGACTCTCAGAGTCTTCTCCACTACAAAAAAAAACCAGAAAAAAAAAAAAAAAACAGGATTCACTGGGGCATTACAAAAAAAAAAGTCTTCTCCAACACCACAGCTCAAAAGCATCAGTTCTTCGGTGCTCAGCATTCTTTATAGTCCAACTCTCACATCCATACATGACTACTATTTGTTAATTTGTATTGGCATTGGCCTCATAGCTAGCTACTTTATTCAATGTGTTATAATCTTATTTTCTATTTTGATGCACAAATTGTCACAGACTAGGCCAATGGAAGCCACTTCAAGCTTCTTCTGGGGTCCTTTTGACATGTTCCTGCCATTCTCTGAGGCACTCTTGTTTTCTGCCGCCCCTGGGGTAGGCCAGGATGATTTTGTACTTTCCCGTTGCAGCCCTTGGAATTAACCATTTCTCCAAGGACCTTGCTTCCTTTTAGTAGAGAATGGGGTTTAGAAACTTCCGGCCCAGGCTCTGCTGTTGATGAAATGTGTGGCTTTGAAAGGGCCCAGCAACTGGAGAGGCACAGCTCATCAAGCAGCCGGCACAAACCTCTCATTTCCAGAGAAGGGGGCTGAGACCCAGATGGGATCAAGGGGCCAACGTTTCCCAGCTCATGAGACAGCTTAAACGAGAGCTGAGGCATCTGACTCCCTTTCAGTGCTCTTCCCCTGGTAATACTTGTTAGCTCTGAGATGAGATCCCAGTGGGGTCTGCTTCCCCGGTGGGGAAGTCTGTGGACTTCCTTTTCCTCTTCTGTCCACTGAGGGTTAGCTTTGCCCTGGGGGTCTGCCTTTCTGAGGGCTAACCTTGTCTTTCTTTTTTAAATTTGTTTTTCTATTTATTTTTGGTTGTGCTGGGTCTTCACTGTTCTGCGGGTTTTCTTTAGTCGCAGGGAGTGGGGTCTCCTCTTCATTGCGGTGCATGGCTTCTTTCATTGCGGAGCACCGGTTCTAGAGCATGTGGGCTTCATAGGCACAGCTCCTGGGCTCTGAAGCACAGGCTCAATAGTTTGGCACATGGGCTTAGTTGTTCTGTGGTATGTGGGATCTTCCAGATCAGGGATGGAACCCAGATTGGGTTGGCAGGTGGATTCTTTACCACTGAGACACCGGGGAAACACCTAACCTTCTCTTTAACTCTTTATGAGCCTACCTTCTCTCTACACTGCAGACCTTTATGGGTGACTCTGCCTTGAATTCATAGAGCTTCAGCTTTTATCCCGGCTCTGTGGATTGGGGCTGCAGACTGGTCCTAGCCTGTCAAGAGCTGTCCAAATGCACCTAGTTCTCCTCTTCTAAGTCAGGGGTTCCAGGCATATGTGCCTCCCTGAAGCCCATCTCCGTCAGCTAACACCTTTCTCTTAAGGGGAGCAGCAGGGGGGAAGGGCCTCCTCTCATGCCCTCACTGGCTCCTGGCCCGTTTCACAAACAGCCCCAGGGAAGCACTAGAAATGCCACCTCCAGACATTTGGAAGAGTGTCTAGAGTGTCACCCTCAAAGCCAGCTTTAAGAACCCCTCTGATATTCCACTAGAGAATGTTTCATGCCTGTTTTGAGGGTGGGTGGTGCTCACCCTACCTTCCTTCATCCTCACATTGGGTCACCTGACAGGAACTGCCAAACTGGGAAGCCCTGAATATTCAACCAGTGTTGGCAGCAGCTATACCACCTAACAAGGCAGTCTGAAAAGCAGAGGTTTTTGTCTCTTTTGTATTTAATGGACACTTCCTAAGCACCCGCTGTCTGGTATTGTGCTGCTCAGTGGTTAAGATTTAAGCCAGAGGTCAATCCACAGCAAACAATGGCAGTTGGTTCTGGCATTCTGGGGGGTCAGGTTAAGACTGTATATAAAGTTTGAGAGGGCAACAAAGAATGATTTTGCTAGATGAAAAATGTGGAAAAGGCACTATGGGCAGAAAGAATAACTTGAGTAAAGCTGGAAACACCACAAGAGCAGAGCTACCTAGAACAGCAAGACATGGGGTGGTGGGGGGGGGAGGTAGGCCTCATTAGATGCCTTAGAGCCCAGGCATGAAGGATGCGGACACTATGTTCTATGGAGTGTGTATGCTAACTTTACAAGAACGGAGACTTCATTAAGGTTTTTAAAATAACATTTATTTCTTAAAGGTTAACATGTGCATAATAGGAAACCAAAAAGCACAAGAAGCAAAAAACAAAGTCATTCATAATCACAAGCAGTTTACCATTTGACATGTCCTTCTAGGTCTCACTTGTGTATTTTCACAACTAAGCATCCATTTTAATGTAATTAAGACCATACAGTTATGTATCATGCTGTTTCACACATCATGAATATTTACCATTTCAAAGTCCCAAAGCTATGAGTATTTTGATAACCAAGAATACACTACACCAACTCAATCTGGAAGGAAAAAAAATGTAATCTTGCCTTTCTTGGCAACAAAAATTTCAAAGACAAAAATGGCAACAGGCCTCTAGATAAACATATTGGCAGAGCTATGATTAAAATACTACATTCCCTTAATGTTCAATTAAAATGAGACATAAAGCAACAGAGTACACAAAGTATAATACTTCTAAGAGGATTCATCATCTGATCTAAACTATTAAGGTATTAGCAAGGAGGTATAGTTTCTGCTGAAGTATTTAACAATGCATTCCTATAGGACAGCCAGGAGATGCACACATATCAATGGTTATCATCAAAATATAAACATGAACACACCCACATTCAGCCCTCCCTCTATACTTCCTTCCGCCCCTCAGCTGCCAATCTAATGAACAAGTCCTGATGTATATTTCTCAGAGAAGGTGTAATAATTCCAGGTCCAAGATGCTGCCTTTTTAAAAAAATCAATTATAACAAAGATATTTACAAATTGATTAATTCACTAGTTCTACATTGTCATCTCAGGACATCTAAAAAGCCTAGATGTTGCAAAGTAATGAAGCTTGTCCACAATAAACA
>ML660203.1:8129124-8261570 GCA_007570785.1 Antilocapra americana | reverse complement strand
ACGTTATTCTACCATTTCGATCTTCCGACATCAAGGTCTCGGTAGAACGACGACCAACGCCCGATGGCCCGCTAACGTTCCACCCGTGGTCGACCGCGGCTCCGCTCACCTCGCGGGCCCCTTAAGGCCTTTGTCCGTCGTTGTCCGGACGGTGAGGTCTCGTCCAACCGGGACAGAGCGGTCACCTCAGGTGGCGGATCCGCGTGGCCCCAAGGCCTAAGGGTGGACGAGCTGGCGTCCACAACCCTTCCCGGGCCCCCGAGGCTCTAACGGCCCTCCGCGGAGTTCGAGCGGCCGCCATTCTTCTAGTCCTGCCACGCCCGACGCCCAGAGGCGCCACGTTCTCGGTGGCCAGGCGGAGGCTTCGTCTGAGCCCCAGCCCTGCAGCGCTGGGTGCAGAGGCCCAGCGGTCGGCAGGATCCCGGCTCGGAGGGGCCGCCGCCATTATGGCGCGGCGGCGGGGGTGGGGGCGGGGGCAGAGGTCCACGGCTGCTTCCAGTCTTGGGCCCTGCCAACTGGCGGCCGTGGCGACCGCTCTGCGAAACACACCCGAGACTGTCCCGGGGCCCCCCAGTTCACCTACCGACCAGAGGCCGGAGGGCCTGGAGGGCCCCAGGGTAGAACGCCACGATCCGCTTCTAGCCGCGCTCTCCGCCGGAACTGACTTGGCAGTTCTCTTCGCTGGCTAGAGAGGAGGGGCACCGGAAGTGCCTTCGCGGCGGGACCCGCGAGCCAAGGTTCCGGGACTGAAACGTTCCGGCGGGGAGGAGGACAAGGGAGGTGTCACGTGAAATTGGGACGCCCGCTGGCTTGCCTTTCAAAACGGTAATTTTTCAGAATTCCCCGAGCATAAGTATTTCTTTCTTCCCTCACGCCCCCGACTGTTGGACTGTGAGGGTCCTTACAATCGTTCACTTATTTCAGCTCAGTCGCTCAGTCGTGTCCGTTTCTTTGCGACCCCATGGACTGCAGCACGCCAGGCCTCCCTGCCCATCACCAGCTCCCAGAGCTCATTCAGACTCATGTCCATCGAGTTGGTGATGCCATCCAACCATCTCATCTTCTGTCATTCCCTTCTCCTGTCTTCAATCTTTCCCAGCATCAGGGTCTTTTCCAATGAGTCCGTTCTTCGAATCAGGTGGCCAAAGTATTGGAGTTTCAGCTTCAGCATCCGTCCTTCCAGTGAATATTCAGGACTGATTTCCTTTAGGATGAACTGGTTGGATCTCCTTGCAATCCGAAGGACTCTCAAGAGTCTTCTCCAACACCATAATTCAAAAGCATCAGTTCTTCGGTGCTCAGCTTTCTCTATTGTCAAACTCTCACATCCATACATCACTACTGGAAAACCCATAGCTTTGACTAGACAGACCTTTGTTAGCCAAGTAATGTCTCTGCTTTTTAATATGCTGTCAAGGTTGGTCATAACTTTTCTTCCAAAGAGCAAGCATCTTTTAATTTCATACTGCTGTCACCATCTGCAGTGATTCTGGAACCCCCCCAAAGTAAATTCCATCACTGTTTCCATTGTTTCTCCATCTATTTGGTATGAAGTGATGGGACCAGATGCCATGATCTTAGTTTTTTGAATGTTTAGTTTTAACCCAACTTTTTCACCCTCCTTTTTCACTTTCATCAAGAGGCTCTTTAGTTCTTTCTTCACTTTCTGCCATAATGGTGGTGTCATCTGCATATCTGAGGTTATTGATATTTCTCCTGGCAATCTTGATTCCAGCTTGTGTTTCATCCAAACTGGCATTTCTCATGATGTACTCTGCATATAAGTTAAACAAGCAGGGTGACAATATACAGCCTTGACACATTCCTTTCACAAATTGAAACCAGTGTGTTGTTTCATGTGCAGTTCTAACTGTTGCTTCTTGACCTGCATACAGATTTCTCAGGAGACAGGTCAGGTGGTCTTGTATTCTCATCTCTTTAAGAATTTTCCACAGTTTCTTGTGATCCACACAGTCAAAGGCTTTCAGTTAAGTTCAGTCGCTCAGTTATGTCCGACTCTTTGTGACCCTGTGAACCACAGCACGCCAGGCCTCCCTGTCCATCACCAACTCCCGGAGTCCACCCAAACCTATGTCCATTGTGTTGGTGATGCCATCCAACCATTTCATCTTCCATCGTCCCCTTCTCCTCCTGCCCTCAATCTTTCCCAGCATCAGGGTCTTTTCAAATGAGTTAGCTCTTCACATCAGGTGGCCAAAGTATTGGAGTGGCATAGTCAATAAAGCAGAAGTAGATGTATTTCTGGGACTCTCTTGCTTTTTTGATGATCCAACGGATGTTGGCAATTTGATCTCTGGTTCCTCTGCCTTCTAAATCCAGCTTGAATATCTGGAAGTTCACAGTTCACGTACTGTTGAAGCCTCGCTTGGGGAATTTTGAGCATTACTTTGTTAGCGTGTGAGATGAGTGCAATTGTGTGGCAGTTTGAGCATTCTTTGGCATTGCCTTTCTTTGAGATTGGAATGAAAACTGACTTTCCAGTCCTGTGGCCACTGCTGAGTTTTCCAAATTTGCTGACATATTGAGTGCAGCACTTTCGTAGCATCATCTTGTAGGTTTTGAAATAGCCCAACTGGAATTCCATCACTTCCACTAGTTTTGTTTGTAGTGATGCTTCCAAAGGGCCACTTGACTTCAGACTCCAAAATGTCTGGCTCTAGGTGAGTGATCACATCATCATGGTCATCTGGATCATGAAGATCTTTTTTGTATAGTTCTTCTGTATATTGTTGCCACCTGTTCTTAATATCTTCTGCTTCTGCTAGGTCCATACCATTTCAGTCCTTTATTGTGCCCATGGAGAACTTCATGGATTCCATGGGGTTGCAAAGAGTTCGAAAGGACTGAGCGACTTTCACTCATTTACCACTTATTTGTTGCACACCTACTGTGTGCCACATAAGCACTGGGGAATGCAGCTGCAAAGGGGTGTGAAAATTTCTGCCCCCTTGAAATTTACACTCTAGTAGGGAAAACAGACAATCCTTAAAATGTGTGAAAAGGCAGAAACGAAAGTGCTATGAAGAAAATAAAAGAAGGAGAATATAAGGTGTGCCTGTGAAATGTTTTAGATGGTGGCCAGGTGACTTTTGAGCAGACATACAGAGGTGAAGAAATGAGCCAGCCAAGGGGATGTCAGGGGGAAGAGCCTTCCTGGCAAAGGTAAGAGCCAGTGAACGGCTGTACGGCTGAGGAATATGGAGATGGCCTGATCCAGGAACAGCAAATAGACTGGAGCAGAGTGAGAAGTCAAAAGTGTAGAGGTTAAACCACTTATGTATGGAAGTTGGTGTTTTTTTCTGGTGAAATGGGAACTGTTGGAGGGTTTGGCCTGAAGCATGGAAAATAGCTGATGTAGAATCAGAGGTAGAAGCAGGGAGACCTAATAGACCATGGCTGTCAAGGGGGTGAAATAGGATAGTGGCTTGTACCAGACTGGTGGCAGCAAAGATGGCAAAAAGGTGAATTCAGGATAAATATAAGATCCAGCCTGTAGGATTTTCTGATAGACCTGATGTGAAATGGGAAAGAAAGGAATCAAGGATAATTTGAAGGCTTTTGGCCTGAGCAAATAAGGGAGGGTATTGCCCTTAAGTGAGATGGGATAAACCATGGGAAGAGGGAATTTAGGAGAGACTATGAGGAATTCAGTTTTGGGCATGAGAAGTTTGAGATGCCTGTTTGACATTCAAGTGGAAATGTCAAGTAGACAGTTGGATTTGTGAGTCTGGCATTCAGGGGAGAGTCTGAGCTGAATATGTACTTTTGGGAGTCATCAGAATGTATATAGATTATCTTTGAAGCTAGGAGGTTGTATTCGAGAACCAAGGACATGGGCAGAGAGAGAGGGAGTTCTCAGGTCTGAGCCCCGGGGCACTGTGACACGTACAGATCAGGGTGATGAGAAGGAACCGGTAAAGGAGACGGAGAAGTGACCAGAGCGGTAGGAGAACAAAAACAAAATGTGGTGTCCTGGAAGTAAGTGAAGAAAGTGTTTCGACTGTGAGTTATCGACTGTGTCAAACACTGCTCATGGGTCCTGTAAGATATGGTTGAGAAGTATACGTCGAGCTTCTATAATAAATGTCATGAGGAACATTCTTGTGGTTTTTTCAGACTTTGTGGAGGCTTCTGATTTCCTTTGGATGCAATTCTAGAAGTCTAAAGAGAGATCAAGGGTTGGTTCAGGCTTGAGACTCTTGATGCAGATCCAGACAGGATTCCTAGGAGGAAAATCCTATAGTCAGGAAGATCCTTCTGCTGGAAGGGGGAAAGCAGGAATATTGAGAAGGCCAGGAGTTCTGGGCACTAAAGCTGTAGTCCACAATGAGATGACAGAGGCCTGAGCCATGGAAATGGCTATAGGAGTAGAAAACAGGTGGGGTGAGGCTTTCTAGATTAGCAAAGGAAGGAGCCCCTGGGCTTAGTACCTGGAGAGAAGAGGGAGGAGGGGGAAGGAGGAGTCACAGATCATACATGGGTTTCAAACAAGATCCGCCTGGCTAGGTGAGTAGTTGACAGAATAACCAAGACAAGGAAAAGGAAAGTCTCAGTGTGGAGTTCCAGGTCCCCTTTCTGATCTCCCTCCCTTCTAAGCAGCCAACAGGCCGATACCACTGGAACCTAAAGATAATGACAACCATGTACACATTCTGCTTTCCACTTGACATTTCCGCTTGAATTTTCCAACAGTATCTTAAACTCCTCTTGTGCAAAAGAAAACTCTTAGTATCTCCCCAGAGTCTGCTCTTCTCCAAATTTGTAAATGGTAGTATCATCCACCCAGTTCTCAAATAAAAAACTAGGCTTCCCGGTGGCTCAGTGGTGAAGAATCCACCTGCAACACAGGAGACACAGGTTTGATCCCTCTGTTGGGAAGATGCCCTGGAGGAAGAAATGGCAACCCACTCCAGTATTCTTGCCTGGAGAATCCCCATGGACAGAGGAGCCTGGCGGGCTACCGTCCATGGGGTGGCAAGGAGTCAGACACGACTGAAGCGACTTGGCACACATCTTTGATACTATTCTTCCTCTCACTCTCCATCTCCCAACCATCTCCTTCCTAAATATTTTTAAGGTACTGCCAATTTCCTGTGCTGTCCAATATAATATAGTAGCTGCTAGTTACAAAAGGCTATTTTTTTAAAAAAAAATTGAAGTATAGTTAACTTATGATATTGTGTTAGTTTCAGGTGTACAGCAAAGGGATTCAATTATATATATATGATATATATGTATTTCAGATTATTTTCCATTATAGGTTATTACAAGGTATTGAATAATATTCCCTGTGTTATATGGTAAATCCTTGTTGCTCATCTATTTTATGTATAGTAGTTTGTTAATCCCATTCTCCTAATTTATCTGCCCCCTTCTTCCCCTTTGGGTAACCTTAAGTTTGTTTTCTATGTCTGTGAGTCTGTGTTTGTTTTGTATATAGATTCAGTTGTATAATTTTTTAGATTCCACATGTAAGTGATATATGATGTCTTCCTCTGTCTGACTTATTTTGCTTAGTATGATATTCTGTACCTTCATCCATGTTGCCCCAAATGGCTATATTTCATTTATTTTTATGGCTGAGTAATATTCCATTGTATGTATATATCACATCTTTTTAAACCAGTCATCTGCTGATTGGCATTTGGGTTGTTTCCATGTCTTGGCTCTTTGTGACCCATGGACTATACAGTCCATGGAATTCTTCAGGCCAGAATACTGGAGTGGGTGGCCTTTCTCTTCAACAGAACTTCCCAACCCAAGGATTGAACCCAGGTCTCCCGCATTGCAAGTGAATTCTTTACCAGCTGAGCCACCAGAGAAGTCCATGTATCACATCCTCTTAAACCAGTCATCTGCTGATCGGCATTTGGGTTGTCTCCATGTCTTGTCTAGTGTAAATAGTGCTGCTATGAACATAAGGATGCGTGTGTCTTTTCAGTTAAGTCTTTTCCTCTTTTCCAGATATATGGCCAGGAGTGGGATGACTGGATCATGCAGTAGCTTTAGTTTCAGTTTTTTTTAAAAAAAACTCCATACTGTTTTTCATAGTGGCTGCACCAATTTTCATTCTCACCAATAGTGTAGGAGGATTCTGCTTTTTCTACACCCTCTCCAGCATTTATTATGTGGAGATGTTTTGATGATAGCCCTTCACCGGTGTGGCTAAATAAAAACCCTCTTTGTGGTTTTTATTTGCATTTCTCTAATAATTAGTGGTATTGAAACATCTCTTCAGGTACCTGTTGTATCTGTATGTCTTCTTTGGAGAAAAATCTGTTTAGGTCTTCTGCCCTTTCTTTGACTGGGTTGTTTGTTTTTTTGTTATTGTGTTGTATGAGTTGTTTGTATGTTTTGGAAATTAACTACAGGAGGCTATTTAAATTTTAATTAATTAAAATAACATGAGATTAAAAATTCAATTCCTCAGTTTCACTAGCCACATTCCAAGTGCTCAAGAGCCACAGGTGGCCAGTAGATACTGTCTGAGCACAGAGCAAGAACATTTCCACCATCTAGAAAGGCATAGGGCAGTGTGGATCTATAACCTAGTCTAAACCAGCAATATTTCTAGTCAGGGTGACTCGAATAGCCTCTTAATTGAAGTTCTGACCGTTTCTACTACTCTCCCCTTCAAATCAATTTTCCCTACAGAAACCAGAGTTAACTTTTAATCAGAAATCAAATCTTGTTTCAACCTTAGTAGCTCTTTATTGTACCTTGAACAAAATGCAAACTTCTTACCCTGGCCTATTGCCCTCTCTTGTTACATCCCAGACACATTGGTCTCCCTGCTCTTCTCTTCACTCTTCAAGCTCTTCTCAACCTCAGGGGCTTTACACATGCTGTTGCCTCTACCTGAAAGGCTTTTCACCTGGCTCCCGGCAAGGCTAAATTTCTTCTCATCTTATAGGTCTCAGCTCCAATATTATTTGGAGTGATATCATGTAATATGTCTTCCATATAATAAAATATATGATATCACATATCAGGACATTTCCTGACCTCCCTGTCTCAAAAACGTTTTTTCCAATTATCAAGTGACCTTACTTATTTCCTCCATTCATCCACCAGAATACCTCATTATTTTATTAATAATTAACACGTCTAGAGGGGCCTTCCTGGTGGTAGAGTGGTTAAGAATATGCTTTGCAATGCAAGGGACACCAGTTCGATCCTTGCTCTAGGAAGATCCCAGATGCCAAGGAGCAGCTAAGCCCATGCACCACAGTTACTAAGCCCACACACACGGCAGCTATTGAAAGCCCACTGGCCTAGAGCCTGTGCTTCACAACAAGGGAAACCACCTTAATGAGAAGCCCACACTTTGCAACAAAGAGTAGCTCCGGCTCATGGTAACTAGAGAAAGCCGACATACTGTAATGAAGACCCAGCACAGCCACGTAATAAGTAAGTCTAAAAAAAAAAAAAAAAGAAAAACATGTCTCGGGAGGTCCCTGGCAGCCCAGTGGTTAAGATTCCATGCTGCCACTGCAAGGGTCATGGGTTTGATCCATGGTCAGGAAACTAAGATCCCACATGACACACAGTGTGGCCAAAAAAAAAAAAAAATTAACAAGTCTGCGTACTTCTGTGCTAGGCACTGTACACAGGATTTGGCTATATGCTTTACCTTATTCATTTGCTAGCTTATTATTTTTTTCTTTCTTGTTTTCTCCTTGTGTCCCTTCCTGGCACCCAGTACTATGCCCAGCATATAGTGGACATTAATAATTGTTAGACAAATGAGTTAATTTATTGGGCAGTTACTGTGGGTCAGGCATTGTGCTAATAACTGTCTCATTTAATTAGCACTGCAATTCTTCCTTCCAATTCTGTGAAGTAGGTACTATTACTCTCTTCCTTTTACGAGAGGCTGTGTAATTTATCTGGTTCTTCGGAAGAACTAGGATTCTAACCTAGGTCATGTGATTCCAGAGCTCCCTGGCACTAGAGAGGGTTTAGAAGCCTGAGTACACACCAGCCTGCAGCCACCCACAGTTCAGACTAGAAGCAGGGAAATTAAAAAAGACATTTCTTGCAGGACTTTCTATTTCATATCAGATCGGAGATTCGGGGGCATCACTGCTCAACCAGGAGGTAGATTCAGGGCCTGGGTCCAGACTCAGAATGGTGCAGAGTAGGGCAAGCTAAATACTCCAGTGTAAGCATCCTCAGTGGGGCTGGAGAACTGGCTTACAGACCCCAGACAAGACTCGGGGTGCACGGGGTCTGACTGCTGACTCCGGCCATGGCCATGTCTGTTTGCTTGTCTCAGATCAAGGGTGAAACAAGGAAAAAAAGTAAAAATAACGAGCCTTTCTGGCACTTCTCCTCAGGAAACATCACATGTCAGGCCTGTGACATGGAGCGTGTTTGTTAGGCCAACGGTTCCAAGCTCATTAGCGGGAATGGTGCTGAACAGCAAGCCACCCACGCAGCTCATTTGGGAGACACTGCCGCATGCATCCCTCCCCGACCTGGGCATGCGCAGTTCCAGCGTTATCAACATCAGCTCATATCTGCACTGAGGCAGGTCTGCTTGGCATCAGGGCCCCGGGGAATGGATTGTGTGTGAGTGGGTCCCAGAGAGGCTGCTCGTAATCCTCATCATTATCATCATTGCCTGAATCTGAGACAGTTCTGTTTTAGTACAGAGTTTCTCAAACTTGAATCATCCCCTAATCAGTGTTAACAACTACCGCCATACCTTTGTACCATCGATACCAGTTTTTACTTAATACCTCTCTTGTGCACTGACTCACTCAGCACAATCATCACTATGTTAGCCTTGCCCTCAGTGCTGTTTGTGAACTCATCGATTTGACATACACATTATGTTTTCCTAAAATATGGAATAGTACAAATATACAACTCTTCAAAAAAGATCAGCTGAGTTCACTTGAAATCATCTTAGTGCAACCAAAATGCAAAACAGTTGGAGTCAAAGGGGCAGAAGAGACATCCTGAAAGAATTCCCAGTGGTGAAAACTGGAGCAGTTTGAGCAAGAAAAGAAATAACACAGTACCAGATTATAGCCCCGAGTATAAATATCCATGAGTTCATACTGATGTAAATAAATAATGGAACAAATAAATAAATGGAGAAGGGACAAATCTTCCTAAAGAAGGTTCCCAAATAATTTATGCCCTCCAAAATATGGGGTTTCATCTTCTCTTCCCGCTCCCCCACCTGAAAGTGGGCTGCCCTTAGTGACTTGCTTTCAGAGAGTAGAATGAAAGGAAAAACAAGTAGCTTCACAGCAGAGAAGCTTAGTTAAACTTTTCCTTGTCCAGGTACTCAAGGTGATCAAGTCGTATTAATAGCACCTACCCCTGACATGATACCATGAAAAAGGCCACTTAACCTTGATGCTAAATTTCACTGAAACCATGAGAAAAGCATTAGTGAAACCCAAATTGAGGGACATTCTATAAAATAATAAACACTAAAGTACTCCTCAAAACTGTCAAGGTCATGAAAAACAAGGAAAGTCTGAGAAATTGTCCCAGGCTGGAAGAGACTAAGGGGACATGCAAATTAAATGTAATATAGTATTTTGGATGGAACCTTGGAACAGAAAATGGATATTAGGGTGAAAGGTTAGTGAAATCCAAATAAAATGTAGAGTTCAGTTAATAGGAAGATACCAGGGTTGGTTTCTTAGTTGTGACCAATGTACCAGAGTCAAGTTAAATGTTAGCAATATGGGAAACTGGGGGAGGAATACATGGAAACTCTCTGTGCTATAGGAAATCTCTATACTCTGTAAATAAAAGATTTACATTTGTTTTCTGTAAATATAAAATTTTAGAATAATTATATTGTTTTTAGTGAGGGGGGTTATGTACGCATTAGTTGTTTGGAACATGAATTTTGAAGAGATGCAGAGGGTAGACCTGTGTATTTGTCGCCTGTGGCTGATGTAACAAATTACCACAAAACTGATAGCTTAAAACAGCAGAAATGTATTCTGTCATAGTTCTAAAGAACAGAATCTCAACATTAGATTTACTGGGCTGAAATCAAGGTGTTGAGAGGACCATGTTCCCTCCAGACTTGTCCTTGTCTCGCAGGCGGTGGCTGCCTGCATTCATTGGCTTGCTGGCTGCATCACTCTGATCTCTGCCTCCAAGGTTTCATTTCCTCCTGCTGTTCTCTGTGTGTCTGCCTGCCCCCGCCCTCTGGTTTCCTCTTATAAGGATATTTGTGATGGCATTTCATGCCCACCTGGATAATCCTGGATGATCTCCTCAACTCAACATCCATAATTTAATTAATCACATCTGTAAAAATCCTCTTCCCAGATAAATTAGTATCTACAGGCTTCAGGGATTAGGTCTCTGCATCGTTGGGAGGCCATTATTCAGCCTACTGCAGCCTGGCTGTGTGAAATTTAGGACTTCTGTAGTATCAATAAGGTTCCTCTAAAATTGAAAACAAACTGTGTAACTATTTTTAATATCTTCATTTGGGTTTCACTTGAAATCATCTTAGTGCAACTAGTGGAACCCAAGCAACACTTTGCAAAACAACTGGTACAAGAGTCTAGTCTCAGAAGTCATAGAGTGACTTCCCTGGTAGTCTAGAGGTTAAGAATCTGCCTTGCAATGCAAAGGATGTGGGTTTGAGCCCTGGTCAGGGAACTAAGATCCCATATGCCCACATGCCTTAGAGCAACTAAGCCTGGGTGCACATGCTTCAGAGCCCACACACCACAACAGCAAGAACCCATGTGCTCCAACTAAGACCAGATGCATCCAAATAAATAATTTTTAAAAAGAAGTCAGAATTAAATTCTAAATGGACTCCATACAAACAAACTTGTGACCTTGGGCAAGTCAGCATATTTTTTGAAGGGTATACTCATCTTCTGTACAAGAGGGATGCTAAGCCTTGCCTAGAGGAATGCTGTCAGAAGCTGTAGACCATGTAGCAGATTTACAGCAGACATTCAGTCAACCTCTTCTTCATACCCCATGCACTTTATAGAGTATGTTAGAGTATGTTATAGCTCACAAAATATTTTCGATATACAAAAATGTGTTTAATTGCCATAAAATTTCACCATTTTATGGTGAGATAAAGCCAAATTTTCCTTCCCGGATTAGCCAGATGGAAAAACAGACTTAATGTTAATTGACTTAGCCAACATCACCCAGTTAGAAGGCTAGAGACAGCAGGTGTCTGAGAACAGGATGGGCAGGAGTCAGGAGGCAGTGCCCCCTTTAAATGGAGGGAGTTTTGCATTCTGGTCACTTGATTTCTTTTTATGACTTTCATGACTTTTTGGCCCTTGTAGGCATTTGAGTTTATGACCCATGATGTGATTCTAACTCCTGGCTCACATTGCTGGAATTTGTTCAAAGATCTTTAAATTCAAAGCCCTGAGGCTATGCCCATAGGGTTCTCCAGCGACAGCTTCCAGTGGCCTCTTGGCCCTTGGCTTCTTTGATCTCACAGGCTTTCCCTTCTCTGAACTCTGTGAGACAGACCCACAGTTTGTCCCCTGGTTTGACCAGGATCCTGGTTTCGATAGCTCCTTATTCTGAATCCTTGAAACAGAGATGAAAACAAGAGCCTCATGCACAGGGTTGGGTATTCTTAAGGAGACCACGGAGGCCTGGTGAAGGTGACTCATCTCTGCTCTCCGAGGTCAGAGGAAGGGACCGGAAGGTGTGCGGAGCCCAGGAGCCCAAGGAGCCCATGTCAGGAGTTAGACTGCTCAGGTTCTAATCCTGGCTCCCCTCACAGCCCCTTGACTTTGGTCAAGTCACCAGCCCTTCTGTACTTGTTTCCCTGTTTGTAATAAGGAAACCATTATTTCCCTCAAAAGAAAATTGTGAGGCTCGAGGGAATTATTGTACACGAAGCTGTTATTACAGCGCTTGGTACCAGGTGAGTGTTCGCCCTATTCATTATTAAGCCCAGAGAACCCTAAACACCTCTTTCCAAGAGCTGTGCTCCTGTTTCCATACGCGCCCTCTGCCTGGGGAAATCTGATTCCTCCTGAGGGTCAAAGCAGGGTTCTGGAGAGGTGTAAGTTCTGGGTCTCTGTCTCTGTGTAGCTTGACGTGTGTATTCCCAGGCTCCCAATCATCCCCCTCTGTACAAGCGGAAGACAAAAGCGCGAGCCGCAGACTCTGCCGCTCTGCGCAGGGCAGCCTGCCCAATCCCGCCGCCCCGCCACTACGCGGCCGGGACCTCCACTCCGCAGGCACGGTGTTGGTGGAGGGGGGCTGGGGGAGGAAACCGGCGACTCCGGCCGGGTCCAGCGCTGCCATGGCAACGCCCGGAGGCTGCCGGGAGGAGAGGACCAGGCCCCGCCCAGGACGAAGCCCCGCCCCAACAGGGTTCCGCCCTGAAAGGAGGCCTGGGGCCTCAGTTCCGGGATGCCGCGGCAACTTTGCCCCGGCTCTCTGATTGCACCAGTGCCTGACAGAAGTGCCTCTGACTGGCCGACTGTGTCTGATTGACCGCAGACGCCATCACTGTCGTCCGTCTGGCTGTGTCTAATGAACACAGATTTCGTGAATGCCTGATGGACCAAGACCGCGTGATCTGTCTGCCTGACCACAGTCGGCTGACTGACTGCCCTACCTGGCTAATGGCAGCTGGGACCGACGGCGCATGTCTGACTGAGTCGATCTTGCTGTTTCTGACTGACCAGATTCCCTCTGTGCTCGACAAGCTGTGTCTGAGTGACCGAGGCCCTGTGTGACTGACTGACCGGTTCACTGATTCCTCTGTGCCGGCGTTTTGACCCCAGCTCAGCTCAGCTGATTCTAAATGCACCCAGGCCTGCGCATCTGCCCGAGGCCTCTGCGCCTCTGCCTGGCTGGCTGGCTGACAAGCTGGCTGGTTACCCTGACTGCATTGGCCTCACTACAGCCTTTGTGCCCGGTGGAGTCTGCCTGACTGGCCATCTGACAGGTGGGATCAGCCCTCCCGAAGGGTGGACTGACCGCATCTGCCAGACTGCGGGGCTGAGTTGGCGGCTGGCTGGTTCTAGCTGACTGACTCTAACTGTACCGCCCAGTTTCTGTGTTTTTTTGTATTTGGTTGGGTTTGTTTTGGCTGCGCGGCATGCAGGTTCTTAGTTCCCCTACTAGGGATCGAACCCGTGGACCCTGTAGTGGGAGCACGGAGTCACTGAACCACCAGAGAAATCCCAGGAACCTGGTTTCTGAATGACTGAGTCTGCCTGACTGTCCCCCCCCATCACCTCTGCCTGACTCAGCTTTATGGACGGCGTCTGTCTCTAGCTATACCAGACTGTCGGCTGCCTCTTCCATATTCCGTAATATCGGTTGAATCAGATTGCTGCCTGAACTGCAGCTGACCAACTGCATCTGACTTAGCCTCTGAAATTCTCTCTCTAACGACCTCCTTCACTCCAGCTGCCTGACAAATGGCTTCTGAGTTGTTCCTTGTCCAGGGAGCTGGGGCCTAAACGTTTTCAGCTGTAAGTCTGGCCTTGGGGGTTCATAGCAAGGGCATAGAAAGGGAAGAGAACCTAAGATGGAGCCTTCGAGGGACGGAGAGAGAAGGACTGGAGGCCACACAGGGAGCATCTGGAAGAAATCGCAGGGGTCCTCACAGTCCCAGGCTCAGGATCTAGTGATGTAACAGAGTCAGCACCTTGAGGAAACAGGCTGGTGTGTAGGAGCCACAGCGCAGCATAACTCTTTGTTTCTTCACGTTTGTGGGATGTCTGTTAGTGCCTTGCTGCTCTGTCCCACAGATCTCAGGTCTCCTTCCAAATTCCTGAATTTACATCTTTCTCATAGTGTGTGTGTGTGTGTGTGTGTGTGTGTGTGTGTATACTGGCCACATCAACTGCATGGAATGGAGAGAGAGGCTGTGTACCAGAATAAGGAGAAAGCAAATACAGGGAGGGAATTCCCTGATGGCCTGGTGGTTAAGACTCCATGCTTCCACTGCACGGGACATGGGTTTGATCCCTGGTCAGGGAACTAAGATCCCACATGCCAGAGAATTAGATTAGGGGGAATTAAAAAAAAAAAAAGTAAGCATGTCAAGTGCCTGGGTGTGCTATGAATTATAGCTATTAATAATAATAAATGAGAGCACCAGACTAGCTTATCTAGATCAAGCTCCAGCATTCTGAGATGCTGCCTTTCCATTAACAACAGAGGCCTAGCTGCCTCACTGATTTCATTATAAGGCAAGGAAGGAATGGGAGGAAATAAGCAGCTCTGCTCCCAAGGGCTCTGTCTTAGTCAGCTTAGGCTGCCATAACAAAATACCATAGACTGAAGTCTCAAACAGTACATATTTGTTGTTCAAATTCTGGAAGTTGGAAAGTTTGTGATTAAGGTGCAGGTAGATTCGGTTCCTGATGAGGCCCTTTTTCTGGCCTGCAGACAGCTGCTTTCTCATCGTGTCCTCACATAGAGATGAGAGAGAGCTCTGCGGTTTTCCTCTTTTTTTTTATTCTATTGTTTGTCCATGCCACATGACATGCAGGATCTTAGTTCCCCAACCAGGGATCAAACCCATGACCCCTGCAGTGGAAGTACAGAGCCTTAACCACTGGACCACCAGGGAAATCCAAGAAATTTTTATGGTAGGGTGTAGTAATCTATGCTTTTTTTTAAAAAAAAAAAAAATTTTGGCTATGCTGGATCATCATTAGTTGTGGTAAGCGGTGACTACTCTTTAGTTGCAGTGCTTGGGCTTCTCAAATTGCAACCAGAAGCTCTAGGCCACAGACTCTAGGGCCCATGGGCTCAGTAGTTGTGGCACATGGGCTTAATTTCCTCGAGTCATGTGGGATCTTTCCTGACCAGGATCGAACCTACGTCCCTTGCATTGCAAGGTAGATTGTTAACCACTGGACCACCAGTGAAGCCCAGTAGTCTATGTTTTAACAAGCCCTCCCAGTGCATACTAAAGTTTTAGAAACACTAAGGGAATGATTGTGGTAGCTCTGGTGTCAGACTGTCTGCATTAGAATTTCAACTCTACTGATTTTGTGCAAGTTAATGAATTTATGAGCCTCAATTTTCTTATTTGCGTAGTCAGTATAATCACGATCACTTTAAACTCTTATTGAGACTATTAGGTCATATGAAGCACATAATTTCAGTTCTAGGAATGTCCTGTAAATCTAGTCCAGCATATGCTGGATGATGTATGTTCAGGATATTCACTGATTTGTTGTTTGTAATAGAAAAGAAACACCCTAAATATCAATTCATAGGGGACTGTTTTAATAAATCATGGTCCTGACATACAAAGAATGAGGCAGCTCTTTGTAGACTCCTATGAAAAGATCACCAGAATTTCAAGTTGAAAAGGCAAAGTACATGATGAACCTATTTGCAGGGCAGGAATAGAGGTGCAGATATAGAGAACAGACCTGTGGACACAGTTGGGGAAGGAGAGGGTGGGAAGAATTGAGAGAGCAGCACTGATACATGTATATTACCATATGTAAAATAGATAGCTAGTGGGAAGTTGGCAAAGGAAATGGCAACCCACTCCAGTGTTCTTGCCTAGAGAATCCCGTGGACAGCGGAGCCTGGTGGGCTGCTGTCCATTGGGTTGCACAGAGTCAGACACGACTGAAGTGACTTAGCATGCATGCAAGCATTGGAGAAGGAAATGGCAACCCACTCCAGTGTTCTTGCCTGGAGAATCCCAGGGACAGGGAGCCTGGTGGGCTGCTGGTCTATGGAGTCACACAAAGTTGGACACGACTGAAGTGACTTAGCAGCAGCAGCAGCAGTGGGAAGTTGCTGTATAGCACAGGGAGTTCAACCTGGTGCTCTGTGACAACCTAGAGGGGTGGGATAGGGTGAGGGGATGAGAGGGAAATTCAAGAGGGAGGAGCCATATGTATACTTGTGGCTGATTCATGTTGATGTATGGCAGGAACCAACGCAACACTGTAAAGCAATTATCCTCCAATTAAAAATAATAAATAAAAAGCAAAGTATGGAATGGTGTGTCTAGTATGCTCCCCTTTGTGTAAAGAAAAAGACTATACAATCTGTAAAAATGCATAGGTTATCTTTGAAAGCATACTCAGGATACAGTGCGAGAAGAAATGAAAAGGGAAAGAGGGAAAGGAGAGAAATTTATTTTTACCTACATATTTTTTTTTATGACTTAAAATTTGCAGTATGTACGTGCATTTTCTGTTCACAGAAATGAAGTTTAAAAAAAAAGACACTAGTTGGCATAGTGCCTGGCAGCGGTGGTGGTGACAGCCATTCCACAGCTCTAAGCAGATGAATCAGTGGCGAAATGCAGCCCAGGGGTGGCCAGGGTGTGGCCACAACCTCTGTTCCTTTCATTTCCTGTAGTCTGTGTTGCCCCATTAGAGAATCCTTGCATTTTAGAGATGGAGAGGGCTTTAAGATTCTCTTGCAGAACACTTTCATTTTAAAGATGAAGAAACAAAGCCCCAGAGAGAGGCCTTAACCAGCCCAAGCTTTCCCAGAGAACGAAGGCTCACCCTGGGGCCTCTTTCACAACATCTTAAGACTAAGCTTTCAATAATTCTGCTTTTAGAGCCCCATCACCAGTCTGCTTGGAAACTGGAAGGACTCCTCCACATGGCTGTTAAGACTAGCTGTGGTTAAGTTCCTAACCAAACGTTCCAACCAATTTTCCACTTTCTCCTATGTGAATTCTCTACCCTGGCCGAATAAGTCTCTTCACTGACCCCAGATGCTCCTGCTTTTCAGATACCACAGCCCATGCTCTCTGTCTGAAATGCATCTCTCCCTATTTGTAGAGATTCTATTTACACACCGAGGCAGAATCACATCTGAATCACACTTTCCCTAGGAAGTCTTCCCTGATTACTCAGGCTCACGGATCTCTCTGAACTAAGTTAAACATTTCTTGTTAAGTGTCTACTTCTGAAGTGGGGAATAGGATGCTTCTCTGTGTCTTAAACAGTGGAACTGATCTAAGAAAGAGGGGGTTCCTCTTCCCGACGGTCTGTTTCTGGAGAAAAGAGGGCACATGAACTTGGCCCTTCTTCCTGTCTCTGGGAAGCCCTGGGGGAAGACGCCCCTGAGCCAGCCTGGAGCCAGGAGCCCGTCTGCAGAAACTGCTGGGCCTGTTCCTCCCCCTGATGTTTACTTGGCCGGGAGGCCCGGCGTGATGAAACCTGGCCCTGTTGCTGAGCACCTTGGGAGGCCTCCCTCCGGGGTCCCTCTGTGCTCAGACAGTGGCCCTTTGTGGAGCAGAGAAGCAGGACTGAAAGTGGAGCTGCCTCAGGTCCCGGCACCCCCACCCCCATCCCCGGCAGGCACGGACCATCCTGCGCCTGGGTGGCCTCTGTGCAAATCCGTGGCTGGCAAAGTGAGTGAAGTGGGTCATCCAGGCAACCAGCTAGATTGGAGGAGTAAGGAAGGATCCTGTCAGAAGGGCCTACTGAAACTGAGCGTCTGGCCCCTTAACTGCACAGAGGCTGCTGCTTCTACTGGAGACTGGTCCCCCTACAGGCCAGAGTGACACTTTTCACCATCCTGTCTGCGTCTGTGTCTGTGCTCAGTCGTTCAGTTGTGCCCTGACTCTCTGCGACCCCATGGACTGTAGCCCACCAGGCTCCTCTGTCCATGGGATTTTTCAGGCAAGAATACTGGAATGGATTGCCATTTCCTCTTCCAGAGGATCTTCCCAACCCAGGGATTGAACCTGAGTTTCCTGCATTGGCAGGCGGATTCTTTACTGCTGAGCCATCGAGGAAGCCCCTTCTCATCCCACCACTGCCATATATGCCCTAGGATTTACGGCAAGCCCTTCTAATGTCAGTTCTCCCTTCTGCCTCTCTTTCACTAGACCCTACATTCACTCAGAGGTGGGGTTTGGGGGATGGGGGATGGGAGGGCAGATCGGGACTCCTTAGAGGTCATCCCAGACCTGGTGGGTGGAAATCAAAGGGAGGGACTACTGACTACAGGAAGGAAGATCGTGTAGCATAGGTGAAAACAAAGGGCATTTCACTGACCTGGGGTCAGAAGGCTCAGGACTCCAGTTCCTGCTGAGTGCCCCTGTTTCTCTAGCTGGCCTCAATTTCCCAGCTGCAAACTTACGGAGGCAGAGTTGATGAATTTTTTGCAGTTCTGATTTTTCAAAATTCTGTGATCACAGGGAGCAAAAGGAAGAGCTGGGGGTGGATTAGACGTAGGTAGCTGACACAGTGCTCTCTGGCTTACCAGTAGTCACTAAGCAGCATCTTCTCTGCTTCCATGATCCCTTCCCCTCCTTGTTTCCACCTCACTTTGAGGGCTTCTTCTTCTTTTTCTTTTTTCCCCCATGTGGACCATTTTTAAAGACTTTATTGAATTTGTTATAATATTGCTTCTGTTTTGTTTTGGAGTATTTTTTTTTTGGCTGAGAGGCATGTGAGATCTTAGCTCCCCAACCAGGGACTGAACCCACACCCCCTGCATTAGACTGCGGGGGAAGTCCTCTCGATGACCTCTTGTGATGAGATCTAGAAGCTGATTGGTATGCATTTGTTCTGTTCCATGTTTTGCCCCCAGAGGGACAGGAAGGGGTGCAGAAAATCAGAGAGAGAGGATGGACTTCCTTGGTGGTCCAGTGGTTAACACTCCACACTCCCAGTACAGGTCTCCATTTGATCCCTTGTCAGAGAACTAGATCCCATATGCTGCAACTAAGAGTTCGCATGCCACTACAAAGATCGAAGGTCCCGAGTGCCGCAACTAAGACTTGACACAGCCAAATAAACAAATACAAATTAAACTTAAAAAAGAGAGAGAGAAAGAGAAAGAGGTAAGGGTGGGATAGAATTGATGAAAGAGAGCTCAGGGAGAGAAAAGAGGAAGGAAAAGGGAAGGTGGGGGATGATGAAAGAGGGAAAGTAGAAGCAAGAGGAGGTAAGGCTGAAATGAGATAGGGGGAAGAAGGTAGAAATGAAAGAGAAAAACAGGAAGAGAGCCGGTGGGATAAGACTGCAGCCTGCATATATGCCACAGGTGGGGGACGTCTTGGGGTTTTCCAGGACAAAACCAGTTCAGTTTGGTTGGAGCTAAGAGTGTGTGTAGGGAAGACAAAATTAGAACCAGGTTGTAAAAGGTTTTGAATGCCAGGCTAACAGATTTGGACTTTATGTCTACTATTCTCTGCAGCTCAAACCCCCTGTGATAAGCTGGGTGAGGGCCAGAGAGGCGTTTTCATTCATCCATCCATTTAACAAGGGACAGTGTCTTATCCAATGCTGTATCCCCAGATCATAATACAATATTTGCACAGAAGAGGTAGTCAAAAAAAAAAAAAAAATTGAACACTTGAACCAAAAGTGGAGTCCTTGGAGGAAGCGGGGGCTGTGACCATCTCGCAGAGAGTGTAAGAATGTGTATGTATGCTTATTCACTCAGAGCAACCCCATGGACTGTAGCCTGCCAGACTTCTCTGTTCATGAAACTCTCCAGGCAAGAATACTGGAATGGGTAGCCGTTCCTTTCTCTAGGGGATCTTCCCAAACTAGGGATTGAACCCTGTCTCCTGCACTGCAGATGTATTCTTTACCATCTGAGCCACCAGGGAAGTCCAAGTTAAGAAGAACCATAGCTTAAGCTAGAAATTGCTAGGTACCCTAAGAAAGATCCAGATAAGAGTCATGGGAGACCAGAGGGAAGTGAGACAGCCCTCCCTGTTACTTGCAGCATGAATGTCCCAGAGAAGATTGTGATGGGGTCATTTTAGGTCACATACCCAACCTTGAATTAATCTTTGTGCCCAGGAAGATAAATCTCATTGGAGGATACAGAGTTCTGTGTATCAATGAAGAACAAAGAGTTCTCTAAAGAAAGGGGGGAGATTATTCCCAGAAGAGCAGAAATTAGAACCAGACATGGCTGCTACAATTTTCCTGCTATAGTGGAAAAAGGTGAGGCACGTCGGGAGGAGTAGGGATTTTATTAGGGCAGGGATCTCTACGAGATTGGTGGGGAGGCTGAGACACCTGAGGCTCCCCATGGGGAGGCCCCCATGCAGGGCCTCAGGTAACAAACTAAGGAGGTGAGACTTGTCTTTTGAGCTGGAGAGGGTCCTTGTTGGGGCTGTGCTTTGGAATATTTAATCAGACCACTAAGGTATAGAATGGACCAGAGACCAGAAGACCCGGCACTGATGGGAAATTATTCCAGCATGTTCTTTGATAAAATCCAGATGCAAGATCTGTCTCCCACCTCAATGTGCTTTACATTGTAACTTGGTTTGTTTTTTCTCCTCATTCTAGATCAGAAAGCTCAAAAGGACAGAGTCATACCTCTGCTAAAAGGGGCTGTCCCTTTTTTCTCCCGGTGTGGCAAGCACTTCACCGGGGCAATGAATGCTCCAGAAATTTACAAGGGCAGGTGAACCCTCACAAAGTGCTCACTCTTTGAAGATCTGGGCAGTTTCCAGCCAAACTTCTGGGGAGCGGCAGGATCAGCAGCCCCTGTCACTGAGAACCTGACGTAATGATAAGAGAAGCAGCTGTGAGGGATCTTAACAGGTAACTTCAGGCTCCTGCTTTTGAGCAAGCTAGTAGCCCAGTCAGCCCTCACCCTGTCCTACATACCTCCACAAGGGGACCTCTGTGGTGGTCCAGTGGTTAAGATTACACCTTGCAATGCAGGGGATGCGGGTTCGATCCCTGGTCGGGGAAATAAAATCCCACATGCAACTAAATCCACACGCTACACCTGCTGAAGCCCATAGCTGAGCCTGCATTTCCTTGTAGGTAAAATGGAGGGAGTAACACCAACCACAGAGAGTCCTTGTGAGGGTTGAATAAGTTAATGCTATTGGCAGAGTGCCACACAAGCCACAGGCGCTGGGCAAATGTGAATTCTTATTCATCTTTCAGTAACAGAGCTACAGACTGTTAGAGCTGGAGGGGTCCTAGAAGGGACTGGTCCAACCCTTTCATTCCACATGGTGAGAGGGCTCCTGATAGCTAATCTCTTTCCTGTTGAAGTATCTGCTGATTCTGTCTTCACTAGAAGCAGAGAGCTGATGTCCCTCCTACGTAAACCCAATTTGAGCTCTATATCTGCCCATAAAAGGATATCTTGACTCCTCCATTTTTTCCCCAAGAACACTTGCCTATCATTTGCTCTTTGCTCTGCCAAAGGTGTGATCAATTAACGTACCATATTCAAAGTGATCACGATTATGTGGGAGGATTGTATTAGCAACACAGCAGGGGAATCCTAAACAAATCCAGCAATCCTGGAATAGCTGAAGAAAATGGGTTGTATTTATTCTTGGATAAGCTAAGAGTTAAATGCAATTGCTTGTATTTTTTTCACTCTGCTTAATTTTTTTAGGAATACAAATTGTTATTTTTCTTTTTTAAGGGCTTTTAAAAAATAATTTTATTTAATTTATTATTTTTGGCTGTGCTGGGTCTTTGTTGTGGCTCAGGCCTTTCCTCCAGGTGCATCAAGAGGAGGCTACTCTCTAGTTGGGGTGTGCAGGCTTCTCATTGCTATAGCTTCTCTGGTTGTGAAGCGCGCTCAGGCTTCGTTGCTCCTTGGCATATGGGAGCTTCCCGGATCAGGGATTGAACCTGTGTCTCTTGCATTGGCTGGCGGATTGTCTACTACTGAGCCACCAGGGAAGCCCCAAGAGGGCACTTTTTTTTTTTTTTTTATTTTGGCCATGCTGGGTGTCCCTGGCTTTCTCTAGTTGTGGTGTGTAGGCCTCTTGTGTTGAGGAGGACGGGCTCTAGAGTGCTTGGACCTAGTAGTTGGAGCCTGCTGGCTCAGTAGCCCCAAAGCACGTGGGATCTTAATTCCCCAACCATGCATTGAAGCCGAGGCCCCTGCACTGGAAGGTAGATTCTTAATCACTGAACCACCAAGGAAGTCCCCAAATTGTTATTTTTATTGTGGCGAAATATATACAACACGAAATGTCCTCTGTTAACTGTTTTTGGGCTGTGCAGTTTGGTGAAATTAGATATATTCACGATGTAGTGTGGCCATCACCACCACTCCCAGAACTTCATCATCCCAAACAGAAATTCTTTACCCATAAACAATAACCACCTTCCTCCCAGTCCCTGGTGACCTCTATTCTAGTTTCTGCCTCTATTACTTTGCCTATTCTAGAAACTTTATAAGCGGAAACAAACACTATGTATCCTTTGGTCTCTGGCTTCTTTGACTTAGCATAATGTTTTCAAGGTTCACGTTGTGGCATATATCAGAATTTCATTCCTTCTTAAGGCTGAATAATATTCCATTGTATGAAAATTGGAGATATCAAGGGAACATTTCATGCAAGGATGAGCACAATAAAGGACAGAAACAGTAAGGATCTAACAGAAGCAGAAGAGATTAAGAAGAGGTGGCAAGAATACACAGAACTATACAAAAAAAAGTCTTAATGACCTGGATAACTACAATGATGTCATCACTCACTTAGTCAGACACCCTGGGCTGTGAAGTCAAGAGGGCCTTAGGAAGCATCACGAGGAACAAAGATAGTGAAGGTGACAAAATTCCAGTTGAGCTATTTCAAATCCTAAAAGATGATGCTGTGAAAGTGCTGCACTCAATAGTCAGCATATTTGGAAAACTCAGCAGTGGCCACAGCACTGGGAATTGTCCATTTTCATTTCAATCTCAAAGAAGGGCAATGCCAAAGAAAGTTCAAACTACCATATAATTTCACTCATTTCACATGCTAGCAAAGTTATGCTCAAAATCCTTCGATCTAGGTTTCAGCAATATGAGAACTGAGAACTTACAGATCTATGAGCTGGGTTTAAAAAAGGCACAGGAACCAGAGATCAAATTGCCAACATTCTTCATTGGATCATGGAGAAAGCAAGGGAGTTCCAGAAAAATATATGCTTCTGCTTCATTGACTAACCTAAAGTCTTTGATTCTGTTGATCACAGCACACTGTGGCAAACTCTTAAAGAGATGGGAATACCAGACCACCTTAGCTGCCTCCTGAGAAACCTGTATGCAGGTCAAGAAGCAACAATTAGCACTGGACATGAAACAATGGACTGGTTCCAAATTGGGAAAGGAATACATCAAGACTGTATATTGTCACCCTGCTTATATAATTTCTATGCAGAGTACATCATGCACAATGCTGGGCTGGATAAAGCACAAGCTGGAATCAAGATTGCCAGGAGAAATATCAGTAACCTCAGATATGCAGATGACACCACCCTTATGGCAGAAAGTGAAGAGGAACTGAAGAGCCTCTTTTTGAAGATGAAAGAGAAAAGTGAAAAAGCTGACTTAAACCTCAACATTCTAAACAATAAGATCATGGTATCTAGTCCCATCACTTTGTGGCAAATAGATGGGGAAACAATGGAAACAGTGACAGATTTTATTTTCTTGGGTTCCAAAATCACCGTGGACAGTGACAGTAGCCATGAAATTAAGATGCTTAGTCCTTGGAAGAAAAGCTGTGACAAACCTAGACAGTGTATTAAAAAGCAGACACACACACACACACACACACACACACACAAAGCAGAGACATTACTTTGCCAACAATGGTCTATCTAGTCAAAGCTATGGTTATTCCATAGCTTTGGTAGTCATGTATGGATGTGAGAGTTGGATCATAAAGAAGGCTGAGGGCCAAAGAACTGATGCTTTTGAACTGTGGTGTTGGAGAAGACTCTTGAGAGTCCCTCGGACAGCAAGGAGATCCAACCAGTCAATCCTAAAGGAAATCAACTCTGAATATTCATTGGAAGGACTGATGCTGAAGCTGAAGCTCCAATATTTTGGCCACCTGATGCGAAGAGCCCACTCATTGGAAAAGACCCTGATGGTGGGAAAGATTATATGCAGGAGGAGAAGGGGATGACAGAAGATGAAATGGCTAGGTAGCATGACCGACTCAATGGACATAAATCTGAGCAAACTCTGGGAGACAGTGTAGTAGGACAGGGAGCCTGGCGTGCTGCAGTCCATGGAGTCACAAAGAGTCCAACACGACTTAGCAAATGAACCACAAAGGAGATTTCCCTGTCTCTGCCTGATAGACTTCAATTTGGGACACTAGCCTTTCCTGCCTTTGGACTGAGAGTACCCTCCCGGCTCTCCTGGGTCTCTAGCTTGCTAACTGCAGATCTTGGGACTTCTTGGCCTCGATAACCGAAACAAGGAAAGGGGGACAGAGTACAGCCTTTCTAAGAATGACATAGTCATAGGACATGACAAAAACTGGTTAGAACCAACTAGGTCCAAGATGGCAGAAGATTCAACTTCCAGTAGACCTTGAGCCTCATTATATTACTGTAATATATTAGAATATATATATTAATACTGTAATATATTAGAATCTAAATGACACACCCACCAGTGCCATGACAGCCCCTTACTTGAAACAGTTGGAATAATCCTCTCACTCATTAATCCATGAAATTATCCATCCAGTGAAAACTAACCACCCTATATTTTGGGGCCTCTCACCTTTTAAGATGGCCCACACACTGTGGGGTGTGTTTCTCTTTAAATAAATCCACTTCTTACCTTTGTCTCTCACTGAATACTTTCTGCCGTGAGACATAAAGAACTTGAGCTTCATTAAGTCCTGAGACTAGGTATGTGATCTCAATGAAAAGACACTGGGTTCCGGCAGAGTTTGAGTCCTTGCCCATGGGTTCAAATCCTGACTGAGTTGCACAGTTTTGTAACCACATGAGTTAATTCCTTATAATAAATCTCTCTGTCATCGATATGCATGCTAAATCACTTCAGTCATGTCTGACTCTTTGTAATCCTCTGGACTGTAGCCTGCCAGACATTTCTGTTCATGGAATTCTCCAGGCAAGAATACTGGAGTGGGTTGCCATTTCCTTCTCCAGGGAATCTTCCTGACCCAGTGACGGAACCCAAGTCTCTTACATCTTCTGCATTGGCAGGTAGGTTCTTTAACACTAGCTCCACCTGGGAAGCCCAATATAGTCTATTTATCCTATTGGTTCTGTTTCTGTGAAGAACTCAGAGTAATGCAATTTGTGATTTTTATGTCTTGTTTAAGAAATTCTCCTCTATCCTGAAGTCCTAAATATAATCTCCTTTAGTTACTTCTAAAGATTTTAAGGTTTTGCGTTTCAAATTTAGGTCCTTAATCCAACAGAAGGTTGTTATTGTGTGTGCTCCAAGGTAGGAATCCAGTTTTATTTTTTTCCAAATGAATAACCAATTGTTCAGTATCATTTTAAAAGTAATCCATCTGTGTTAATTTCCTAGGGTTGTCATAACAAATTACCACAAATTGGGTGGCTTAAAACAACAGAAAATTTATCCTTTCACAGTTCAAGAGACCAGGAATCCAAAATCGAGGTATGGGCAGAATTGGTTTCTTCTGGAAGCTCTGAGGGAGAAAACATCCCATTCCCTTCTCCTAGTTTCAGGTGGTACTAGCGATCCTCACCACTAAGGATTTGCTTGTAGACACATCACACTAGTCTCTGCCTCTACCTTCACATCTTCTTTTCTTTGTTTCTGTGTATCTTCTTTTTTCACATAGACACAAGTCACTGGATTTAGGGCACCCTCTAAATCCAGTGTGTTCACCTTGAGATCCTTGACTAATTACATCTGGAAAGATCCTGTTGCCTAAGGTCATATTCTGAGGTTCCAAGTAGAAATGAATTTGGAGGAGATACTACTCCACCTGTGACACCGTCCTTTGCTATTCTTTTGCAAATGTCATCTCTATCATACAGCTAATGTCCATACACGTGTGGGTAGAATAGTCATCTTATCATGCAAACTTCTGATGAAATGGTTATACATGTCACAAGATCATCTTATTAATCCTCACAACAGTTCTATGCGGTAAGTACTATGAAAATCACGAGGTTATACTACATTATTGTTGTGAGAACAAACAACACCAAATCTCATTGTCTTAGAACAAAAAATTTTTCTCTCTCAGCAGCTGTGGGGCAGCTGTGGGTTGGCTGAGGCTCTGCTCTCTGTGTTGAATGCTGTAGGCACAGGTGATGCCATTCCAGTGGCAGAGAGAAAAGAGTTTGATTTTAGACTAAAACATGCTATGGTTCTTCAGGTTTCTGCTTAGGACTGGCCTATAGTCTCTCCCTGGTGGCTCAGACGGTAAAGTGTCTGCCTACAAAGTGGGAGACCCAGGTTCAATCCCTGGGTCGGGAAGATCTGGAGAAGGAAATGGCAACCCATTCCAGTATTCCCATGGACGGTGGAACCTGGGGTTGCAAAGAGTCGGACATGACTGAGCAACTTCATTTTCATAGTCTCTCCAGCTCAAATTCCATTGGCCCAAGGGAGTCATGTGATCAAGTCTGGCCTGGGGAAGTATGCTCCTTCCTTTGGAGTCACATGGCAACTGGCTAGAATGTATAATCTTACTGGGAAGAGGGAGAGCAAATAATCTGAGACAATGATATCTCTCCCACAGGGGTTAAGTAACTTGCCCAAGGTCAAAGAGCTGAGAAGGGACAGAGCCAGGATTCAAACTCAGACAGTCTTTCTCCACAGCCATAGTGCACTCCATACCTCCATGCCTCCTAGATGGTGTGCAAATCCATCTAAGCTTTAGGCCTTCTGCATGTGCGTTCCTGTAGCCTGGAGTGTCCCTCTTCCTCTGCATGTTCAATTCACCCTTCAAGATCCACTCTGATAACCCCTTTGTGAACTTCTCTCCTTGGAATTAATCACCATGTGTCCCCATCACTTTTTTTTTTTTTTAATTTTGGCTGTGCTGGGTTTTTGTTCTAGCACATTAGCTTTCTCTGGTGTGACCTTTAGGGGTTTTTCTAGTTGTGGTTAATGTGCAGATGGTAACAGCATCCATGAAATTAAAAGATGCTTGCTCCTTGGAAGAAAAGCTGCGACCAACCTAGACAGCATATTAAAAAGCAGAGGCATTACTTTGCCAACCAAGGTCTGTCTAGTCAAAGCTGTGGTTTTTCCAGTAGTCATGTATGGATGTGAGAGTTGGACTATTAAGAAAGCTGAGTGCCGAAAAATTGATGCTTTTGAGTTGTGGTGTTGGAGAAGACTCTTGAGAGTCCCTTGGACTGCAAGGAGATCCAACCAGTCCATCCTAAAGGAGATCAGTCCTGGGTGTTCTCTGGAAAGACTGATGTTGAAGCTGAAACCAGTACTTTGGCCACCTGGTGTGAAGAACTGACTCATTAGAAAAGACCCTGATGCTGGGAAAGATTGAAGGCAGGAGGAGATGGGGAGACAGAGGATGAGATGGTTGGATGGCATCAGCGACTTGATGGACATGAGTTTGAGCAAGCTTCAGGAGTTGGGAGTTGGTGATGGACAGGGAAGCCTGGAAAGCTGCAGTCCATGGGGTTGCAAAGGGTCGGACACGACTGAGCAACTGAACTGAACTGACTGAATGGGCTTAGTTGCCCCGTGGCATCTGGGATCTTAGTTTCTGGACCAGGGATCAAACCTGAGTCCCCTGCATTGGAAGGTGGATTCTTAACTACTGAACCACCAGGTAAGTCTCTCCCATCACACTTTATAAGTATATCCTATTTTGTACTCACTGCCCTATCCTCTCTGAAGGGTGGGAATACATTCTTATTTCTCATGTGTCTCCTCTACCCCCAGGCCTTGCACAATGTCCCCTAAATGTTTGCAGTATTTGGGGATGAGATGAGTGTGTGTGTGGGGGTGCTGAGCTGCAATGGGCCCATGCTTCTGGGGATGAGAACACTTGGCCTACTTTTTCATCCCTCTAACCTAAGCTTAGCACCTGGTGCTTAGGAGATTGGCAGGTCAGCACCCCCGTGACTCACTCTGTAAGCCTTTAGCACCCTCACCTCGAGCCCTTGGGCTGGGGTGTACATGTGTTGGTGGTGGTGAGGGAGGAGGTGGGAATTAACTTTTGCCTTTCAGAAGTCCTCCCCTTCCCCCACCCCAGGAAAAGGACAAGTAAAAGTCCTTTACTTAAATGGTCTGGGCAAGTCCCTACCCATCAGGTACAGAACGACTGGGGAGGCCCTGGAAGGTACAAGGAAGGGTGAAAGCACTGTTGGGTCAGAGGAGAGGAACAGAATAGGAAAGAGTGTGAACTGCATCGTAGAAGCTTTTACTAGCTTGTCCACATGATTGAATTTAACCTCTCTGAGCTTCAGTTTCCCCAGCTGTCATCTGGAGACCATACTGATCTTGCCTTCTTCCCTAAGCAGTTGTAAAAATATACAGCTAAATGTTAGAAGCCCTTAGGAATGCAGCCTTGACATTACACAGACCTGTGTTGGAATCCCCCTCATAAACGATGCGACTGTGGGAAAAATGCAAAGCTCCATGAGCCACGGTGCCTTCATCTATAAAATGAGGGTAATAATTAGAGCTACCTCCCAGGGTGAGAAAACTATGTAAATAAAGTGCTTGGTACATAGTGCTCAATAGTACTGTCTGTTTTCATATTAGTTGATGACACTTTTATTTAAGGAAAGGACCACACCTGGGAACGTTAAAAGGAAGGACAGAGAGTCTAACTTATCCTGGAACTGACTTCGTCTTTTAGCCAAGTATGAGGTGTGGCTCAGAGGAATGAGGAAGTTGTTCAGGAGGTGATAGCACAGAGCACAGTGCCTTCACACTATCTCCTCCCAAGGGGGAGGAGTAGAGAGGTTAGCTGACCCACCCCAAACATCAGTGGTCCTTATCCCCTGCCCACCCCACCCCCTGCCACACACACATACAGTCCGTTGACTCCTTCTGGTCCCTTCCTACCAATCTAGTCATCAAATCTTATGGGGGCAGCATTTGTAATAACAATGATTGTATGGTACTGTTACTCTGAAGCATCCTTCATAATCTCTTCCCCAGAAACAGAATCTAGAGTTAGGGACTTCCCTGGTGGTACAGTGGATGAGAATCTGCCTGCCAATGTAGGGGACACGGGTTTGATCCCTCGTCTGGGAAGATTCTACATGCCGTGGAGCCCGTGTGCCTAGAGGCTGGGCTCCGCAATAAGAGAAGCCACTGCAGTGAGAAGCCCCGTAAATCACAATGGAGAGTAGACCCCATTGGCCGCAACTAGAAAAAGTCTGTGCTCAGCAATGAAGACCTAGAGAAACCAAAAACAAACAAACAAACAAAAATTAATAAATAAAGCTATCCTGGGACTTCCCTGGGTGGTGGGGGGGTGGGGGGGAAGAATCCACTTTCCAATGCAGGGGACACGAGTTTGATCCCTGATTGGGGAACTAAGATCTCACATGCCATGGGGCAACTAAGCCTGGGCATCACAACTAGGGAGCCGTGTGCTGCAACTCGAGAAGCCCTTGAGCCATAAAGAAGTTACATGCTGCAACTGAGACCAGTTAAATAAATTAAAAAAGAATATATATATATAACTTCTTTATGGCTCAAGGACACACTATATATATATAATATATATATATATATATATATATATATATATATATAAAGAATCCAGAATTAGCAGGGACTTGGAGATTATTCTGCATTTCACAGATGGGGAAACTGAAGTCCAGAGAAGGGAAGGGATTTACCCGAGACCCCACAAAAAGTTCATGGTGGAGGTAGAACTAAAACTTGTAGCTCCTGACTTCCAGCCCAGGGCCAACGCTCCTGTCACTACACACCTGTCCTAGGCTTTCTTTTCCCACTGCCGCCCAACCTATTCTCTAACTGGTCCCTAACTGCCATGGTCCCTAACTGGTCCGCCCTGCCTCTAGTGCCTTCCTATCAATTTGTTCTATATTTTCAGCCTGGTGACTGTCTGGAAGCACAGCCTTGATCTTGTCTTTTCCCTCCTAATAGAACTTACTCAATTTTCAGCGTGAAGAGTTTATCTGATTCCTGGTTCAACCTATAAATGAAGATCCAATCTTTGTTTGAATACATTTATTGACCCGGGGTTCATCACTCCCATGGTGGTCCACTACATTCTTGGATCCTGTTGATTATTGTTGTTTAGTGGCTAAGTTGTGTTCGACTTCTTTGCAACCCCATGGATCAGGCTCCTCCATCCATGGGATTTCCCAGGCAAGCATACTGGAGGGGGATCCTCCAGAGGATCTTCCAGATCCAGAAATTGTACCCGTGTCTCCTGCATTGGAGCTTTTCTGGTGGCTCCATGGTAAAGAATCTGCCTGCAAGGCGGAGACGCAGGAGACAGGAGTTTGATCCCTGGGCCCGGAAGCTCCCTTGGAGGAGCGCATGGCAACCCACTTCAGTATTCTTGCCTGCAAAATCCCATGGATAGAGGAGTTTGGTGGGCTACAGTCCATGGGGTCTCAAAGAGTCAGACATGACTGAAGCGACTGACTACGCAGGCATGCACTCCTGCATTGGCAGGCAGATTCTTTACCCCGAGCCACCAGGGAAGCCCCATTGACTGTTAGGGTTCTTTATAATAAGCTGAAATTCTCCTCCTGGATGTCCACCCACTGGAGCTGAGTGGAATTCTTTCACATCCATTTGCCAGCAAATTGTAGTCAATGTTTGATATGAGCCAGGTCCTGGGTGGATTAGGTGCTGAGGGGAACAAGAGAGAGGAATTGGACATGGATCCTTCCATCAGAGAGTGGGGCTCAGGGCTTCACAGAGTTTTTTGTTTTGTTTATTAGGCCTAAAAAATAAGAAATTGATCAAATCCCCTTTCTGTATGCCGGCCCTTTAGATGTTTGGAGAAAGCCACTATAGAGGATGTTGTGCTTTCCCTTCTCCCGGGTATTTAAATCATTTGCCACAGAACATTTCATCCGGGTTTTAGCATTCTGGCCTCTTCTAGACATGCTGTAGTGTGACAATGTACCCTTTGGAACGTGGGCCTGGAGCTGAACTCTGTGGCCCAGTTGTGATCAGCCCAAGGCATCCCAGAGTCTCTAACCAAGGCTGAATTAGAACCACAGAGGTCTAACCTTCTGTTTCTGTCGATACAGTATATCATATTCACTCTCCTCCCCTTCCTTCCTTTTTTTCTTTCCTCCTTCCCTCTCTTCCTTATTTTTTTTTTTTTTGCAGCCACAGTGTATTGTTGAGCTTGAGGGCAACTCAAACCTGTAAGTTATTGTCATTGAAACTGCTCTTAATCTAGATTCTTTCTATCCTGTATTTTGGGCACTGGTCCAACATGGCAGCCACTGGCCCTATGTGACAATTTACATTTAAAGTACTTAAAAAGAAAAAAAAATACTTAACATTAATTGAAATTAAGATTTTAGTTCCTTGTTTGTAGGAGTCACATTTCAAGGGCTCAACCACCACAGTTGTCTAGTGGCTACTAAATCAGACAATGCCTATTTAGGACATTTCCATCACCACCGAAAGTTCTATGGGACTGCTCTGGTTTGGACTGAAGGGCAGATATTTACATTTATCCCTTGTGGCACTTACTTTATCTAGTTAGTTCCAGCTCAGCTCCAAGGCTGCTGAGATCTTTTGGAAACTCATTTTGGTTTCCGGAGTGTTTGTGGGCCCTCCCAACTTCATGACAGCTGTAGATTTGATTAGCATTTCATGCCTTCCTCTGCTTCATCTAAAACCACTGATAAAATGTCCAGTGGACCAGAGCTGCAGCAGAGCGCTGCACATAGCTCTCTGCACTCCGGGGTCATTCAGGCAGTAGTTTAACCAATGAGGCCTATATACCAGGCCCTGTGTGCCAGGCACCTGATACACACGAGACAGGCAACGGCAAGTAGAGTCCTGCTAGGAATTCAGATGCCTTCACCTTGTATTCAGGGTTGCTGCTTTCTGGCCTATAGTAGCTAAGTGCAGGCTTGAGAATCAGATTCCTAGGTTTGGTTCCTGATTCTGCCACTTTATTTATTTAAAAAAATATTCATTTATTTTTATTATTATTTTTGGCTGCCCTGGGTCTTTGTCGGGGGCTGTCTAGTGGCCGCAAGTGCACTCAGTTGCCCTGCAGCATGTGGCATCTTCTAGGACTAGGGATTGAACCAGTGTCCCCTGCATTCGGAGGCAGATTCTTAATCATTGGACCACCAGGGACATCCTCTCTGCCACTTTATAGACTATGTAATGTCTTCGTGTTTCAGTTTCCTAAGAACCTCCATTCCACCATGTTGTTATGGGATTAAATGAGTTAGTGCAAGTAAAGCTCTTAGAACAGCGCCTGGCATATAGTAATTAATGTAATATTAATTTGTTCTCATGGTTAATTATAATTTTCCCTTGGACAAGCCATGCTCAGTCCTGCTTTGGGATCTCAGGTCCTCACTTCTGTCCTTTTTTAGTTTGTGGATGACTTTTCAGGCCCAAAGGAAGCCTGCCCTCCTTGATTTCTTATGTTCTTGGCTGTTCACTTGGCACTTTGTATCCTCTGCTGGAGGGGTTACTGCAGTGAAGAACTCCAATAATTGTTAGGCTTCATCTTGGTTTTGTTTATCCTGCTGGAGAGACCTAGGACAAGCTTTCATCTATAGAATGATGAAATGATAATCACAGCTGCCTCACAGCACCACAGTCAGGGCTAAGTGAGACAAAGTAGGTGTGACTTCCTGCACTTAGTAGGCCTTTTCATCCAATAAAGCCTCTGAAAGTGTGGCTTCTTCCACATTTCTGTGTTTTAAGTCGTGTCAAACCAAGGAGGCCAGGCTCATTATTCCCTGTACTTTGGAGGGCCTGCCCCTATCCCAGGAACTCTGGGCAGGAATCCCCTGTTTCTTCTTCTGTGGAATGTGGATCTGTAATGGGTTCCCTGCCTTCTCCTAACATAGGTTAGTTTCTCCCCCCAAGTCTCAGTCTATACTCAAAGTAGGACCTGACGGGGCACCTCTAAGGGCGGGGGTGATTGAAAATCTAATTTAGAAAAGCTCTTTACTTTGGGTGTGCCTGAGATTGTGGAGGGTGGGCGTTGGCTCCCCAGACAGGGGCCAGCCCTTGGAAAGCACCCCTACCCCTGCTAGGGTTCAGAGATATTGCCACCTGAGCGCTCCCCCGAATGAGCGGCGCGGTCTTCCTCGAGCTCGGCTCGCGGGAACAATGGGAGGGCGGCTGGGAGGCGGGTGGGCGTCGGCCAGGTCCGGGCTGGAGGTGGACCAGGCCGGCGAGCTGGGCGCCGGGGCTGTGGGGTTAGTCCGGGGCACCGGGCCGAGAGCCGAGGCGTCTTAGCCAGGGAAAACCGAGGTCGGCGCTGGCGGGGACCGGGAGGAGGCGGGGGGCGGGGCCCGAGCCCACCAGGCTGGGACCGGGAGGGCGCGGGGGCGCCGGGTGGGGTCTCCTCGGGGTCGCCCCGCCGCTCGCCCGGGCCTCTGAGCTCCGGGGCAACACAGGTAGGCGCCCGGCCCACGTGGGAAAGCTGGCGGCGGGCCACCAGCGCCAGGCGGGCTCGCGGGGCTCAGCCCCCTCCCCTGCTCCCCTCCCCGGGGGCCGGCGCGGCTCCTCCCGACGCGCGGCCCCGGCTCGGGCGGCTAGGGCATCTCGCGCGGCGGCGCTCCTCCCGCTGCTCGCTCGCTCGCTCGCTCGCCCGTGGCGGCCGGGATCGCCGGCGCTTCCTCGCGGGGAGCGGGCCGGGGCGGGGCGGAAGGGGGAGCCCGGGGGAGGGGGGCTGCTCCGCGGGAGGGAGGGAGGGAGCGGGCGAGCCAGCGAGCGAGCCGGGCGTTTGTGCGCAGCTCCAGTGCGCCTCGGAGCCCGCCGGGCGGCCGCCGGACACACCGACCGAGGACAGACAGCGCCCGGAAGCCCCGCCGCCGCCGCCAGGTTAGCCGTCCTCGCCGCCCACTCGGGGCCCCGGGGACCCCGCCGCGTCTGGGCTGGTGGACGTGGGGAGGGGTATCGCCGAGGGCTCCGAGCGCGATTCCCGGTCCTGGATCTCTGACAGGCAGGTGGGCAGGCTCTGGGGGCGGGGTGGACGCCACCTCGGCGGGCGGCGGGCGCCCAGAGCCGGCGGGGCTGGGGGGACTCGGGCCTCGGTTCGCGCGTCTCAGTACTGGCGCCCGTCTGTGTGTGTGTCGGGGTTCTTGTCGCCGGGTGCGTGTTGGGTGTGAGCGCGCGTGTGCCCGTGGGTCCGTGCAAGTGGATGATCGGTGTGTGCGCGTGCGTGTGTGAGAGGGTGTGTGCCCTGTGTCTCCGCGCGTCCGGGTGGTGTGCGTGTGTGCGTGTGTCTGGGCGTGAATGTGTCTATGAGAGGGTGTGTCTGAAGGTGTAACTGAGTGTGTGTACATTTGGATGAGGGTGTGTGCCGACGGCCTCGCCGGTGACTGGAACCTGTGGCGGTGTGCGTGTGTGTGCGCGCGCGCCAGTGTGAGTCCCCGTGTGTGCGCGTGTGAGGGCGGGTGTGCACCCGCGTAGCCCCGCGTAGCCCCGGTGTGCGTGTGCGCGGCTTTGTCTGCACACAGCCGGGAGGAAAGGGGTGGGGGCGGCGGCCGAGGCGCCGCTGTCGCCGGGAACCAGGCACCTGGCCTGGGCAGAGGGCCGCGGCGGGGTGGGAGCGTGCCCTCGGGGCCGAGGCTCCCCGCCGGCAGGTGGGCGGCCACGCCCGGGGGGCCGGAGGGAGTCGGGGTGACAGCTGAGCCGGCGCTCCCGGCCGAGCTGGAGCGGAGGGCGTGTCCTGCCTGGAGCCCGGGTGTGTGTGTGTGCGGGGTGGCAGCGGCGACAGCGGTCCCCAGGTTGGTGACCCAGTCGGTTCAGGGATCCATTTCCTGTAGTGGCGCTGGGACCGTCGCCCAGAGGCAGAGCGGGCCGGGGGACCGTCGCCCAGAGGCAGAGCGGGCCGGACCAGGTCTGCAGCACTCCCACCCGCACCCCTCCCTGCTCCCTGGGGTAGAGCCGCTCCTTAGGTGCCCTGAGGGGAGGAGGGAGATCCACTCTCTTAAAGGGCCAGTGCCCCTACTCCAAGGGAACCCCCCTCAGGAGGTATCTACTCCGAGAGAGGTCTCTGGGTGTGTCTTACTCCTTTCTCCGTCAACTGGTGCAGCGCAGGCATTTGGAAATGGGTGCATGTGTGCGTGTTCTCTCTGTGTGTTTCTTGTGCGTTTGAAGGCACAGGTGTATTTTATCAGTGAACAGCGAAGAAGGCATCTCTTGATGTCTATGTGTATGTGTTTTTCCATGAGCTTTGGTATATTTGTTTCTATGTATGTACACATAGCTGTTTGGGTGTTAGTGAGTCTGTATATGTGGGTTTGCAAGAGAAGTGATATTTTGCTGCCAACTGGAAGAGGATAGAAAAATTCTGTCCAGGGCCACCCTGTTTTAGAAAAACTGGGAGAAAAGGTGGTTTGGAAATTTAGCTCCTGGCTTTGCAGGTTTCAGATGCTGGTATTGAAATATAGGTAGAATGAGATTAGACTAGCTAGGCGGATAGAAATGGAGACCCTTCCAAGAGGAAGGAGGTGCTCTGGAAGAAGGCTATCCAAGTGTAAGAATTCACCCTTCAGTTCCAGTTCTTCTTCCCTAGAACCTGACCTCCTCCTCTGCTGCTCAGCTTGCCAGGATAAAGTGCACAAGTATAAAGGGAGTGAGCTGGCAGTGCGAAAAGAAGGAGGGTGGCTGGGTGATAGGATTGGGCCAACAGCAGATTTCTGCAATTTTAAAAATGTTTCCCCACCAAGGCAGCAGAGGTTGGGGGTAAGCTGAGCCTGCTGTTGTCTTTCCTGAATCTCTTTCCCAGGGCAGGAAAGGCTGATCTGCAGCTCAGGAGCCCTGCAATTTGGTATAGGCGTCTCCTTTTGACTTTGGTCAAACCTTTCATGTACTTACCTATTCACTCGACACTTTTTTTTTGAGCTTCTCTTATGTAAGAGTCTAAACCCTTTAAGCCTCAGTTTCCCTAGCTGAGCAGCTATTAGGCTGGATTCTGGGGCTTTGAGGCCCCTTCCCTTTCTCAGAGTGCTAGAGTTTGTCTCATTGTTACTCACATTTAGGAATTTACCTTTCTAGCCCCTAAATGGGTGCCTCTCAGGTGGCGCTGGGGGTAAAGAATCTGCCTGCCAATGCAGGAGACACAGGTTCGATCCCTGGGTAGGGAAGATCCCTTGGAGGAGGAAATGGCAACCCACTGCAGTATTCTTGCCTGGAGAATCCCATGGAGAGAGGAGCCTGGTGGGCTATTGTCCATGGGGTCGCAGACAATCGGACACGACTGAGCACAACACATCCTCCAAATATCCTGGACATAGGTCTCACTCACCACTCCCCCTTGCCCTCATATATTCCATTCTAGAGCAGTGATTCTCAGAGTATGGTCACCCCACAGAAGCAGCAGCAGGGTGACTTAGGATCTTGTTAGACATTCTTAGGGATCCCACCAGATACACAGAATCAATAACTCTTGGGGTGGTGCCCAGCAGTCCATGTTTTAACAAACACAGGTAATTCTGATGTACACTAGAGCTCAAGAGAAGTGCAGAAAGGGAGCTGGAGATGCTTTCCAGAGGAAACCCCTGGAAAGCATCTCCTGACCCTTCCTGAAATAGTTGACAGCCATAACCTGGCTAGTAGAGGTTCCAGCTTCGAGTCTCAGGTCTTCCTTGTGATCATGGGCAAACTGTTCCTTCACCAAATAATGCAATGACTCGTTGGCAGTGTCCACTCTGGGCCACGTTCTGGGTAAAGGGTTTTCCCTGCGCTGCTTCGTTTCTCCACTTCTTGTGCTGGTCTACAAGGCCCGCAAGATTGAGTCCCTGCCCACCTCTCTAGAAACCATCACTCTGGCCTTCCTTTAGTTCATCCAGGCACCAGGAGCTCATATGCCTTTGGGATTTTGCACTTGCTGTTCCCTCCCTCTATCACATCCTTCCTCTGATTCTCGTCTTGGTTAACTCCCACCCTTGAGATTTCAGCTCAAAAATCACTTTCTCGGGAGCCTTCACCCAGAAACTTCCTAAGACAACTCAGTTTTTCCTGTTTTACATTCTTATAGTTTCCTGTATTGTGTAGCGCTTGTGAGAGCTTGTAATTATACTTGAACTTGTTAGTTGGTTGTCTGTCTCCCCTTGCTGGATTGTGAATGCCATCTGGGCAGGAACCTGCTTCTCAGTCCTCCTAGTGTCCCACACAGTGTTTGGCTTACGATTCGTGTTTGATAAATTTGTTGAGTGGATGACTTTATAAAATGGAAGATGGTATTAAATGATGCTTAGGGCTTCCCAGGTGGCTCAGTGGTAAAGAATCTGCCTGCCAGTGCAGGAGACACAGGAGACGTGGGCTCGATCCCCGGGTGGAGAAGATCCCCTGGAGGAGGGCATGCAAACCCACTCCGGTATTCTGGCCTGGAGAATCCCTTGGACAGAGGAACCTGGTGGGCAACAGTCCATGGGGTCGAAAAGATTAGGACACAACTGAGCAACTGAAGATGCAGTGCCCATATTAACTGGTACCTAAAGTGTCCTCTCAAGCCCTGATCTTTTAATATCTAAGCAGCCTCAGACTTTTTTAAAAAGTAGATTTATATATATGTCTTATTTTTTCACTGCTATGTCCCCATAGATTTGAGACCCTACTGTGTGCCCAGATCCATGCTAGGCTCTGCTCTAGGGGAGGCTGGAAAAAGCTCTTCAGAAGACACAGTTTTCCATGTCCTCCTGGGTTAAGTTCCTTAAAGAATGACAAGAAGAACGCTGAATAAGTGATCTAAAGATCTAGGTCTATGTCTTATTACACGACTGTGAGCAAGTCACTTCTGCTTTCTTGTTTGTTTCTTCTTCTGTGAAATGAGGATATTAGGACGGATGGTATACCTAGCAGTGGTTACCAGCACTGGCACTAGAGTATGTAGCACTGTCTTTGCCATATACTAATCAAGTAGACTTGGGCAAGTGACTTCATCTCTTCATTTCCTCACCTTATAAAATAGGATCAATAATAGTTTTGGGTTGTTCTGAGAATGAAATGAAGTAATATACATTCTTTTATTAAAAAATCAGTTACTTATTAATTTGCATTGGGACTTATTTGCAGCATGCAGGATCATTTTTGTGTTTTATGGGATCTTTTATTATGGTGCACAAACTCTGTAGTTGTGGCCGGAGGGCTCCAGAGTGAGTGGGCTTCAGTAGTGGCAGAGTGTGGGCTTAATTGCTCTGTGATGGTGTATGGAATCTTAGTTCCCCGAGTAGGGATCAAACCTGCATCCCCTGCTTTGGAAGGCAGATTCTTAACCACTGGACCACCAGGGAAGTCCGAACAGTTCAACATTCTTGAATGCCTTTGTACTGGGCCCTAGGCCTATAGAGACAGAAATGAATGCAGCCTGTTCCCAAGCTGGGTGTGTGGGACAATGTGCAATGCCATGGTACAATGTACAGGGTGTCAGGGTACAGCTGTTCATGGAGGAAAAGGCGGTGTTTGGGCTAGATTTTATTTTCCAGGTAGCTGGAGCAGCTCATGCAAAGGCATCATGACTTGTTAAGGGAAATAAAAAGAGTTCCATGTGGTTGGAGCAGAAGGTGGTGAGTGGTGGGGACGGGGCAGTGAGTGGCTGGATATAAAGAGGAAGTTTGAGGCCAGATCTGGCCGGTGCTGAAGAGCTTGAGTCCTACAGGTGCTGGTAGAGTTAGGGGAGCAGACTAAGCTAGCCAGGAAGGATCAGATTTGCATTTCAAAACCACAGCTCTCCAGGTGGTGGGAGAGGTTGGCTTGGGTGGAGGGGGAGGATCATCCACCTGGGGCTCACAGGGTGCTTATTTGCATGATGGAAGGACCTGGTAGGGTGGATAGAGACCTGGAACACGGAATAAGCCTGGTGGATGGAGACTTCAGGTCAGCCTGAACCAGAGTGGTGAAGGAGAGATGAGAATGACTCCTCCCAGGACCCCAGGCCTCCATTCACCTCCAAGGCTGCCTGGCAGGCTGCCTAGCGAGTGGGAATCTGAAAGCTGGAATTTAAGAATTCCAGGTCTGCTGCTCAGTGGACTCACCATGTATTAATTTCCTAGGCTGCTTCATGAAATAACACAATCTGGGTGGCTTAAAAAAGCAGAAATGTTTTCTCTCGCAGTGTGGAACTAGAAGTCAGAAAGCAAGGTGTTGGCAATGTTGGTTTCATCTGAAAGCTCTGAGCAGGGGGTCCGTTCAGTGCCCCCTCCCAACTTCTGGTGCTGGCCAGCAATCCGTGGAGCTCCCTGGCTTGCAGCTGCACCTGCCTCTGTTGTCACGTAGCTTTCTCCCCTTCCTCCCAGTGTGTCTCTGTGTCATCTCCTCTTCTAAGGACATCAGTCATATTGGGCTTAGTGCCAGCATGACCTCATTTTATTTTAACTAATTGCATCTGCAAAGACTCTGTTTCCAAACAAGGCCACATTCTGAGCTTTTTTGAAGACATGAATTTGAGACGGGACACTATTCAACCCAGTACATACAGGAAGATGGAAAAGAGTACAGGCCTTGGGGTCCCCCAAGCCCAGGTCCCAATCCAGGCTTTGCCATGGAACAGCCATGACGCTTTTTCTCAGCCTCAGTGTCATCTTCTCTGAAGTGGGAACAGTAGCACCTGGAGTGCTGGGTTGTGGTGGTGAGACATGGTCAAGGTAACAAATGTGGGGACTTCCCTGGCGGTCCAATGGCTAAGACTCTGAGTTCCCAATGCAGGGGGCCTGGGTGTGATCCCCGGTCAGGGCACTAAGATCCCACAGGCTGCAACTAAGAGTCTCCATGCCGAAACTAAAGATCCTGTGTGCTGCAACAAGGGCGCGCCACTGTCAAACAAATAAATTAATGAAAATATGCTGAAGAAATAAAACCAAAGACAGCAGACATGAGTGAGCCTGGTGAGGTAGCACACAGCAGGCACCCAGGAATTATTACTTCCTCTTTGGCTCCCCCCTTCTCTGCACTTAGTAGCCCAGACAAGTCACCTAAATCTTGTATCACTTTCCTTATCTGCCAAATATGAATAGTCATCATCTGGGCCTACCTACCTCACCAGATTGTGAATCCCAGGGGATAATGAGAAAGCTCTTTGTAAACTGCTTTTGAGTTCGTGGCTATGATTTTTAATTATAATCATCATCTCCATGATAACCCTTGGCCATTGCCACATCCACAGCACTCTCAGCAGAGCCCAGCCTGGCCCACTCTTCTTCTGAGGCAAGTCCTCGTTGCCCCTTTGTGCTCCGAGGTGTCCTACCAGCAGGAGAGCTGCTGTCAGAGTCAGGAGAACCTTAGAGATGCTGGTCCTCCTTTGCCCTCATTAGCCAGAGGAGGGAAACAGGCTCTGAGGGAAGTGACACCACTGAAGGTCACACAGCTGGTCAGGGACAATTGGAACACCTGTTTGTGGTTCCTGTTTAGAGTCTGAATGGTCTTTTTTCCCTGGCTGCAACTTTAGCCCCAGAAGCAGGACCTTGGCACAGGTGGCAGCGTGGAGAGAGGGTGACATAAGGCCCAGATTTGGGGACCCAGCGGGGAGAGTCCTGCTCAGTTAGGATCAGAATCCCCAGCAAGGGGGTCCCTGAGTCCTGAGTGGACGAGCGCTGCCTCCGAAGGCTCAATGGGCAGGTCGTTTTGCTCTCAGCTTGACTCTGGCCATCTCTGCCTGCTCCGGGCGTGGAGGCCGCCTGCCATGGGCAGGCAGCAGCCTTGTGGGGAGCCAGAGCCTGGAGGTAACCCAAGGCTTCAATGTCCCTGCTGACAGCCGGGTGGTGCTTCTCAGCAGGCTGTGTACCTCTCAGCCTTGCCTTGGCTGGCCTGGGGAAGGCTCTGGAAAGGAGAGAAGGCTTATCCTGTTTTGGCAGTTTCCCCAAAGTCATCCTCCTTCCCCAAAGCTGGGAAGCCAGGCCCCTCCTCACTCTTGACTTTCCTTTCCCTTCCTCCTCCCTCTTCTCAGTTCCTGCTCACTCCCTTCTCCTGACTTCCTCCCTCTCTCTCCCCATCATCTCTCCAGATTAAAGGTCTGAAGAAAAAGACCCAGTTCTGGTGGGTGGCTTGGGGGTTGCTTGAGGCAACTGGAGACTTAGAAAGCTTAGAGTCTTCCTCATTAGAGGCTCGGGCTGGTGACTGATAAACAAGTGCTTACGTTTATTGGCTCACCAGGTGCCAGGCCCCATACTAAGCACTTTACCCGCCTTATGTCTTTTAATCCTTGCAGCTACCCAGTGAAGCAGGGATTACGATCCCATTTTATTAAAGGAGGCTAATAACTTGCCCAAGTCCTACCCAGTCCTCAGCCAGCAAGTGGCACAGCCAGCATTTCAATCCAGATCTATCCAAAGCCCACGGGTGCTCTTGAACCTTTCCTATACTGCCCTGATGGAGCCTCGGAGGATACTTAGGTGTCTGCAGAGCGATGCACATTTGCTCGAATCTGGAGAACAAATCCTTGGCTCAGAGTCTATGGATTCCACCCCAGGCTTCCTCTCAAGCTTGTGCTGTTACCCCATCAGAGACCAGCCTTCCTGTAGGTGCTCGGCCTCTGGTTCTAGGCAGCTGCCCACCTGCAGGAGAAATGCCACGTCAGGGGCAGGTGACAGGGTAGGACTGAAGGCATTTGGCATTTTATTTATATATTTATTAACTATTGAAAAAAAATCCAGACTTCATTTTATTTATTTATTACAAAAAATTTTAGACTGCACCCTGAGGCATGTGGGACCTACATTCCCCAATCAGGGATCAAACCCACACCCTACACCCCCTGCACTGGAAGGTGGAGTCTTAACCACTGGATCACCAGAGAAGTCCCGGCTTTTTCTTTAGATGTTGCTTTGTCACTGGTTTTCTTAGTTTTTCATGGATTGCCCTGAGTGTCCCAGTTAAATAAGCTTATCATCTTTCAAAGCTTGGAAGGGTGCTTGGGGACTTGGAGGTCCTCTATCAGCCTCAGTAATGGAGGGGAGGGAGGCAGAGGCTGAAGCCAGGAAAGCACACTTATGCTCAGAAGGAAAAAGGAAGGGAGCCAGACCTGGCCAAGGGCCAGAGTGAGAGTCTGGAGAGAGGAAAAGAACCTTTTGGCTGAGCCTAAGTTCAGCCCAGGAGTCCAGACTGTCTCCCAGGCAGGGCTGCTGATCTCAGAAGGTCACTTCAGAATCTGGCCAGCTTCAATCCACTTGCTGGGCCCCCACCCACCCCCACCATGACCTTGACCTTGACCATGGTCAGCTTGAGCAGGTGGCTCAACCAGAGGGGACTTTGATTAATGAGCGTGGCTTTAAAACTTCTAGCCGTGGAGCCCTCTCTACATTCAATAGGTGAGACAGCTTAAAAGCATTGTGACTCAGCACCCCGTGCTGGGGCCCTGGAATCAGCCCGTTTTAATCGGTTCCAGTTGAGGTGACTGGGACATGGATTGTCCTCGGAGAATACTGGTCTCAGATGTTTGTGAACTTCCAAAATGGCATGCACAATTCTCAGAGTGTTCCTTGCCCTCCAGAAAGGACCCCTAGGCACCATGTGAGTCTTTGAGTCATGACCCATAAAAGTTTAGAACTGCCGAGACAAGGATTGTTGTATTGAGTGGGAGCCTAAGGCCTGGAGAAAGGTCACTAGGAGGTCATGGCAGAGGGAGGTGTTGAAGTCAGATTTCTCCCTCCTCTCAGCACATGGCTGGTTTTGCTGTGAAGATGCTGGGGGACTGCGAACCCTGCTCTTCCCTGTTGGGGCCTCAGTTTTCCCAGCTGTAAAGTGAGGTCTGGGTAGGATAAGCCCCAGGTCCCACGCAGCTTTGATCTGTGGTTCTAGAAGCCATGTCTTCTGCTGTCCAGTTCACATTCTTTTCCCCTTTCCTTGCTGCTTCCCCAGCTTCACCCACTTCTGGTGGGACTATCTCCTCCCTTCAGCATCTCCCATCTTCAGAGCTTCTACACAGACTCTGGATTCTAGCCCCTTGAGCCCGTCTTGTCAGACCATGTGTCCAGGCACCCAGCCCTTTCTACCTGTCCTTGCCCTCTCATCAGATTCAACCAGGTGCCTGTGAGTCTGGGGACATTCATGGTGACCTCTCTTCAGGGCTGGATGCCTGGACCCAGTGCCAAGAGGAGGAATTGGTAGAGGGGGTTCGCTGTGGCTCCTGGGACACACCCAGTGCTTACCCCAACATCTTTGCCCCAACATCCTGGGTTCATCTCTGCCAGGAATGCCACCCACCTCCTTCCCCAGTCACTGTTGAAATCCTGCCTGCCTTGTCCAGGCTCAGCTCAGATGCCAACCTCTGTCCCCCAAAGCCTTGTGAGCCCTCTCATCCCCACCCCCACAGTGATGTCTGTCTCTGCCCCCCCTGCAGTCCCTTAGTACCTTATCTGTTCCCCTCTGGGGACAAGTTCTGCTTGCTCTTTGATTTAGTCTGGCACGTGCCTTGTCGCTTGTGTTAGATTGTCAGCACCAGATCGCTCCTGTAACCTTCTGTGCAGCCAGCACCTAGCACAGAGCTTTGCACAGAGCAAGTGCTTAATAGAAGGTTATGTACTTTTATTTACCAAATCTGCTCTGGCGCTGGGGAAGAACTGGTTTCTCTGGAGCCCCCACAACCTTGGCACTGTCGGGTCACAACTTCTCACTTATCCCCTCTTTCATGTGTGGATTGGAGGAAGGCCAAGTAGGGCAGTGGATGAGAACTGAAATTCCAGTCTTGACTCTGCCATTTCCTGGCCATGTAGTCTCGGACAAATCATTTCACCTCTCTGAACTTCAGTTTCCTCAGTTTAAAACCAAGGAGTAGGAATGACAATGGGGGGCTTGAGAAACTTAACTGAAATGACATGTGTTAAATGCTGAGATCCGAGCATTGTAAAGAATTAATGGTCAGTAAACAATTGAAAAAATATATTTATTTATTTGGCTGCGCTGGGTCTCAGTCGTGGCATGTGGGATCTTTAGTTTCGGTGTTCGAACTCTTCGTTTCGACATATGGGATCTAGTTCCTGATCAGGGATCAAACCAGGGCCCCCTGCTTTGGAAGCACGGCATCTTAGCAACTGGACCACCTGGGAAGTCCCTCAATAAGCGATTATAATTCATTATTTTTTAGCTAATTTTAGATGTGGGTGCCTCGCTGTTTCAGCAGGCACCCACTGTCTTCCCGCCGTGCTAGGGGGCAAGGGTGAGGGACAGCGAAAAGTCATTGCAGGGGGTCTTTGGTGTGCAGGGTCTAAAGGTCATGTAGCAGGTCTGGTAAGACTGTCTTCCGGGAAGCAGTGTCTGAGAGAGACACGGCTGAGAGAGTTGAGGAGTGAGTGTTCAGTGTAGACTCTGTGCTGTAGGCAACATTAGAGCTGAAAGAGGATGAAGCAGGAGGGGATAGGGGGAGTCAGGGAGATAGCTATTCCCTGGGGAGATCAAGGAGCCGAGCGAGCGTCAGGCCAAAGATGGGAGAGTAGGCCTGGAGAGTTGTGAGAAGGAAGCAGGAAAGGGTGGAGTAGAAACAGAAGCAACTCTAGAATCTCTACTTCTCTGATGACCCAGAGGTTAAGAATCTGCCTTGCAATGCAAGGGACGTAGGTTTGATCCCCAGTCAGGGAACTAAAATTCCACATGCCATAGAGCAACTAAGCCTCCACATGCCACAACTAGAGAGTCTGTGCACCGCAATGATGCAAGAAAGATCCCATGTTCTGAAGCTAGGACCTGACACAGCCAAGTAAATAAACAATTTTTTTTTAAATAAAAATTGTTTTTAAAAAAAGGGCCTTAGGTTCAATGCCCCAGGTGAAGGGTGAGCTTCAAGCTTTGTCTTACCAAGAAGAAACTGGGGGAGTGATCACTCCTGATGCTGCTACTGAGAATGACAGAGAGAAGACTAGAAAGGTGGGGCAGGAAAAGGAAGTTGGGACTTTATGGAGGAGGTAGTAGGGCCCGGTGAGCATGGAGGCCCTTTGTCCCACTGCCCAGGCTTGAGCTGAGAATAGTCAGGGGTGAACTGGTTCTCCAGGGCTCTGCAGTCCTGTCTCTGAGTCTATCTTGTAACATCAAGGCTGCCTGTTTACCCGGCCAGGATCTGAATGCTGGTCTCTATGAAGTTAAAACTCAAATTGATCCCAGAAATGTCAGAAACTCTGAATATCAGGAGAAGCGATCTCTTAGTCCACCCCTCTCACTTCCTTGTTACACAGACCGGAAGCAGCGATCCAGAAGGGGGAGCCCCTATCCAAGAACGCCCAGGGAACTGGCCATAGTGAGTTCCACACCAGCGTGGGGTGGGCTATGGTCCTTTGTAGGCCTGGGTTAGGGGATGGGGGGAAGAGGGTGAGGAGGGGGCCCAGGGAGGGCTGTATAAATGACAAGCGAACGCCAGATGAGAGCAGTCCGTTGCTAGGGTGTGTGTGTGTGATCCCAGGCGGGTGGCATGTGAGTGGGCTGGAACTGTCATCATCCTGGGCTTTCCTTCTTCCCAGAAAGGAAAAAAGGCCACATAGGTGGGATCCAGGGGAATATTGGGATGTGGGGGAGTTCAGGGGGTGGCCTGAGAAGAAGAAGCTGTGCCAGACAGCGAGAAACATGGCTGTGTTACAGCGGCACGGAACTCACCAGCAGCTTGGGCCTGGCCCCATATAGCCCTGTACAACACCGTAGTGTTAGCTGTCGCCCCTTGTTTATGGGGAAGAATGAGCCCTACAAAGGTCACAGCTCGGAAGGGCAGTGCCAGGGCTGGGGGACTTCAGAGCCATTTCCTGGCATGTTCTGGGTGACTGCCCTCCTGGTCCTCAGCCCTGCTTGGTCTCAGCAAGGACCCAGGACAAGTCAACTTTTGCCCTCCTCCACTTGGGGCTTCCTGGGTAAAGAACCTGTCTGTCAAAGCAGTAGACGCAAGAGATGAGGGTTCTATCCTGGGTGGGGAAGATCCCCTGCAGGAGGAAATGACAACCTACTTCAGTATTCTTGCCTGGAGAATCCCATGGACTGAGGAGCCTGGCAGGCTACAGTCCATAGGGTCGCAGAGAGTCAGACATGATTGAGCGTGCATGCACGCGCACGCGCACACACACACTTCTCCTCTATCACCCCACCCCCTTATTTGTTAATTAAAAATATTTATTGAGGGACTTCCCTGGTGGTCCAGTGCTTAAGAATCTGCCTTCTAAGGTAGGGTAACTAAGCTGGCCTACCACAACTAGAGAGCCTACCTGCCACAAAGAAAGATCCTACGTGCTGCAATTAAGACTCAACACAGCTAAATAAATAAATATTAAAAAAAAATTTATTGAGCACCTACTATGTGCCAGGCACTGCCCTTGACCTTATGGAACTTATGCCACCCGCCCTCTAGTTGCCCCACACTGGTAGGATGGGAAGGAGGAGGTGGATGGCTTTACTAACTACCCCTTTCTCCCTTCCACTCCAACCCCTTCCTCTCTATCCCCTTCCAAGTCCCCCTACCCCAGATGGGACTTTCTGCTGGAACTGCCTCCTGCTGAAGTGGAAACCAGAGTTAATTGTTAAACCTAATAACTGGCTGGAGGGAGGGGGCTGAATGCTAGCCAGTGCTCCCCAGGAGACGGTGGAACCACCCAGGTTCTTCTGGCCTATGCCTGCCACCCTTTCCCTCCTCTGGAATCTGCCCCCTGGGCCTGCTCCTCCCTCCTCCTGGGGGTGGGGGTGGACTGCCTCTTGGACCCTTTCCCTGGACTCCAGCTGAGGTGACCCTGGGAGGTGAGTACAGGCTCTGGCCCTAGTCCAGGGACCTCTGGGTGAGTGTTCTTGGGCAAGATGTCAGGGAGGGCATGGCAGCTAGCCTCGGGGACCCAACCCAGAGGACAAGCAGCCAGTGGACCTTGCTGGCTTTGCCTCCTGCCGGGTAAGGGTGGGAGGGCGGTGGGAACGGTACCCTAGTGGCGTAAGCCCCACATATAGACCCAGCATCTACTGCAGCCCACGCTACTTCCTCTTTTTAACCCTTAACCCTTGTTAGCGGACACTCTGGGCCTCCCTAGTGGCTCAGTGATAAAGAACTTGCCTGCCAATGCAGGAGACTTGGGTTCAACCCCTGAGCTGGGAAGATCCCCTGGAGAAGGAAATGGCAACCCACTCCAGTGTTGTTGCCTGGAAAATCCCATGGACAGAGGAGCCTGCTGGTCTGCAGTCCATGGGGCTGTAAAGAGTTCAGACATGACTGAGTGACTGAGCACATATTCTGCCACTAGTCTTGAGGAGGGGGAATTTAGTGGTAAAGGCTTATTTATTCCTCTAGAAGCCTGTGCCTGAGACCAGGTCCCTGCCAGGCTTTAGGGACAGAGCTTAGGTTTCCAAGTCAGACAGTCTGTGGGTCAAAGCTGAGTGACTTTGGGCTGGTCACCCATCTCTCTGAGCCCCCATGCCATCCTCAGAGCACAGGCATGCTGATCCCTTTGTCACCCAAGGTTGACACCCAAGGTTGATACTAGTATCAGGCTCCATAGGGGACTGGAAGGAGTAAATCCCATTCTATTGACATTCAACTTTGGGAGGTCCAGCTCTGGCTTAGGGCATGGAGACTACCAGCCCCACCCCCTAGGACTTGACTGTTAGAACTTTGCTGTCCCATACAGTAGCCACTGGCCATGTGTGGCTACTGAACACTTGAAATGTGGCTAGTGCCACTGAGGAACTGAATTTGTAATCGTATTTGATGTAAAAATATTTATTTATTTGACTGTGCTGGGTCTTAGTTGTGGTGTGTAGGTACGCTTAGTTGAGGCTTCCGAACTCTTGGTTGCGCCATGGAGGATCTAGTGTCCTGACCAGGGATGGAACCTGGGGCCCCCTGTGTTGGGAGCATGGAGTCTTAGCCACTGGACCATCAAGGAACTTCCAATCTTATTTAATTTTAAATAACTTAACATTTAAACAGAATACTCAAGTTATTGGAAAACATCTGTGTCTGTTTGTGAGCTTAGGTTTGTGAAAACACTTTTTCAATTGTAAAGGTTAAGAGACTCTAAATATCTGATGAAAATTTAGCATCGGGTGTACACTGGATTTAGAAGATTTAGTACGAAAAAAAAAAGATTGTAAAATATTTGAGTAATACTTTGAGGTTTTTTTTTTTTTTTTTTGGTGGGGGGCTGCATCGCACAACTTGTGGGATCTTAGTCCTTTAACTAGGGATTGAACCAGGACCCCAAGCAGTGGAAACTCAGAGTCCTAACTATTGGACTGCCAGGGGATTCCCTCAAAAATACTTTTGATATTGTTAAATAGATATACCATTAAAATTAATTCCACCCATTCCTTTGTACTCTTTTAAATGTGGCTACTGGAAAATTTTAAATTACATATTTGGCTTGCATTATATTTTGATTGGATAAAAACTGTTCTAGCCTGAGAGTTGAGTTGGACATGTTGGGATAATAATACAAAACTGCAAAGATTAGTTACTTGGGGAGGTTTGGGGTGAGAGTAAAGGCCAGATATCCCCTTACTCACTGACCCCCTATATCTGGGTCCACACCCCATGGTGGAATGTTACCCTGAATAACCCCATAGCCTCAAGGAAAAGATCAGGGCTTCTAGTGTCAAATGAAGAGCCTGTGTCTGGGTGGCCATGCTACTCACTTGCTTTGAGTGTGACCTTGGGCAGGTCACTTCACTTGGTTGAACCTTAGTCTATCATCTGTAACTCTAGACTAAGGGTGAGATTTACCTCGTTGATGGAGGGGATTACCTGAGATAGAATCCAGGTACAGCTCGTGTGCCAGCACAGTGCCCGGCACATATGCACAGTTGAGTCTTAGCTGGGACAGTGGTTCCTTCTGCTGCTAGTCGTCAGGGCTGTTGCTACTGCTGTTGCATCCATGGGCTTGGATTCAGTTTTTCCTTTGGTCCAGATGGGACAGGGGCCAGAGGGAAAGGAGCTTGAGGGTGCGACTTGGGATGGGCACTGTGGGAATGCTTTGTTCAGTACCTCCAGGGATTGGGGGATTGGGGAAGCTCTTTGGTTTTTCAGTACCATAGGTGATCAGGCCAAAGATATGAGCCCATTTTACAGATGAGAAAGGTGAGGGAAAGTGATCAGGCTATATAGCCAGAGGCTGAATGGAAGACTTCCCATGCCTGTTGTGGAAATATTGGAGCCACTGTTAAGAGGCCCCCTTTGGGGGTTTGTGAGAGCAGAGCCTGAGCTGGAGTCTGGCATTCATGAGGAATGGTTATTGACTAGTCTTCCATAACTGGAAGAGATCTTGACACCATTCAGTATACGCTCTCCTTCTTGAGCTAAAGAAACGGAGACCTGAGTGTGTGTATGTGTGTGTGTGTGAGACCTCTCCAGGATCAGCCAACAAGTTGGTGGCCAAGCTGGAACTGTTTGTTTAGATCCGGCTCTCGGCTCAGCCCTGGCAGGACTGATGGCCCTGCTTGTCAGCCCCTCCTCTCCTGCCCGGTCCCCTGTGAGGGCTGCTGAGAAAGAGGCTTTTGTTTCACCAGCTCCTTCTGGTTTCCTCTCAAGGTAGCTTCATCACCACCCTCATTCCATCTGCCTGGTTTGCATTTGTCCCTGTTCCAGGTTTAAAGCGCCCTGAAATCTGAAGCTTCTACTTTCTTCTACCATCATGTCTATTTTCTGGATAACTGTAGGGGAGATCAGGGACTTTATCATCAAGAAGGCCTGGGTTCAAATCCCTCTTCTACCCTGAGTTCCCTCTATGGCTTTGGTCAAGCTGTTGTAATGTTTAGTCTCAACATCTTCATCTAAAAAGTAAGTGTTAGTTGCTTAATTGTGTCCAACTCTCTGCAATCCCATGGCCTGTAGCCCCCCAGGCTACTCTGTGCATGGAATTCTCCAGGCAAGAATACTGGAGTGGGTAGCCATTTCCTTCTCTAGGGGATCTTTGCCACCCAGGGATTGAACCTGGGTCTCCTGCATTGCAGACAGATTCTTTACCATCTGAGCCACAGGGGGGAACCCAAATGGTGAGTGAGTGTATAATCTGGCAGTTAAGAATCTGAACTCTGGGTCTCACTCCTGCTTGGATTCTCTAATGGTCTTCAGTGAGTCCTTTCACTTTCCAGGGTCCCAGGATCCACATCTGGAAATGGCGGCTGCTATCTCCTGGGTTGTTGTGATATGAAACTGTGCTGAGTTCTTCACAGGCAGCATCTCATTGAATCCTCCCTTTAGCCCTGGAAGCATACGCTCTTACTCCTGTTTTCCAAATGAGGAAACTGAGGCTCAGAGAAGTGACTTGCCCCCAGCCACTTTGCTGGAGAGTGGTAAAGCCAGAATTCAAACCAGGTCTGCATAGCTGCAGAAGGTATTAGTCGATGAGTTGTGTCCGACTCTTTGCGATCCCATGGGCTGTAGCCTGCCAGTCTTACTCTGTCCATGAGATTCTCCAGATAAGAATACTGGAATGGGTTGCCATTCCCTTCTCCAGGGGATCTTCCTGGCCCAGGGATCAACCCAGCTGCAGAGTCCCAGCTTAAACCACTGCACTGTACTGCCTCCCAGGTCCCTTGGTAGCTGATCTCTCAGGTTGAAACTGGACGCTGGGAAACAGGCTGTAAGCTACTGGGTGACAGATGTTATAGCTGCAGTGCCCGTGACCTGAGGCCTCTTGGGTGGGGGAGCAAGAACAAGGTGCCTGCTCCTGCTATTTCAACCTCAGCCCAGGTGATCTTCCCATTTGCTCGATTCCTATTTTCTGTGTGAAGCAGAAACATCTCATCCCACCTGGAGGTTACTGTTCTGAGTGTGTGAATCCAGGGGACCCGAGTTTTCTCCTCCAGTGATTTTGCCCATCATGTACTAGGCCAGGCCTGCAATTGGGGCTGAAAGATGATTAAAAAGTGGCTTCAATACCTTGTGAGTGGGGACTTCCCTGGTGGTCCAGTGGTTAAGAATCCACCTTACAATGCAGGGGATGTGGGTTTGATCCCTGCTCTAAGCCCATGCGTCACAACAAAAGATCCCACATGATGCGATGAAGATTCCACATGTCACAACTAAGACCCAATGCACCCAAATAAGTAAATATTTAAAAAAAAAATACTGAATGAATTAGCCCAGAACAGAATATTAATGCTATAAAGACCTTAGGGACCCCTGAGTCCAATCATGTTTATTTTACAGATGCGGAAACTGAGGTAAGGATAGGCCAGGTTGAAAGAAAAATGGCTATGTTTTGTCCTGGGTGGAGACCAGGGGACTGCTGTGAAAAGGGCACCTGAGGAGTAGGCAGACCTCTCTCTTCCTTATCCCCCCCAGATCTGGTCCACCAGTGATTTCTGGGAATGCACGTGTGCGTGTGTGCTCAGTCGCTTCAGTCTTATCCAACTCTTTGTGACCCCATGGACTGTAGCCCGCCAGGCTCCTCTGTCCATGGGATTCTCCAGGCAAGAATACTGGAGCGGGTTGCCATTTCCTCCTCCAGGGGACCTTCCCAACCTGGGGATTGAGCCCCAGTCTCTTAGGTCTCCTGCATTGGCAGGAGGGTTCTTTACCAGTGGCACTACCTGGGAAGGTCATTTCTGGGGATACCACAGCTCAGAGAGCTCTGGAATCCAGCCCCCGGGTTCCAGGTCTGCTGTCCCCCCCCAGCCTGGGTCCTTATCATGTGTCCCCAGACAACCACAGACGCCTCCAACTCACACACCTAAAGCTACTCTTGCCTGTTTTCAGTCCATTCTCAACCCTGCAGGTCAGTGGTTTCCCATTGCTCTTAGACTCTTGAGACTGAATTCTTTACCTTACCTTCCACGGCCCTTCCTGGCCTGGCCCCTGCAGGCTGCTCCAGTTTCATATTTATTACTTTCCCTTTGGCTCCGCAGTCACACGGGCCTTTCTGTGTAACAGGTTCAGCAACTTCCTGAAGGTTCCTCAGAGAGTCAAATGCCAGCCTCTCAGTTTCCAGCTCCATGCTGGGTCCACGAACTCAGTTCAGAGGCGCTAACACTGTCTGCTCCTTCCAGGTACCTGATTACCATCCTTCCGCCCAGGGAGCTGGTGTGGTCGGAGCCGGGGTGAGTGTTCCAGAGGCCCAGCCTTCTCTGCTCAGGTTGGACAAATTGACCTTTCAACCCTCAGGCTATTTTGATGTATTTTACTGCTGGGGAGGTGGGAGACTTTTTCTAGGCCACAGATTCCCAGTGGGCTTGAAAAATGGGGGCAGGGTTGAGACTTCTCTATGGTTTGGGCTTATTTTGAGGAAAAGACTGAAATGGGTATTTGTTAAGTGCCTCTGTGTTAGGCAGCACGCTTTGCCCAAATCGCTTATCATCCACCATGCTTGGGGACAAGTGACCTTGGACCTAGAAGCCAGATCCGCTGATCTGAGGCCCTGGTTTTCTTTTGCTTAACCGCTTAGAGTTTGTAGACTAGATTCAGAAGGGAGTGTTTTCATTCTGGTTCTGCCACTGATTCCTAGGTGACCTTGGGCAGCTACCTCCCTCTCTGTTGGCCTCAGGGTCATATATACATTGTCAGGGTAGGGCAGAGGTGGAGTCAGGGTGAAAGAGTTGCTTTCAAATCTTCCAGCAGTGAAATGTCCTTTTCAAGTGAACCCCAAAGAATCTCCCTGTGCAAAACAGTACAGGAGTTGCTGCCGTGGTCAAAGTCGGGGTGAGCCTGGGGGGCTCTAACTGGCTAATTCCTCAGCCTCTAGCAGCCCTCCGACAACGCCATGGAGCTGTCCTGAGCTCTGTGCGAGATACTTCACAAACCACTGACCTGGGGTGTGTCAAAGCCCCTTTCCACCTCCTGGTGACTCTGGCAGGGTGAGGGTGTGGAGAGGGAACTGAGCCAAGAAGTTATACTGGTTGGGGAGATTGCGAAGTAATAGGCAGATGTCATTGTGGGGTTATTAGTAAGGCACAACTGTCAGGGTTGTGATGTTATCATTCTAGAATCCTCTGTTTTCTTTTCGTGTTTTCTGGCCTCTCGCACATGCAGCACGCAGGCTGATAGTTCCCCAACTGGGGATCAAACCCACGCCTCCTGCAGTGGAAGCGTGGAGTCCTAACCACTGGACCACCAGGGACGTCCCACTCTGGTTTTGATTTTTGATTAGATGTGAGGCACCTTTGTACCCTAGAGGAACTCCTGTGTGTGTGTGTGTGTGTGTGTGTGTGTGTGTGTGTGTGAGTGTATGTGTAGGCAGCAGTGGCTGTGGGTGTTGAGATGGGGCTGGGCCAGACCAGGGCAGGTAGAATAAATGCCAAGCAGAGCAGGGAGCATGTTGCTCCCAGGGGTGGCAGGGATTCAGGTGGCTTTAGCTCCAGTTGAAAGGAACGATTTGGCTCTTTCCGGCCAGTGCACGGGCCCCACGGAGGTCTCTGGGCAGGAAGCACTGGGAACAAGGAATCCTCTGTCTGCAGTCACAGCACAACTTGGACAGAGGAGGTGGATTGCGAGTTCCTGGGAGGCGGCCTGCTGGGTTTTGCCTGACATTTGGGCAAATGGGTGAGGAGAAGGGGAACTGAGTGTATGTGTGTATGGTGGAGAGGAAGGTCGAGTTTGGTTCATAACATTTATTCCAGAAGTTCCTTGAGCTTCTGGAAACCCTCTAAGGAGCCAGATTCAGAGGCAAGTGACCCTGGAGGGGTCAGAGCTGAGAAAGGTGAGACTCTAGAACCAGATGGCGCTAATGGTAAAGAATGCGCCTGCCAATGCATGAGATGTAAGAGTCTCGGGTTTGATCCCTGGGTGAGGAAGATCCCCTGGAGGAGGAAATGGCAACCACTCCAGTATCCTTGCCTGAAGAATCCCATGGACAGAGGAGCCTGGAGGGCTGCATTCCATGGTGTCGCGGAGTTGGCCATGAGTGAAGTGAGTTAGCATGCACGCACTAGAGTGTATTAACTGACATCAGTTTACCAGAGGACACAGGAAGTGTGACAGATGATAGATTTTCGCAGGCAGCCTGCTGCAGTGAAATTCATTCCACCTGCAAGTCCAGAGCCCAGCATTCAAGTCTTTGCTCTGACACTGACTTGCTCTGTGACCTTGGTCTCATCGCTTCTCCTTTCTCGGCCTCGGTTTTCTCTTTTGGAGTATGGAGATAGACACATCAGCCTTAGTTACCTCTGAATGCTCTTTTGAGCATCCTTTAGAATGAGGTATTTCACACCTTTGGAGGCAGCAGAATCCGGATACATAATCATTTGAAACAGAACCACTGTGGTTGAATTTGCAGCAGTTACCTAGCATCTTATTGCCCTCCTTACTGCCCTTTGCTCCATGGGTGTTTTTGTTTTTCTTTTGGCTGTGCTGGGTCTTTGTTGTGGCATGCCAGCTTTCTCCAGTTGTGGTGCTCCGGCTTAGTAACCCTGCAGCCTGTGGTATCTTAGTTCCCTGACCAGGGATTGAACCCACGTCCTCTTCATTGGAAGGCAGACTCTTAACCACTGGACCACCAGGAAAATCTCTCTGTGGGCGTTCTTGGAGGTACCTCTGCAAGCTCCCAGGGCTCCGGGAGGCAGTGTCTGAAGACCACGGGATCAGGATGATTCTTGAGAACATGCTTTGCAGACTGTCCTTTGTAGCCCAGATGACAAAGATTGTGCTGGAATACACAGGAGCAGCCTTAATACTGCTGCTGCCCTGCCCTGCCCACAACCAGCTCAGACTGTATCTTGGTTGGGCCTATATAATTGGACCTGGCTTTTTTGGAAACAAGTGACAAAAGCTCTATTCAAAGTGACTTAAATCAGAAAAGGACTTGAATGGATCCTGGGCAGTTCATGGAATTGTAGGATGAGAAACTAGGTAGATGCTCCATCTGTCTCCATCACAGCTTATCTCTTCTCTCTGTCCTTCTGAGGAACTGGCTGTCCACTGCCCTAGCTCAGCAGCCCAAACAGAAAGTTGTTGTTGTTCAGTCACTAAGCCATGTCTGACTCTTTGGGACCCCATGGACTGCAGCACACCAGGCCTCCCTGTCCTGCACTATCTGCTGGAGTTTGCTCAGACTCATGTCTGTTGAGTCAATGATGCCATCCTACCATCTCATCCTCTGTTGCCCCTTCTCCTTCTGCCCTGTATGTTTCCCAGCTTCAGTGAAAATGAAAGCTGCTCAGTCGTGTCTGACTCTTTACAACCCCATGGACTATACAGTGCTTGGAATTCTCCAGGCCAAAATACTGGGGTAGGTAGCCTTTCCCTTCTCCAGGGGATCTTCCCAACCCAGGGATCAAACCCAGGTCTCCCTCATTGCAGGCAGATTCTTTACCAGCTGAGCTACAAGGGAAGCCCTCCCAGCCTCAGGGTCTTTTCCAGTGAGTAGGTTCTTCACATTAGGTGGCCAAAGTATTGAAGCTTCAGCTTCAGCATTAATTCTTCCAATAAATATTCATGGTTGATTTCCTTTAGGATTGACTGGTTGAATCCCCTTGTAGTCCAAGGGACTCTCAAGAGTCTTCTCTAATACCATAATTCGAAAGCATCAATTCTTTAGCGCTCAGCCTTCTTTATGGTCCAACTCTCACATCTGTACATGATTATTGGGAAAACTAACCTATAACTTTGACTATGTGGACCTTTGTCATCAAAGTGATGTCTCTGCTTTTTAATACACTGACTAGGCTTGTCATACCTTTTCTTCCAAAGAGCAAGCGTCTTTTAATTTCAAGGCTGCAGTCACCATCTGCAGTGATTTTGGAGCCCAAGAAAATAAAGTCTGTCACTGTTTCCAGTTTTTCCCCATCTATTTGCCATGGAGTTATGGGACCAGATGCCATGATCTAAGTTTGTTGAATGATTGTAGTTTTTCTACTAGGATCTATGTATCAATCCAAGGGAAGGATTCTGATTGGTTCAGTCATTGTTGCTAGGGGATAGGGCCATTCTCTATAGTGGCCAGGCCTGGGCCAAGTGCCTACTTGTGTAGCAAATGGAGGAGCAGAGCTCTCAGAAGAAGAAAAAGAAGAAGGAGTGGAAGGCTGCTGGGCAGACAGAGCCGTGAGAACATACAAACATGTTCGTGGAATCTTGGGTTATAGGAGAATGAGCAGCCCATAGGCCTGCTAGTCACCATAACCCCTCCTCTTCAGTGACAGGAATACAAATGTCAACGATGAAAACAATAGGTCATGTTTATTGAGTTACTCTCCATATGATGAGCACATTCTCTTCGCTTTCTTTTCTTTTTAGTATTTATTTATTTGGCTGTACCGAGTCTTAGTTATAGCATGTGAGATCTTCAATTTTCACTGTGGCATGAGGGATCTTTAGCTGTGGCATGTGAACTTTTAGTTGCAATGTGTGGGATCTAGTTCCCTGACCGAGGATTAAATCTGGGCCCCCTGCATGGGAAGTGGGGAGTCTAGCCACTGGACTAGCAGGGAAGTCCCTCTATTGCTTTTCATGTGTAATTTCATTTAATCCTCCAGATGATCCTTTGGGTAGGTACAATTACTCTGCCCATTTTATAGATGGTAAAACCAAGGCACAGCTAGTGAAGGTCATATACTGAGTAAGAGGAGGAACTCGGGTTCAAGTTCAAGGAGTCTGGCTTCAGAGCCTGCCCTCTGATCACTATGTCTGCTGTCTCTGATCAGAAGTTCAAGTGGATTCTATGTCTATTTGTGTGCTGCCCCGTGACATAGCTTGTGACCTGCAGAGGCAGCCAAGCCCAGGTTATGGGCTACTCTGCCATTGGGAAAGGCTTCCTCAGAGTGTGTGCAGATCCAGCTGCATAGAAATCCATAATCCATTTGGTATACGGTTCTGTGGGCTTCCCTGGTGGCTCAGTTGGTAAAGAATCTGCCCGCAATTCGGGAGACCCAGATTCAATCCCTGGGTTGGGAAGATCCGCTGGAGGAGGAAATGGCAACCCATCCCAGTATTCTTGCCTGGAAAATTCCATGGGCAGAGGATCTTGGCAGGCTACAGTCCATGGGGTCACAAAGAGTCAGACACGACTGAGTGACTAAGCACTCGTACAATTTTGTAGTGGGTCTTTCAGGAGATATAAAGAAAAGTCATTCATGAACCTACCTGAAAGGTCACCATAGCAAATAAGTCACGTTCCTGAGCTCTCATGCTGTGCCAGGCTCTGTCCTGAGCACTGAATGGTCATAGTCTCCTTTAATTGCAACAACAACTCTATGGAATAGGTGTGATTATTCTCACCGTTTTCCAGAGGAAACTGAGGCTCAGAGAGGATAAGTGACTGTCCCCTGATCAGGTGGCAAAGGTGGCATCTGAGTTCACATCTGTGAGCTCCGTGCCCCCCAGAGGGGAAATCAATGTGTGCAGATGTGGCAGAGACACAGCCAAGAGTGCAGATCATCATCTGAGAGGGATGGGAAACTGACACCCAGGGGAAAGGGGCAGCCTGGGGCCCAGCAGCCAGGATGTGCTTCCTGGAGGAGAAGGCATTGGCTCTAGGTCTTGGAAGGGGCGGGGTTGGGGCAGTGGGTTCAGGGAGGGCTCTCCTGGAGAGGGAGCTGCTTGGGAAAAGGCGTTGGAAGCGAGAAGCTGGAGTGGTTCAGTCTGGCCAGAACTAAAGAGTTGGGGTAGGGCAGGGAAGCTAGCCATCTTCTGGGCTTCACAGAAGGGCTCCCCCCACCACCCCCCTGTTGCTGCATTCCGTGTTAGTCTCTTCAGAGATGTGAAGAGGTTTGATCATCTCCAGTTGCACCTGGGTGCCCAGGTCCCTTACCTTTTCTCCCAGGCGCCACTTAGAGGGTGGAAAAGGCCATGTGGGCCCCAACAGGTGTCAGTCCTTCATTCCTGGGGGCAAATGATGGGAAGAGTGCTCCCCTGCAGTCCTTTACTCAGAGGAGAGGCTTCCCTCCAGGCAGAACGAGCTCTAGGAACCGGATTGTTCCTGGGAAGAGCCTTGTGAGCAGTAGGATTCTCCATCCCCTCCCTAGGCAGCAGGCTGAAGTATGGACCTCTATCCCATGGAGAGGCCCCTTTCTTTTCCCCTGCCTCTTCTATATACTGTGGATCTCATCCACCTTGTCAGCAGATGGACAATACCCTCAGAGCCTGGGCTCTGTCCTGAAAGTGACTTCAGGTTTTTTCTTCAAATAATTCAGGTGGAAAATTGGAGGACGATGATGTTGGTACCGGGAGCCTCCCGGGTTTTCAAAGGATGGGAGACTGACAGGCACGTTTATTGAACTGGACTCACGGTGTGTCAGAGGCTTTATCACCCGCATTTACAGAGGAAGAAAATGACACAGCTAGAGTTGTCATATGAAAGGTGACATCATTGGTTTCTGCAGGAGGGGTGGGGGGGCGGACTCAACAGGAGGACACCCCTCCCCTGCCCGACCACCAATAGCCTCCTCCCTGCTCTTGTCCAGCGACTCCTATTATCTCAATGGCTCAGAAATGCTGATTCTAGCTCCCCTGTCTGCCCCCCCCAGCCTCTTCCCGACTTGAATACAGACTGTTTTCCCTGGCTTGCTGTTTGCCTGAGAACTAGAGGGGCTGTCTTGGAGAGGGGGCCCAGGCTTCACAAATGTCCTCTAGACAGGACACAGATGTTCAGCGTTCCTTCTGTGGCCTCTCTTGTCTCTGGGATCCCTGGATTTCTCCCACCCTTCTTGGAGCGATTCCAGCATTTCTCTAGGGTCAACAGAGGTGGAGAAGGGCGGGGGAATTCTTTCATAGGGTGGGACTAGGGCTTTTCTATTCATCATCTCCTCAGGTTTTCCCCCTAATCCTGAAAGGGAAGTCACAGAGGATGTAATTATCTCCAGTCTGTGGATGGGCTTATTGAGGCTCAGAGAAGGTAAGTGAATTCTCTAAGGTCACACAGCTAATGAGTGGCAGAGCAGAGGAAGAAGACAGAAACCAGTGTCTAGAATCCTCATCTTTCTTCCTGTTGCCCAGTGCTGATGGCTATAAGGACTGCCTCTGGGACTCCCTTTTTGGCCCAAAATGTGGGAGTCATGTCCCCAGTTCACACATTCCCAAGCTTCCTAAGGCCCCAGGAAAAAAACCTTCCTCACCAGTTCTAAATCTGAGCATTCCCTAACCCAGCCCCAGGCTGCTATTCTTGCAATTTCTTCTGTCATAAGAGGTTGGCCTTTTTCTTCTGACAAAGTGGAAGAGGTTAGCCATTTATTAGGAGGGATCCCTCTGTGAGGTGTTGGAGGCTCATGTTTCAGCTTGCACATGGGGAAACTGAGGCCAGAGGCCTAAACAATCACTGCATTCAGAGCAGCTAGAGGGGCAAGGCTAGGAAAAGACTTGGGCTTGGGCTGGCCTCATGTGGTGGGCCCCTTTCCCAGAAAATCCACAACTTTGTTTCACTAAGTGGAACACAGTGTCTGCTGAGTGTTTACATTTTGCTCTACTTCTGCCCCAGAGAAATTCTTCCTAGGGGCACCCTGGCCTTTCCCAGAAAAGTGGCGTCTGGGCCAAACCAGGGAGGAGCCGCATGTTCCTAGGACTACAGCTGGGGGCTGTAGTTGGGGGCTACAGCTCAGCGCTTGCTAAGAATAACCAGGATTCTGGAATTAGTGGTGATGGTGGCACAACCCTGTGAATACAGCATGGGCACTGTCTTTCCCTCCAGGCCTCCCTGGATTAGAGGCAGCAGGGCTTTATGTAGTCCTGGGGCAGCTGTGTTGGCCTCTAGAACTCTTTACTGTAACCAGGGTAGTTTCCTTGTTTGCTAAACTGGGAACTAAGACTAGGAAAGTGGTGGCAGTGGCTGGCCCTGGATGCAAAGGCGGGATTGGATGGGGGTGGTGGGGCAGCGTTAGAAAACTAGAGAGTAGACACTGCTTTCTTTTCTTTTTCTTTGTTTTTCGGCTATGCTAGTTCTTCAATGATGGGCATGGGCTTTCTCTAGTTGAGGCATGTGAGGGCTTCTCTAATTGTGGCACATGGCTTGGTGGCCCTGTGGCCTGTGGGATCTTAGTTCTCTGACCAGAGATTTAACCTAAGTCCCTTGCATTGGAAGGTAGATTCTTAACCACTGGATCACCAAGGAAACCCCACACTGCTTTTTTCATATGTGTGTCTCACATATGCACAGGTCTTGGAAAAGGTCTGAAGGAGTGACCTGGGCATGTCTGTTTCCCTCTCCGGGCTTCAGTTTCCCCCACTGGATCAACTCTCCTGAGTCCTTTATATTCCTACTGTTCTATGATCAGTGACCTAAAATACATGGTTGACAAGTTTTCCTGGAGGTCAGTTGCTTCACTTGTCAAACAGGGAGGACAGAATCAGCCAGTCCTACCCACGTCAGCGGTTCCTGCTGCAAGGGTGAGAGAAGTGACCACTGACGTTTAGAGGTTGGAATTCTCTATGACAAACCGAGACAGTGCGTTAAAAAGCAAAGACATCACTTTGCCAACAAAGTTCTGTATAGTCAAGGCTATGGTCTTTCTAGTAGTCACGTACTGATGTAAGAGCTGGACCATAAAGAAGGTTGAGTGCCGAAGAATTGATGCTTTCGAACTGTAGTGCTGGATAAGACTCTGGAGAGTCCCTTGCACAGTAAGGGGATCAGACCAGTCAATCTTGAAGGAAATCAACCCTGTATACTCATTGGAAGGACTGATGCTAAAGCTGAAGCTCCAATACTTTGGCTACCTGATACGAACAGCCGATTCATTGGAAAAGACCCTGATGCTGGGAAAGATTGTAGGCAGAAGGAGAAGAGGGTGACAGAGTATTAGATGGTTGGATGGCACCACTGATTCAATGGACATGAACTTGGGCAAACTCTGGGAGATAGTAAAGGACAGGGAAGCCTGGCGTGTTGCAGTCTGTGGGGTTGCAAAGAGTCGGACACGACTTGGTAACTGAACAACAAAGTTCTCTGGGGGCCAGTGAGGCTAGTGATGGCAATATTATTGTTATGAATAATCTCTTATATCTCTTTGGCACTTTACAGTTTAGAAGGCATGTTCTCATCCATCACTGTATATGACTTTCAGAGCATTCCCTAAGGGAGGGCAGGGAGGCATCACCATCTCCATTTTACAAATGTGGCTGTGAGTCTTAGGAGAAGTGGCTTGCCCCTGATTTCAGCTCAGGTCCTCATGTGTTAGGAGCTCGACTCCTGGCCAGAGGTGCTGTGAGGATCAGCCTCTGGGTCTGGCAGCACTGACTGGCAAGTGGGAGACAAGTGTTACTGACACTGATTTTTCACCCTGTAAGTTTTGGAGAGCGAGGGAGCAAGTGACCGAATAAACGACAGAGTGGCTGGCTTGGTGGCCTTGCCAAGTCACAGGAACGCGCACACAAGTCTTCAGGTCCATACATTCAAGGTGACTGGGGGAGACTTGTCTCCCTTTGGGGCCCAGGATTTCTGAAGCTGTGGGCCCACAGTGTCCCTGCTTATTCTACACCACCTGCTTGGATCCTGAGCTTTTTCTGCCTCTCTCTGCTATTTCCTGCTCTGCCACCCCCACCTCTCCTCCCACCCTCAGTGCTTGGGCCTCGGAGTGGATTCTGCCTCCAGTCATTCCTCCATTGAGTCTTTTTGTTTGTTTGTTTAAGCCATACTTCATGGCTTATGGGATCTCAGTTTCCTGACCAGGGATTGAACCCAGGCCCTTGGCAGTGTCAGCATGGAGTCTTAACCACTAGACTGCCAGGGAATTCCCCTTCAATGAGCCTTGAGTTGGTCAGACAGTTTGTGCTGAATTCGTGCTGTACTCCAGGCACGGACCCACGTGCTGGGACATAGAAGTGAACACAGCAGGTACACACGTGATCTGTATTGAACAGCAGAACTTTGTACCAGTCTCTGGTGGTTTCCAAGCAGTGGCGGGGAAGGTGTCTCTAGGTTCCTCTGTGGGGTGCATGATTTTGAATTTGGGAAATCGTCTGTGCCATAGGAGGCGGCAGGTGCTGGAAGCCCTGGGCTGAGGTCAGGTCTGGGTGGAGGTTGCACCTCTGCCGCGGTCTTGCCTTGTGACCTTGGGCCAATCCCTGCCTCTCCCTGGGCCTCCTCCTCCCGTCTACCAAGGGAGGGGATTAGAATTTGTTGTTGTTCGGTTCCTAAGGCCTGTCCAGTTCTTTGCAACCCCATGGGCTGCAGCACACCAGGCTTCCCTGTCCTCCCCAAGTTTGTTCAGTTCATGTCCCTTGAGTCAGTGATGCTATCTAACCATCTCATCGTCCTTTTGCCTTCAGTTGAGGTATGAGGATAGTCCCTGACATTTGTGGAGCGCCTGCCTGACCCATGTGTCCCAAGATCAAAGGCCCAAACTAATGTCGGTGATCCTTCTTGCTGAGAGCTTGGCTTCTGGGTCTTATAGGTCTTGAGAGTGGTTTCTGAACTGGGTTCTGAGCACTTGGGAAAAGTTGATGGAATCATCAGCTCCCCCATACTCTGCCCGGTGGGCCCCACTACCCTGGCTGGCACTAGTGCTGACGAAACAGGTTCCAGCCAGGCGGCCCCTGACATGGAGGCCAGCCCTGTCCAGTGGGGGCCCCGCACACTGACGAGGGTAAACTCTTAAGTGTCCCTTTGGGCAGGAGATGGTGAGAGGCGCAGTGGTGGTGGGGTGGGAGCAAAATTTCAAGGCTCCCTGAAACGATGGAGTTGACCTAGTGACTCCATGGGAAAGGCAGCAAGACTAAAGCCCCAGAGGGCAGGTTTTCCCAGGTCCACACTGCCTGTCGAGAGTCTCCGGGATCCAGAGCTACCTAGGGATGCGATTCTCTGACCTCCACCTCCAAGAGCCATGACCTGCGCTCAGCCATCTCCTGGCACTTGGTCACTGCGGTTGAGGGGAGGGCAGGCTGTCCCTTGAGAGCCTGTGTGTCCCTGACAAGGCTTAGAGTGGCGGGACTTCATCCTGGTGGCTGTGGCTGGGAGGGGAGATGTGCTTGTGTGTCATAGTTGTCATGTTTCCCTGCTTCCTCTCCTCCCAGGTAAGTTCCTGGGTCTCTTGTCCTGGTGGCTCTGACAGCTGGCATTTGAGTGTCTGGAGTGGGAAGAGAAAGCAGAGGGCAGGGCTTTGTGCCAGATGGCCAGCTGTGGCTGATTTTGGGTGACAGACTGGTTCACTGCTGGCCCTGGGGCAGTGCCCATGTGGCCTGGCTGGCAGGTCTCAGAGGGGCTGCTCTGGGTCCTCCCTGTCTCTTAGCTCTCTCTCTTTTTTATCGACTGTGCTGCAGGCCATGTGGGATCTTAGTTCCTCAACCAGGGGTTGAACCCCGGCCCCCTGCACTGGAAGTCCTAACCCCTGGAGCTCCAGGGAAGCCACCGTGGCCCTTAGCTCTCATGTCTGCAGCCTCCTTGTGCCTCTCTAACTCTGTGCCCTGCTGCTTGCCAGGTCACAGGCACTGGTTTGGCAGGTTTTGCCACACCCACGAGCAGCGGGAGGGCTAGGGGCTGGAGAGGGACTGGCAGAAGGAGGCAGGGCTGCTCTGTCCTTGCCTCCCTCCTCCACCCCCCTCCCCCAAGGTCAGCCTCATCTCTGTCCCCTTGGCCGTCTTTCTTGAGGGAGGCTGCATGGGGAGCTCGTAAGCGGAAGCTACTGGGACTCCTGGTTCCAGCCCCATTGCTTCCTCAGCATGTGAACATGAGCACATCCTTTTCTCTTCTCGGACCTCAATGTTTTCATCAGTACAGCGGGGTTTTCAGCTCAGTAATCCTCAAACAGCCACGTACTCTGATTCTAGTTCTAGCTCCGCCGTGTTCTCTCTGCCCTTAGATGAGTCATAGCAGACCAAGTGCCTCCGGTTCTGAGGGACAGAATGAGGGCCACAAGCCTTACTTGCTTCCTGGGGACGGTGATAGGATCAGCTAACATGCTAGCAAGTAGCCTGTCTCCATCCGAAGGGTTTTTCTCTCTATAATCTGGCCTGCCTTATCAGGCTGAAGCAGAAAGAGAGGGTGTACCTAGAGGGGGGATTACTCCATCCGCTGCTATCCTGAGCCTGAGTCGTTTACTTCTTCTCTCTGTTGATTTAGCAAATCCTTCCCTACCCCAGGACCTGCAGATAGTGACTGCAGCCATGAAATTAAAAGACGCTTGCTCCTTGGAAGAAAAGCTATGACCAACATAGACAGCACATTAAGAAGCAGAGACATTACCTTGCCGACAAAAGTCTATCTAGTCAAAGCTATGGTTTTTCCAGTAGTCATGTATGGATGAGAGTTGGACTATAAAGAAAGCTGATGCTTTTGAACTGTGCTGTTGGAGAAGACTCTAGAGAGTCCCTTGGACTGCAAGGGGATCCAACCAGTCCGTCCTAAAGAAGATCAGTCCTGTATAGTCATTGGAAAGACTGATGCTGAAGCTGAAACTCCAATACTTTGGCCACCTGATTCAAAGAACGGACTCATTGGAAAAGACCCTGATGCTGGGAAAGATTGAAGAAAGGAGAAGGGGACGACAGAGGATGAAATGGTTGGATGGCATCACTGACTCGATGGTCATGAGTTTGAGCAAGCTCTGGGAATCTGGTGATGGACAGGGAAGCCAGGCGTGCTGTAGTCCATGGGGTTGCAAAGAGTCGGACACGACTGAGTGACTGAACTGAACTGAACTGATTCCTTCTGCTTTGAATTCTCTTTCCCTGGCTTTTTGCTGTCTGAGATCTTTCTCATTCTTTACAACTCAGTTTGGTTAGTTACTTCCCTCCCCAGCCCCACTGCACTGCTCTCTACCTCCGCCTCATAATTCTTCATAATGCTTATCACAGTTTGTAACCATTTATCTTTTACTATATTTAAAAAACATTTATTTATGTATTTAACTGCATCCGGTCTTAATTGTGGCCTGTGGGATCTTGGTTGTGGTGCCTGGGCGTCTCTCTAGTTAAGGTTCGGGCTCAGTAGTTGCCGCACTCAGACTTGGTTGCCCTGTGGCATGTGGGATCTTAGTTCTGCAACCTGCGTCCCCTGCATTGGAAGGCGAATTCTTAACCACTGGGCCACCAGGGAAGTCCCTGTCTTCTATTTTTAACCTCGTTCGCTCCATATGGCAGGGCAATGGATAATTGAATGAATGAATTTTAGGCAAACAAGATGCTAGTTAAGTGTTTGGCTCAGGGCATGACTCTTAGGAGGTGCTTAGTAAATGGCAACTTTTAGTGAGAACCAACACAGCAGGGGTGGTAAATCCCAGTGTATTGTGGCTAAAGCACACATGTGTGGGGGCAGGGATGCAGTGAGAAATTAAGGTTGAGAAGATGAGCTGGTACCAGATTGTGGTGGTCCCTTGATTCTAAGCCAAAGAGTTTTGACTTCCTGAAAGACATTGCTGAGAGTCACTGATGGGCCAGTAATTTTAATTCCAGACCTCTGCTCCTGAGCTGGGGGCTCAGACTCTTTGTGTACTTGAAGAGGTTGTGCTGTGTGGTTGTGGGAGTGCAGGGTTGGAGGCAAACTCAGAGAGGAATAGAGGCAAACTCAAAGGCATTCTGAGGCAGATTATTCCCAAAGGCCCAGAAAAAAGGGAAGCTACTGGGGACAAACTGTGTTCTCTGTTCCTCATCATAGTGGCACTGTTCCTGGTTGGGGGTAGGGTGCAGAGGATTGGGGCCACCTATGAGTCAGATTTGCTGACAAATTTTGTGTAGTCAAAGCTATGATTTTCCCGGTAGTTGTATATATATGGGAGCTGAGTGCCGAAGAATTGATGCTTTTGAACTGTGATGCTGGAGAAGACTTGAGAGTCCCTTGGACAGCAAGGAGATCAAACTAGTCAATCTTAAAGGAAATCAACCCTGAATATTCACTGGAAGGACTGATGCTGAAGCTGAAGCTCCAATACTCTGGCCACCTGATGTGAAGAGCTGACTCATTGGAAAAGACTCTGATGCTAGGAAAGACTGAGGGCAAGAGGAGGAGGGGGTGACAGAGGATGAAATGGCTGGATGACATCACTGATTCAATGGACATGAATTTGAGCAAACTCCGGGAGGGGTTGAAGGGTAGGGAAGCCTGGTGTGCTGCAGTTCATGGAGTGGCAAAGAGTCAGACACGACTGAACAACTGAACAAAAGCAGAGTCAGATATATGGATTTCTATTCTAGCTCCTCCCCTTGTCAACCATGTGACTTCTTCCAGCTTCATTCACATCTCAGATCCCATTTCTCTTCACCCATAAAGAGGCTGTGTTAAGCACCTGCCTCACAGGGTCTTGGTGAGATAAATGAAGTAGTGCCTGCAAAGGGCTTAGCAGAGAGCCTGGTGTGCACTGAGCTCTCAGGAAAGTCAGCTGTTTTCTCCATCCAACGCTGAGGGCTTCAGAAAGGGCATTCCAGACAGAGGAAACCACAAATGCAAAGAAAAAAAACACAGAGATGTGAAACAGAAGGGTGCTTTGGAGTGGTGGAAGTTTGCTGTGCATGCTGGGGACAACAAGAAAAACAAAGGGGACCACAGACAGGCCCAGATCCTGCAGCTCATGGGCCAGTAATTTGTATCTTGCTGGACAGCGATGAGGGCCACTGCAGGGTGATGGGTTGGGAATGATGTGATCTGATTTCTGGAGGCGGGAGGATGGGTTGGAAGGGCAAAGCTGCAGCCCAGAGGCCAGTGGGCAGGCTGTTGGGTGGTACTTATGAGAAATGATGGACCTAAACTCAGGTGCCTGGAAGGACAAGAGGGAACAGGTAAGAGAGTGGGTGACGAGGAGGAGTGGACAGAGCGCAGGGACTGATGGCTGTGGGGCGATGGGATAAGGGAAGCAGCTGTATCCTGGAGAGCTGCAGGATTTCGTTCTTTTCGGTGGGATCTTAGTTCCCCGACCAGGGATTGAACCTGAGCCCTCTGCAGTAAAAGCTTGCAACCCTAACCACTGAACCTCCAGGGAATGCCCTTTTCTATCTTTTTTTTTTTTTTTTAGTTTTTTTTGTTAGGTGCTTGAGGGATCATAGAGCTGAAAGCATAGTGAATGCACATAGATTTGGACATCAGTTGTTCACCTTTTCTGAGAATTAAGAAGCTTCCTGAAAAACCTCTCTTTTTGTTCTGACTCTTGATGTGGAAAGTCTTCCTGAAATCTCTGAATAATTGACTCCTCCCTGAGTGACAAGGGATCTTTCTATGGAGACACTGCGCATACTTGTCCCTGCTGGGCTGGAGTCTGGATGAGGGAGCGGGGGTGTTCTGGCTTGGCCTGGGGGTGGCTGAGCCAGAGGTTGTATTTGGAAGCTTTTTCAGAGTCCATCAGTTTTCTTGTGATTTTCTTTCATCTTCTCAAAGTGTGTACAAAAAGACAATTCCAGTGAATGGAAATGTTTTATGTATTTCCAGACTCTGGACCAAGGACCAGGCAACCTTGCTTTCTTTGTTTTCTGTTAACATTTATATTAATCTGTTTGTTTGGCTGTGCTGGGTCTTAGTTGTGGCTTGTGGGATCCAGTTTCCTGACTAGAAATTGAACCTGGGTCCCCAGCATTGGGAGCTTGGAATCTTTGCCACTGGACCACCAGGGAAGTCCCCCAGGCAACCTTTTGAAAGTGGTGTAAGGTAAGCTCCTTCCTGTGTCCTCTCCGCAGACATTTTTCTGGTGAATGTGGACAGGGAGCTGTTCTTCCAAAGAACTGTAGCTCTTAGATTTTACACTTTACAGATGGAGAAAATGAGACTCCAGGAGGAAGGCGGTGAGACGTGCTCAGACCCAGTAGTGAATTACTGCTGGGGCTGGGCTGGGCCATGTGCCACCCCTCCTGGTGCTCCTGTGGCTCCATGCCAGGCAGCTGGCACGGCCTCTTGGGGAGTGGTCAGGGGTGGTGGGGCTTGATGTGCTGAGGAACGTCCATGTAGGCCCCTGGCTCAACTCAGGGGTGCACACCTGGCAAGAAAGGACCCCCGCAGACAGGGTGGTGGTTGTTGTTACTGTTGAGTTGCTCAGTCCTGTCTGAATCTTTTGTTGACCCCATGGACTTTAGCCCATCAGGCTCCCCTGTCCATGGGGATTCTCCAGGCAAGAATACTGGAGTGGGTTGCCATGCCCTCCTCCAGGGGATCTTCCTGACCCAGGGATCGAACCTGCGTCTCCTGTGTTGGCAGAAACAGATGAATTCTTTACCACTGAGCCACCTGGGAAGCACCCCCTGCCCCTAGACAGGATAGGGCTCAACTACTGCCCTAAGCCCCCAATTCAGAGGCCCATTCCTACCCCTCCTCCTGGTCTGAGATGGGCCGGGAGGTGTGGCTGGAGGTAGGGAGCTAAAACCAGAAGAATGGGGTTGTTTCCCTCCTTCTGAGAAAAGGAGTGGAAAGCCCTGTCTGAATGGGGTGGAATATGGTCTGCATCTTATTCCAACTGATTGCTGTGCTGAGCAGAGGCCTTTGTCTGCGTTGCCAGGGGAACCAAAGTTTCTGCCTCCTTCTGGGGCTGTGATTGGCTCCTGGTAGAGCCTGAGCTTTGGTGAATGGAGGGGCCTCCCTTCTGCCCACGTCTTCTTCTTGGAAGTGAGAGACTAGAGCGAGACAGGGGTCCCCATGGAAGGACTGCGTAGGCTTCTGTGCTCCTCTTCTTCAGCTCTGGAGGTGATGGGTCCCCTCGTTCGTTCACTCTTCATTTATCCCAAGCACCATCTGCTCCATACCCTTCATTCCTCCAGATCTAGGAAAACTAACCCATGGGTCAGAGGACCTGGCGTGGCCACAGACTCACTCGTTGCTTTGGGTGGGTCCCTTGCCTTCCTTGTGCCTCAGTTTCTTTACCTGTAAAGACCAAGGCCTTCCAGCTCTGACTTCCCTAACCACACAGCCCATATCCCCTGCTTTTTGATCTCCCATCCTCCCACCTGGCCTCTTGTTGAGCTCTGACCACGTTCTTTTTTGTAGGTGCCACTGTAACATGCAGGGCAGAATGGGGTGTTGCAACCAGTTCTTAGCATTGTCTCATTTTTTCATTTTTCCTTCTCTTCTAGAAGCCCCTTCTTGTCTCGTCCCTTCCACTTGGGCCCAGGCTTGGGGTTGTATGCCATGGGGTAGCTAAGGATGGCTGCCCATCTCTGCTCAGGACAAGGCAGAGCATGCTGGGGCAGCCGTGGGTGGTTGGAAGAGCCGTGGGACTTTGCAGTCCTGGGCTCTTGGCCTCATCTGGCTATGTGCCAGCTAGGTGACCTTGGCTGGGGTGCTCAGCTTTAGTTTCCGCATCAATGACACAGGAAGAATAATGCCACCCTTGGGGTTGTGGCAGAGGTTGAATGAGATGACATGCCTGCCATACAGGAAATACCGAGTCCCTTCCCTGGTCTCTCCTCTAAAATAGGCAGGGAGCTGGGGAAAGTCCAGATTGAGGAGGGCTGGAGGTGCAGGGCCCGTGGTGCCACGTGGCAGATTGAAGCCGCTGCTCTTCCTGAGCGGTGCCAAAAAGCAGGCAGCAAAGCGTTGCCTTGGGCGGGTGATGTCTGAGGAGGGGAGGCCGCGTGTCAGAGCTAATGTTTGAATAACACTTTTAAGATCCTCCAGGGACCTCAAATGAGGCTCTTTCAGATGAGCTGAAAATGAAGCAAAGTAATATGGCTGAGCCTACTGGCAGGAAAGGGGGCGGCTCATTGGTCCTGGCCTTGTCTCTCCCAACCACGCTGGGAGCACAGGCTGACCTGGAGGGCGGTCCCCGCGTGTACGCTGTGGGCTCTGTAAGGAAGGTCTGCTTTCTCGGAACGAGGGTGTCATGGGCGATTGCTGGTGATGACTCAGCCCTGCTTCTTGCTGACTCACTAGATTGAGGGTCAGAGGTGGCATCTTAGGTCACTGGCCTTCAGTGCCTGCTTTGGCCTCCTAGCTCTGTGACCCAACCCCCCTCCACCTCGGGGCTGTGGGAGCAGCAGCCCCAGATTGGCCGACGCCTGCCCTGGGTGTGGCAGGAGGCAGGGATCAATGCTGGGGCTGAGACAGTGAAGTGGTATGTGAGTTGCTGGGGGTCCTTCCCTCCTCTGCTCAGGTTTGCCCAGGGTCTGTGATGAGGTGGGGGGACAGAGGAAGGAGGTTCAGGTGAAGAAAGCAGGCTGATGGTATGACTCTGGTGGGGTGGGGTGGGGAATGTCTGCTTATATCAAGGAGGCCCAGCATCTAAGGGATGGGCCTCAGAGAGGCTGAGGGAAGGGCCGAGAAGAGAGTGTGTGTGTTTATGTGTGCCTGCATCTGTGTGCATGCTTGTGTAGAAAGTGATCCCCGTGGGAACAAGTGACAGAACTGGTGAGTGATTATGGACCAGGAGGGCTTCCTCTGTGGCTCAGCTGGTAAAGAATCCACCTGCAATGTGGGAGATCTGGGTTTGATCCCTGGGTTGGCAAGATCTCCTGGAGAAGGGAAAGGCTGCCCACTCCAGTATTCTGGCCTGGAGAATTCCATGGATTGTATAGTCCATGGGGTCGCAAAAAGTTGGGCACAACTGAGCGACTTTCACTTCATTTCACTATGGACCAGGAGGGCTTCCCTGGTGCCTCAGAGGTAAAGAATCTGCCTGCCAATGCAGGAGACACGAGTTTGATCCCTGGGTCAGGAAGATCCCCAGGAGAAGGAAATGGCAAACCACTCCAGTTCTCTTGCCTGGGAAGTCCCATGGACAGAGGAGCCTAGCAGGCTACAGTCCATGGGGTCAAAGAAGCGTCAGACACAATTTAGAGACTAAACAACAACTGTCTTCTCTATGGACCAGGAGAGCTTTGTCCTGGAGATAGGAGAAAATCCTGGCCAGGCTCTTCTGCCTGAGGCCTTCTCTGCTTTGCTGGAGCTGGGCTGGGAGCTGACGGCCGTGGGGCGGCATGTCACTGCTTCTCCTGGGTGCCTAGTTTGCATTGGAAGTGCCTGCTGCTCATGGGGACACTGGCCACGCTTAGATTCCTCATTGAGGTCTATGTGAGGTCGATAGCTGAGTCCTCTTGGCACCTGGATTGTGCTGTGAATGCTGTTGGGGACACGGGGACAAACGTCGGGTCATCAGCGCCTCCCAGGCCACACTGACCCTGGGGATCCCCACTTTCATCTCTTCCTTCATCTCCATGACACCCCACCCTTCTTTTCAGCTTCCCCACTACCTCCCTGGCCAGCTCGCATTTGCCTGTTCCCCCTTGTCTCCTTGACTGCTCAGTATGGGGTCCTCAGAGCTCTATTGCAATTACTGAATTTTTTTTAATAACCCTTTAAAAATTATCAAAGTAATAACAGTACAGAGATTTCATAAAACAGGAAGAGGGGGAAAAAATGACTCCTGAGTACTGTTGAGAGTTTGGTGTGTTTCCTTCCAGGAATCATCCCCCCCAGTACATCTTCAGGGCCACCCTGCATTTTTCACTTAATGGCGTATGCAAAGCCCCCTTTAGGGTCATTCCAGAGGATTCCATTAAAGACATTGATCCGTTTACCTCTTTTCTTGTTGATGGACAGGCAGGTTGTTTCCAGTTTTCGCTCTTTTAAGTAACACAGCGATGAACTTGTCCTAAAGTGTTATTTTTCTGTATTTCAGATGATGTCTCTTAGGGTGGGGCCCCAAAAGGGAGACTTTGGGTCAAAGACTCTGGGTGGCTTTCAGATGGTAACTCTTGACCAACTGCTGTGCCACTCTACAGCCCCAGCATCCAGGGTGATGGGGTAGGAACTGCTGTAGGTTCCTTGCGGGTCTGAAGAACCTGTTCCTGGTGTCCAAGCCCTCATTCACTCTAAGATGGGGGCGGAGTAGGGCTGTGGAGTGAGGTTGCCTGGGTTCAAATCATGCTCCCTTCTCTACTCCTTGAGTCCATTTCCTTGGCTGTAAAATGGGTGTAACTGGGGCTTCCCAGGTGGTCCACTGGTTAAGAATCTGCCTTCCAATTCAGGGGACGCAGGTTTGAGCTCTGCTTGGGGAGCTAAGCCTCTGGCAGCTCAGCCCATGTGCTGCAACTAGAGAGAAACCCACAACGAAGGGCCGGCACACCGCAGTGTGTGGCAACCACAGCCAAATAAATAAATATTTTCAATGGGCATGATGGGAGTGACTACCTCACAAGGTCACTATGAGGCTTTACCATCTGTGTAAAGCGTGGATGCACTCAGCCTGGCACTTGAGAGATGCTAAGTCATGTTGACAGTGATTCAGAGAGAGGAAGCTGCCGAGTGATTCAGACTGAGCTGGGGCCAGTACCCAGGCTCTGCCTTCTGGGAAGTCTCTCCCTGCCTACCAGAGGAGCCACCTACCCCTGGGAATGGTCTGCTTGATGGGGACGAGTGTCCCTACGCAAGAATGTGGTCGAGGGGCTGAGTCCCTGGAGTGGAGCTGTTAGATAGCCTCTCCTTGTCTCTCAGAACCATCCCTCTTTCTGGGGTGCTGTTTCCCCCCAGGTGTCTCTCTGGCCTGTTGCCTAGGGATGATTTGAGGTTAGTTCTGGCCCCAGGAATCTCCCTCACTGGACCTTGAGGACAGAATTTCATTGAGGGCTTCAATCCTGGAGGGAAAGGTGGGCTCCAAGGCTATATTAATTTTCTATTGCTGTTGTAACAAATTGCCACACACTTGGAGGCTTAAAACAACCTAAATTTATTACTGTATAGTTCTGGAGGTCAGAAGTCTGCCTTATGGGGCTAGAACCAAGGTATTGACAGGGTTGTGTTCCTTCTTGAGGCTCCAGGGGAGAATCTGTACCTTGCCCTTGCCAGCCTCTAGAGGCTGCCCACATTCTTTGGCTTGTGGCCCTTTCCTAGCAGTGGCATCACTCCAACCTCTGCTTCTGCTGTCACACCGCCTTCTCTGATACTCACTCCATGGCTTCTCTCTTTTACTTATAAGGATTCTGTGGTTTCATTGGACCCACTTGGATAATCCAGGACAATCTATCTATCCCTAAATTATTAACCTAATCACATGTACAAAGTCCCTTCTGCTATATGAGGTAATGTACTCATAGACTCTAGGGACTAGGACATGGTCATTGTTGGGGGGGGGCTTTATTCTACTTACCACGGTGACCAATATCAGGGGTCTCTCTGAATTAGTGGACCCCAGCTACTGCTGAAAGTGTACCACCAACCTCTATGATGGATGAAGGGCCAGGGGAAACCCAGATCTAATAATGATGTAGTTGGGAGCGAGATGGAACTTCCCTGATGACTCAGATGGCAATGCAGGAGACCTGGGCTTGATCCCTGGGTCAGGAAGATCCCCTGAAGAAGGAAATGGCGACCCTCTTCAGTATTCTTGCCTGGAGAATCCCACGGACAGAGGTGCCTGCTGGGCTACAGTCCACTGGGTTGCAAAGAGTCGGACTCAACTGAGTGACTAACGCTTGGGGAGGGGCATAAGAGACTGTATCACTAGATTCTCCGTGGTGGAAGGCCCTTAGGGAAGGCAGGGTACCCTATGCAGTGTGACTATGGTGTCCCACAAGGCAGGCTTCAGAGAATGTAGCCCCTGGCCTTCACTATAGGCGCGGGCCCCTGGGAAGCATTGCCACAGGAAGCCAAGCAGCCCTGTCCACCCACTGCCATCACCGCCGTGTGTATATGTGTTTATGTGTGTGTTCACTCATCTGCATCTCTGCAGCAGTACTCTTGGGAGGGGCCAAGGAACAACTCTTTTAAAAGGCCCTTTCTGTTCCTGTTCTAAGCAAAATAATTACACAAGTGACTAATTTTATCCCTAATCCCGTAATTACTTTATTATGTAGCTGGTGAGAGGGCTCTGGGCTGTGCCTACAGTGCCACTTTGGCTGCTGGCCCAGCTGGCCTGGTCTGCCAGCACGGAGCCCTGCCCTGCTCCTGCCCTGGGCCCTGGGTTGGCCGCTCCAAGTTCCATTATGGCTGAAGCCAGCTATACTTTGGTATTTGGGGTCTGAAAGACCATTCGCCCTTTCTCCCAAATCCATGAACAGACTCAGCTGCCTGGAGAGTAAAGATCTCCTGCTTATGGAATGAAGTCTGTAGGAGTCAGGAGATCTGAGTTCTGGTTCAGCTTTCTCATGCACTTGCTCCATGACCTTGAGCAAGTCACTTCCCTCTGGGTCTTGATGTTTTTGTAAAAAGCTTTAACAGTCCATGATTCCATGAGGGGAACTGAGAGAGCAAGAGCGTTTAGAAGGAGGGCGGCTCAGACAGTAAAGAATCTGCCTGCCAATGCAGGAGACCTGGGTTCGATCCCTGGGCCAGGAGGATCCCCTGGAGAAGGGAATGGCTACCCAGTCCAGTATTCTTGCCTGGAGAATTCCATGGACAGAACTTGGTGGGCTACAGTCCATGGGTCGCAAAGAGTCCAACATGACTGAGTGATAAACACCTTCTTGCTCCCTGCTGGCAACATGCTCCAATCGCAGCATTAAAGATCATAGTACTAACAGTAGACATCATTTATTGAATAAGTATTATACTAGTTCTTTTCTTAATATTTCTCTCATTTTATACCTGACTCTGTGAGGCAGCCTTCATAGAAGAGGAAACGGAAGCAATGAAACCAAAGCAATAATTGGTAAAAGGACTCGCCCACCAGAAAGTGGCAGAGCTAGGACTGTAAACTCAGCCCTTTTCTTTCTTTCTTTTTTAATTAATTAATTAATTAATTTAGCTGTGTCAGGTCTTAGTTGGGTCATGCAGAATCTAGGATCTTTGCTGAAGCGTGAAGGATCTTTAGTGGTGGCATGTGGGATCTAGTTTCCTGACCAGGGATCAAACTCCTGCCCTCTGAGTTGGGAGTGTGGAATCTTAGCCACTGGACCACCAGAGAAATCTCTACACTCTGTTCTTAGCTGCTGTCTTCCATAGTCTTCTAATATTTAAATGAATAGAGGGTTGTTCAACTGGGAAGTGGTGGAGCGGGGGTTTGAACCGAGGTCTGTCTGTCCCCAGCGTTTTTGCCTTTCCTATAAGGCCCACATCCCAGAGTTAGACTTACAGAGGTGACTAAACCTCTTTAAATTTGAATATATAAACTTAAAGTTGACACAGCAAAGAAATAGAGAAAGCAAAATAGGAAACTCCTGTAGACCAGGGAGATAGGTGGCTCATGGCTGTGTTCCAGCTTTGTCAGTGGCTTACTCTGTGACCTTACGCTGCTCCCCACTTATCTCCAGGCCCCAGTGTTCCCATCTGTATGACAAGGGGTGGAATTAGATGATATCCGAAGGCCTTCCTCATGTTGAGGCTCTGCGATTGTAGATCACTGGGCCTGGAAGGTGCGGTGGGGCAGGGATCAGTCAATGGTGCAGGCCATTGTGTAGGTGAATTGGCGGCCCTGCTGTTTCTATGATGTCCAGCCCCATGAGAATGGAATCTGCTCAGACTGCATCCCACTGAGTGTCTGCAGAGCCATGGCATTGAGAACAGAGTGAGGAGGTCATTTCCAGGATGTTCCTGCTGCTCCTGCAGGGTTCCTGCCCAACCTTGGCTCATAGCTCTCTCTCTCTGGATCTGGATCTGGCCTCTGTTTTGCTCCGAAGACTGCACTAGACTCAGCCAGGGACAGGCAGTGGCTGCAAGTCTGTGTGAGGGTTCTGCAAGGGGTGACTAGAGGCCTAAACATAATGAATAATAAAAGTTACTTTGGGTTTCCTAGCCTGACCGTGTGCAAAGCACTTTTCTTGCAGTATTACATTTGATTCTCTTAAAACCATATGATGTGTGTGCTATGGTCATTCCTACTTGACAGTTGAGGAAACCCACTCAAAAGATTAAGTAATTTTCTCCCCATCACACAGCTAGTGAGGGATAGAGTGGCATTTGGGATTCTTACTCCAGAACCCACGTTCATTTTTTTTTAATTGGTGTACAGTTGCTTTATGATGTTGTGTTAGCTGCTGCTGTACAGCAAAGTGAATCAGCTATATGTATATATATATTTCTTCTTTTTTGGATTTCCTTCCCATTTAGGTTACCATAGAGAATTGAGTAGAGATCCCTGTGTTATACAGTCAGTTATCATTAGTTATCTATTTTATACATAGTAGTGTATTATATATGCCAACGCCAGTTTCCTAGTCCATCCCACCCACCCCTTTGTCCCCTTGGTATCCTTACATTTGTCCTTATGTCTGTGTCTCTATTTCTGCTTTGCAAATGACTTCCTCGATATCATTTTTCTAGATTCCACATATATGTGTTAATAATGCAATAATTATTTTTCTTTTTTCTGACTTCACTGTCTATGACAGTCTCTAGGTCCATCCTCATCTCTGCAAATGGCACAATTTTGTTGCTTTTTATGCCAGAGTAATACTCCATTGTATATATGTACCACATCTTCTTTATTCATTCCTCTGTTGATGGACATAGGTTGTTTCCATGTTCTGTCTATTGTAAATAGTGCTGCAATGAACACTGGGATGCGTATATCTTTTTGAATTATGGCTTTCTCCAGGTATATGCCCAGGAGTGGGATTGCTGGGTCATCAGGACCCATGGTCTTGACTTTAACATAGTGGTATCCCATGGGCTGAAGGAATAAGCATGAGGTAGGAGGCAGCTGATTTTTAAATCCCTACTCTCTGTTTACCATATGTTTTCTTGGGTAAGTTACTTTATGTATCTGAATTTTCATTTCTTTCTTCGGCAGATGGGGGCATTAATGCCTGCCTGTTATGATGAAAGGTTACTGAGATGATGATGTAGGACAAGGTCCAGGGTGTGGTAGGTGGTCCTTGAAGGCCCTTTACTGTTTGCCCCCTCTCTCCTTCCCACTTCCCTCTCCATACTCGGGGCTTCTGCCACCCTGGAGTGCTTTCCACACGTAGCACACGGCCTCTACACATGCTTCTCTGCTGCCTGAAAGTTGCCATCTCTACCTCTTATTCCTTCCTTCACTTCCTCTGGGCTTTGATCCTTTTCTGCTTCTCTGAGGATTCTGGGTAGTGTAGAGGATTCTCCCACAGGCTTGTGTTTCAGTTATGATCAGAACAGTGCCTCGGTGGGCACAGAATTGGGGGTGGAAAGTGGGCCCTGAGCATCCTGGAAATGCACATCCCTGCTGGAAAGCCCTCTGTTTATGCTCGGTGGCTTTGCAAGGGTTGCATGTGACGTGAGTGTCTCCTCTGAATCACCACCTCACTGTATTACAATGCTCTCGTGTTTTCAGTTCTTTCTCTTTCTCTAGCTTGGTCTCTTAGTCTTTTGCTTTCTTTCTTGGTTTTCGGCCTGGCACTTTTTGCTAAACATTTTTTGTTGCTGTTGCGTTAAAATAGTCGTAACATAAAATTCACCATCATAACCGTTTCTAAGAGTGGCGTTCAGCAGTGTTGGGTGCATTCATGCTGCTTTGCAATCATCATCACATCTCTCTCCGGAACTTTTATTTGCAAAACTGAAACTCTATACCCATTAAACAATAATGCTTCATTCTTCTTCCCTCCCAGCTCTTGGTAACCACCATTCTGTTTCCTGTCTCTATGATTTGATTACTCTAGATAACACCATATAAGTAGAATCGTACAATATTTGTCCTCTGTGATTGGCTCGTTTCACTTAGCATCATGTCCTTGAGGTTCATCCACACTAAAGTTCATCTGTAGCCTGTGTCAGAATGCCTTTCTTTTTTTGAGGTTGAGTATTCCACTGTATGTATATACCACGTTTTGTTGATCCATTCATCTGTTGTTGAACACTTGTGCTGCGCCCACCTCTTGCCTATTGTGAATGATACTGTGAACATGGATGTACAAACATCTCTTCAAGATCCTGCTTTCAATTCTTTTGAATGAATACCCAGAAATGGAATTGCTGGATCATACGGTTCGCACTTCTTTTTAAAGCCATTGTTGTGACTTCCCTGGAGTTCCAGTGGTTATGACTCCGAGCTTCCACTGCAGGGGGCATGGGTTTGATCCCTGTTTGGGGAACTAAATCCTGCATGCCATGCAGAGCAGCCAAATAAAATAAAATATCTTAAAAAGAAAAAATAAAGCCACTGTTTATTGTGTGCTTACTATGTGCCAGGAAGGGGGTTAAGCTCTTGACATGTCTGGCCTCATTCAATGGCTACATTCACTCTCTATTGTAGCTAGAATTATCTGCAATTTGCAGCTGAGAAAACGAAGGCTCAGAGAAGTGAAGCTATTTGCTCAGTCTCCCAGCTGGGAAGCCCTGGAGCAGAGCTTGGAACTCTGATCTGCTGCCGGTCCGTGACCATCGTGCTGTTCTGCCTCCCAGTGGCCTCTCGTTCTCCACCTGTCTAATCGCCTTTTTCTGTGTCTGACTGTGTAGTTTTTCTCTTGTTCATCTCACATCTTCATTCTCCTGCTTTGTGTGTGTTCACCCTCTTTGGATACTGTGTTCACCCTCTCTGGAAACTTTGAGCAACTTGAATAATGGACCTCTGATTCCCAGGAAGTTTTTGTGACTTGGAAATCTATAGAGGCCTGTAATTTGCTTTCTAATCATAGTCCTCTGGATTTCTAGCTGCCTCTCTCCCAATAGCTGATGGCATCCCCTGTGTTGTGTGGCTTGTGGATCCACAGAGAGCCTGCCCAGGAGGGTCGGCTCCCTGGGGACAGGGGCGCTGTCTCCCACAAGGGGCAGTGTGAGAAGGCAGAGGGCCCAGTCAGTCAGACTGGGATTCTCCGGGCTCACTGGTATCCTAGCAACAACACAGAGGCAGAAATTTTACAGAAGGATAGAGAAAGAGAAGAGGCTACCGTGTGGGTGCCAGTACTTTTCCTGAACTTCAAAACAATCAAAGCAAAATATCCCCAAGTTTGGGTGATTTTACTGATTATCTAGTCCAGCCAAAGGTGCTTCCCAGGTGGCTCAGTGGTAAAGAATCCACCTGCCAATACAGAGACATGGGCTTGATCCATGGGTTGGGAAAATCCACTGGAGAAGGAAATGGCAACCCACTCCAGTGTTCTTGCCTGGGAAATCCCATGGACAGAGGAGCCTGGTGAGCTCCATGGAGTTGCAAAAGTTTCAGACACAACTGAGTAGTCACTCAACAACGAGTTGAGCCAGACTTAAAATTTGCATATTCATCAGTCATCTTTCTGTATTCCTTTTAAGCTTTCTTATTATGGAAAATGTCAGGGACTTTCCTTGGTCAGTGATTAAGAATCTGCTTTCCAATTCAGGGGATCCAGGTTCCATCCCTGGTTGGGGAACTAGGATCCCACATGCCTTGGGGCAACTAAGTCTGCACACCCCAACTGGAGAGTCAGCATGCCTCCCCTGTGCTGTATCTAAGACCTAATACAGCCAAATACATATTTATTATGTATTTATTATTTCAATCTGAAAAGTACTAGAGGGACTAGTACAATGAGCCTCCATGAACCCACTGCTCAGCTTTGACAGTTTTCAGTAAATAGTCACAGCCCAACTATCCAATAGTGTGGAACTGAAACAGTTTATTATTCACGTTCCTAACTCAGGGCTTCACACATGTAGCTGCTCAGTAAATGCTAGATGACCACAAATCGTTTCCCCTCTCTGGGTCTCAGTTTCCCTCTCTGTGTGGTAAGAGGGTGGGACCAGGCCATTTCTAAGAGATGTGATGTTGTACAGTGGTCAGAACATACACTTTGGTGTCAGACACGCTTGTTCAAATCTTGTTCATGCCTTAGGTGAGGGTCCTTAGGCAAATTACATCTCAGGTTCCTCATCTGTGAAATGAGGATGCTAGCTCCTGCTTCTCAGGGATGGTTTTGAGCCCTGAATAAAGCAACTGTTTTGTGGTTAGTACTTATTACTGCTATTTTTAATACTAATATTATTCTAATGGGAAGATTCCACCTATTTCAAAAATGCAAAAGTAAATTGGAATTGACCAGAATTTAAACCCTAGGATTCAGCTTTTTTTTTTTTTGTCCCAGTCAGCAGACAGTCAGGAGCTCAAGAAAAGAACAGTGCAGCCAAAGCCAGTGCCCCAAACGTGGAGCTGGGAGAAGGCCCAGAGTGGGGGTTATGCTAGCTGATGCCATCTCCGTCCCCACTCCCCCACCACACATGGGTGCCACAGCCCCTGTGAGAGGAGCTGGTGACTGCCCCTTCTCTTGGTGAGACAGGCCTGAGCTGGAGAGCCCAGAGGTGGCAAGAGAGGTGCCACAAGATGTCTTGTTGCTAGGAGACCCGAGGAGCCAGCAAGGACCCGTTGCCAGAGCTGGGAGAGAGTGATGGGCTGGTGTGGAGATACAGGGCACGTGGCCTCAGATGGGCTTTTGTGGGGTTCTGGGCAGGGGGTGGTGGTGTAGCAACTATGAGCTCAGCTGGAAGGAGGGACTGTGTAGAATTTGGCTCCTTAGAAGTGGGCTCAGGGTAAGCTGTTCAGTTCTTCCATTTAACTCCTTCTATGTCGAACTCAGACCTGTATTTGAATCTGCGTCACTATGAGACCTTTGGCAGATGTGCTGCTATACTTGCTGGGCCTCAGTTTCCTCATCTGTGCAATGGGTATGATTCTGCTTGCCTCACAAACCACTGGGCAGGTTCAGTGAAATGTGTATGATTAAGTGCTCTATGAAAAGGAACACAAAACATAAATGGGAAGGCTCACTACTACTCTTACCTTTATTAATTATTATTTCTCTTACTGTAAAATGAGATACACTCTATTTGGATGAGATGCATGAACAAGGGGCCTTGGAGGAGGGGACTTCCACTGTGGAGGCGTGTGTCAGGGGGCTCTGGGGAAGGGCTGAATGGGGCCCCCAGTTAGCGAAATCTCAGGGATCTACTGAGGAAGGCAGCAAAGTTCAAGGCCAGAGGGGGACTTGGTAAGAGTGGTGGCTGAAGGGGTGGATGTTCTGCTGAGATTCCAGAAAGGGCTTTGATGGTTCAGCCCAGAAGCTGTGAGTGAGGTGAGGGTTATGGGCCTTTCTTGTTGCTTCTCTCATATAAATAATATATGTTTACACACATATGCACGGCAGAAGATAAACAATGAAACAAAATCCAACCCAAACAAGCACAAAAGAAATTCCACTATCATAAAACAATCTCTGGGAACATACTTTTTAAATATTTCCTTCCAGTTTTCTTGTTTCTATGTGTGTGCAGACATATTTTATAGAAATTGGGTTACATGTTCCATATGCTTTGAAAAAATCTGTATTATGTTATGAATATTATTATATATAGTCATATAGATTCATGACATTATAGTTTAACAGCTGTTTAGTATTTCAGGATATGTATTATCACTATATAAAATACCCACCATTTTTGGACATTTATAGTAATTCCAGTTTTCCACTTTACTCTGGTATAAGAGACTCCTGTATATAATAGACAAGTGTTCTTATAACTGCATCTTTGAGTATTGCCGTTGATCCTACAGATAAGTTCACAGAAGAGGAGTTTCTGGGTTCAAAGGTGTGCACACTTTTAAAAAGAATTAATGATTAGCTGTGGTGCTTGGGCTCCAGTGCACGTGGGCTCAGTAGTTGCCATGGGACGGCTTAGTTGCCTGTGGCATGTGGGAACTCCCATCCCCTGCTCTGAAAGGCAGATTCTTAACCACTGGACCACCAGGGAAGTCCCCAAGGTGTGCACACTTTTAAGACTTATCATGCACTTTTCCAAAATGCCCTCCAGAGAGGAATTCCCTGGCTGTTCAGTGGTTAGGACTTCATGCTCTCATTGCTGAGGGTTCTATCCCTGGTCGGGGAACTAAAATCCCATAATCCACATGGTGTGGCCCAAAACAAACAAACATAACAAAAACTCCTGCAGTTAAACCACAAAATGCCCTCCAGAAGAATGAAACCAGTTGATGCCTGCATTGATGCCATCCAAGTCTTCCTTTTTAACTGGGGGAGCGAGGGGTTCTCATTACCATAATAACCAGATTGCCGTGGTTTGGGGGGCAAAGTGTGTGGCTTACAGATAGACTGAGGAGAGAAAGAGTTATCAATAGCCACTCTAAAGGGACTTGTTCAGAGAGCGGCCCCTGTTGGCCTGGCAGCCCCGGGCAGGGCTGGATTGGACTGGACTGGGCTGGGAGAGGCTGGCAGTCTGCACTGACTCAAGCTGGGCATCTTGCCCCTGGTGTGATCCTGGCCTAATGCTGGTGTGATCAGCATGATCACCAATCCAAGACAGTTGCTCCCGAAGCCAGCGCCTCCTCTCTGGCCATGCTGACAGATGTGGACATTCACATAGTGGGTGATTCATCCAAGCTGGTGGTGGCAGCAGGAGCTCTGACGGGTGGAACTGGTCTCACCCGTCCTGTCACTCAGCCTCTAAAAATAACTCTTGCTTGTTCCAGGTGGCCACAGCACCAAGAGTCTGGAGGTGCAGTCCCTTCCTTGGCTGTAGCTATGCGAGGGAATGCATGAGCGTGGCTCTGTGTGTGTGTCGGGGGGTGGAGGGTGGCATCTGGGAGCCTCTTTAGTGGTTGGCATCTGAGCCACGGATTTGAGGTGGGAGGACAAGAGGCAGGCCAGGCTCTTCCTCTTCTACCTTGTCGTGGCCCAGAGACAATCTGTCTACTCTTCGGGAAGTGCCAGAGACAGCTGGTAGGGACAGGAGTGTCTTTCAGGACTACGTTCTCGCTCTCTGCTGAGTTGGGGCGGGGAACAGGAAGTGGGGGGAGACTGCCAAAGCCATATGACAAGGTTGGGGTAGGCTCTTGGATGGATGCATGCCATTTGAATCTTATGAAAGCCCATTTCACATCCCTTCTTTTTGGTGAAATTTTTTAACCTAAGTTTCCTTTAGATTAGATACAAATACAGCTGACTTCTTACCCTGATGACTAGAGACCATCTAGCCAAGGTTCTTAACCAAGTGTTCATGGATGCAAGGGGTGAGCTATGCATGGGTTTCGTGAGGTTTCCTGATGCTAAAGTCATAATAAGGTTGTGTATATCTGGATGTGTGCCCATGTACATTTTTCTGGGAGAAGCTCTGCAGTTTTTATCACATTTTCTAAGGAAACCACGACCCATAAGAGGTTAAGAACCACACTAGTCCAAGCCCCTCACATTAGAGGTGAGGAAATAGAATCCAAAGAAGAAAATGACTGCCTGAGTTCTCACAGCCAAGATCAGAACCCAGGTTTCTTGACCACCATCCTTCCCCAGCTGGTTCCCTGAGTCAGGATCGAGATACCTACAGTAGACAGAATTCCAGGTACCATTTTAAATGGCCTTTAGGCTGGCATGGATCCAAATGAATTGAGGCCTTCAATAGCAGTGGGCAACTGGGCACTTTCTTCTGGACGTTCCTATCCCCAGGTGGTCTTGTGAGGAAGTCTCCTGGGGCATCTCCTGACTTGTTTCCTTACAGGACATCTTAGCTCAGAACATTAAATCCATCTCTTGTGCCTTGACATTCTCCCCTGATGGAAATGCTCCCCTGACATAGGAAATGCCCATGCCTTCCTGGAGAAGAACTGACATTCTAGGACTGGGGGGAAGTAAGTGGTAGGGTGGGGAGCAGGCCTAGGAATATTATTTGATGGACAGGCAGGTAGGAGACAGACAGATGCTGGTCCATTGTCTGTGGGAGGAATTCAACTTTGTACCATCAGTTCAGTTCAGTTGCTCAGTTATGTCTGACTCTTTGCGACCCCATGGACTGTAGCACGCCAGGCCTCCTTGTCTATCACCAACTCCTGTAGTCTACTCAAACTTATGTCCATCTAGTCGGTGATGCCATGTAACCATCTCATCCTCTGTTGTCCCCTTCTCCTGCCTTCAGTGTTTCCCAGCATTCAGGGTCTTTCAAATGAGTCAGTTCGTTGCAGCAGGTGGCCAAAGTATTAGAGTTTCAGCTTCAGCATCAGTCCTTCCAATGAATATTCAGGACTGATTTCCTTTAGGATGGACTGGTTGGATCTCCTTGCAGTCCAAGGGACTCTCAAGTATCTTCTCCAACACCACAGTTCAAAAGCATCAATTCTTTGGTGCTCAGCTTTCTTTATAGTCCAACTCTCACATCCATACCTGACTACTGGAAAAACAATAGCTTTGCCTAGACGGACCTTTGTTGGCAAAGTAATGTCTCTGCTTTTTAATATGCTGTCAAGATTGGCCATAACTTTTCTTCCAAGGAACAAGCATCTTTTAATTTCATAGCTGCAGTGATTTTGGAGCCCCCCAAAATAAAGTCAGCCACTGTTTCCACTGTTTTCCTATCTATTTGCCATGAAGTGATGGGACCAGATGCCATGATCTTAGTTTTCTGAATATTGAGTTTTAAGCCAGCTTTTTCACTCTCCTCTTTCACTTTCATGAAGACGCTCTTTAGTTCTTCACCTTCTTCCATAAAGGTGGTGTCATCTGTGTATCTGAGGTTATTGATATTTCTCCCAGCAATCTTGATTCCAGCTTGTGCTTCATCCAGCCCAGCGTTTCTCATAAGAGCTTATTTATTTTTATTTATTTGACTGCACTGGGTCTTAGTTGCAGCACATGGTATCTTCTAGTGTGGCATGCAGATGCTTAGTTTTGGCATGTGGGATCTAGTTCCCTAACCAGGGATGTAACTCAGGCCCTCTGAGTTGGATGCTCAGAGTCTTAGTCACTGGACCACTAGGGAAGTCCCTGTACCATAGTAATTTAGATGAGGTGGTCCTGAGGATTAAAAATAATTAAAATTCATAGGCCAGGCACTCTTCCAAGAAAAATACATGTATTAACTCCTTTACTCCTTATAAGACTGAGGCACAAAGGGATTAAGCACAGCTAGTAAATGGCTGAGCCAAGAGATGTAAGACATGGAGCCAGATTTTCTGATTGTAGAACTTAGAGGTATGGAGTCTGGAACCAGAGTAGGCTCCTAGCCTCTATATGGGGATTGTGCATCAGAATCAGGAGTGAGCTAATGAAAGCACAGGCAGCTGCTCTGAACCCCTAGTTTCTGATTCAGTAGATCTGGGGTGGGACCTGAGCGTTCTCACACCAAGAAGTTCCCAGGTGATGCTGCTGTTCTAGGGACCACACTTTGAGAACCACGGCTCTCTGCTTTTCTGCGTACCGATAGGAAAAACACAGGGAATAGATGTGGTTATTTTTTTTTTTTAAAGATTTATTTATTTATTTTTATTTGGCTGAATCAGATCGTAGTTGCGGCATGTGGAATCTTGCGTTGCAGCACAGACTCTCTAGTTGGGGTGTGTGGGCTCCAGAGCTCACGGACTTTAGTAGGTGCAGTGCACAGGCTTAGTTGCTCTGTGGCACGTGGGATCTAAGTTCCTCAACCAGGGATCAGACCCTCGTCCCCTGAATTGAAAGGCTGGTTCTTAGCCACTGGTCCACCAAGGAAGTCCCTAAACGTGGTTATTGATCTCACCTGGATTATTACGGTACCTGCCCTGGGTCCAGGTCTCTCTCTTACCTCCAGGTACCTACTCCAAGGACAAGTTAATCTTCATAAAGCCCAGCTCCAAGCAGTCTCACCTCTGCTCAATGCCTTTTGGATTTTCTGCTGTGTGTTCCAGTGCCACCCAGTAGAACTCTCTTCGGTGATGGAGATGCTCTACACTGTCCAGTATGGTAACCACCATCACATGTGGCTGTGACTTTTACATTTTCTTTTCCTTTTTAAGTAATTTATATGTAAATAGTCACATGTGGGTCACTGCCAGACAGTGCAGGAAACCCATTGGTGTATGCCATTTGAGGCTTCCACTGGCACTGTGTGCCCTTCCAGCCCCAGCCTCAGCCCTCGGCATCTGTTTTTGCAGGTCATTCAAGTCAGTTTCCTAGGTATTCCCAGCAATCCAGTGGTTGGGACTTGGCACTTTTACTGCTGGGGCCCAGGTTCAATCCCTGGGTGGAGAACTAAGATCCTGCAAGCCGCATGGCTCAGCCAAAAAGAAAAGGCCAGTTTCCTGAGTCTACCCGGTACTTCCCAACCCTGTGCCTGCTTCCGACTCTCTCCTCTATCCAGACTGTCCTTGTGCCCTGCCTTTAACACTCAACCTAAATGCCACTTCTGCCTTGAAACTTTCTTTGACACCCCCTCCCCTCTCATCTCTTTCTTCTCTGAACTCCTAAGACACTTTCCTCCTTTATGACAACCTTCAGTATTTTAGCCTTCTGTTCCTGTTAGCTGATAGTGATGTTTCCTCGCTTTCCCTAAATTTTCAGCTTCCTGAGACTTCTATTGAGCCCTCGCCCCCAACATGAGTTCTTCCAGGCACACAGAGGCGCTCAGTAAATCCTGCAGACGTTTGTCCTAGTGCCTAGGGGAAACAGAGAAGGCTAACATGCCCTTCCTGTCTTCAAGCTGCCACATGCTCTCAGGAGAGTCTGATTCATGCCCAGAGAACCACTGAAGCCAATGGTTATTTTGGGCAGAAAGATAAAAGCTACAGAGGGCCCAGTTGGCCAGGAGAGTCCGGCAAGAGCCGCCCGAGCAGAAGGCCGTGTTTACACACACAGACGGCTTCTCTGCCCAGCCTGGCCTGGTGTGAGGAGATGGGAACATCTAGACATGGCTGCCTGGCCATCTCATGAAGTTGGGGATTAACAGTGATGCAGCGGCTAGTCCAGTTGTCTGGGGCAGATGAGGAGAGGGTTGCAAACACTGCAGAGCAGTGCTAGTTTTGGGAAATCAATTTTTGGTTAGGTGGCACTTCGTCTGGGAATGTAAGTGCAAGAAAATGTTTGTGGTCTGAGCCATGGACAGCAGGTGAATTTTTGCTGGGTCTGACTTGGGGGTTTATGAGTTCTTCAGAACAGTCCCTGTTGAAATGGCAAGATGGTTGAAAAAGGAAAAAAATAGTTATCTAGTTTCAGACTCTAATACTAAGAGTATTGCACATCCCCCAAATCTCTAGCTTGGATTCATCTCTGGCACAAAACCATTAAAAAAAAAAACTTTATTGAGGTTATAAACACAGAAAAGTACACAGATCATAAGTTTACACACATTTATGTAACTACCCCCACCCCCCCACGCCCAGACAGGAGATAAAATATAGCCGATCTCTCTGCAGTGAATTTGTGTTAAACCATGTGTGTGCAGGATTAATAGTGGACAAACGGGTCGTGGAGTCAGGCACACCTCAGACTGAATCCTGGCCCCCTACCTACTAGCAATGTGACCTTGCACTACTGGCTTACCTGCTCTGAGCTTCAGTTTCTTCCCCTGTAAAATCAAGGTGGACTATATCACCTCTGTCTTACAGAGAAGGAAGAAATGAAGAAGTGAAAATGGACGCATATTGCTAGGCACAGCGCCAGCACGTAGTGGGTCCCAAAGGCTCTCTGTGATGATGATGTTGATTGATGGTGTCTCTGCAGCATCTTTTGGCACAGGGGACCACAGACACCCACACAGACTTTCTTCTGCTGCCTCTCCTTGCTCCCAGCCTCAGTGTGATACTCTGCAAGGTCTCTTTTGACTGCAAGGAATCTGTGATGCTGTGATGAGGCAAACCTCAGCTGACACTTCAAGCACCCGATGGGAGGCTGGGTGGATGTCTGAATCCAGTGGGAACGTGGCCAGATCTTTTATGTTCAGGCCCCAGGAGTATGACTCCCAGACGTCCTAGGGGAGGGCTGACTTCCCAGGGGGAGCAGGAGTGTGGAGATCCATTAAAAATGTAGCTGAGGTGGAGTGTGGGTCAGCAGAGCTCAGCCTCAGCAGGGTCCTGGCGTCCTGGGTGAACTCCTGGCTCCCTGGCCTCTGGCTCTGACTTCCAAGAGACATACCCCATGCACCTATTTTGAGCCGAGCTCTGAATGGGGCAATTCACACACCCCAGGACTGGAGGGCAGAGCACAGGAGAAAGGGGAGGAGCCTTGAGGTCACTTCTAGCTGGGAGCTGGGGTTATAAAGAGGAGGGAATCAGGAAGGACTTCCTGGAGGATGGCTGAAAGCATGATCATGGGAAAGGGGAAGAGGGTCTCCCAGGAGGAGGAGGAACATGTGCAAAAGCGGAGAGGCAGGGCCCCACGTGGCCATGCCCTGGGGGGCCAGAACAGGTCAGTTTCACAGGGACCTGAGGATGAAGAGGCAGGTGAGACCAGGCTGTGAAAGGTCTGCAGAGTTGGGCCAAGGGTTCGAGTTGCTTTATCAGAGAACATCTGGCTACTGAAGGTTCTGCCTGTGAGGGAGCAGGGTGGGTGCAGCTCCTCAGGGTGTGCACAGTCATCCTGACTTGCATTGCTTTGGGCCAAAGACAGTGGCCAAGTGTCCAAGCTGCTAGGCTATTGCAGCCTCTGGGCTGTGCAGACTTGTGCAGGGACCTGGCTGTGGGGGCATGGGGGAGGCAAAGACAGGGGGAAGGGGAAGAGTGAGGGAAATGAGGGGACAGGCAAAGTTCCTACCTTTGACAAACTGCAGTCTTATTGGAGTGGTCAGAGAGCCTCGTGACAGCCGAACCCCAAATTCAGAAGCAGAGACAAGAGATGTGTGATCCAGAAGGCTAGAGGAGGGACAGGCTGGATGGTAGAAGCATGGTGAGGTGGGCTTCCCGGAGGGGAGGTGACTTCTGGAGGCTTTGGAGAGACCGGGTATCTCACAGGTGTTCTCTCATGTCGTAGGAGCTTGAAGAGGTGGTGCTGACAATATCCCCATTGTGTGTGCTAAGTCACTTCAGTCATATCTGACCCTTTGTGACACTGGAATGTAGCCCGCCAGGCTCCTCTGTCCATGGGAATCTCCAGGCGAGAATACTAGAGTGGGTTGCCATTTCCTCCTCCAGGGGATTTTCCCCACCCAGGGATCGAACCTGGGTCTCCTGCATTGCAGGCGGATTCTTTACCACCGAGCCACTGGGGAAACCCCATTGTACAGTGGTGGAAGCTGAGGCTCAGAGAGGTTTGGGCCCTGCCCAAGGTCACACAGCTCCTGCACTATTAATGAACCTCCTCTGTCCCTCTGCTTGACCTCTCCCCAGAGGTAACCATTGCCCCCGGGCTCTACAACACTGTCACACTAAGGAGGGAAAAGTGCTTTGCACTGTGTGACCCTCCGTGTAGCTTCATCATCGCATGTCAGAACATGACATAATGTAGGAATGTGTGGTTCCCACAGTCTGGGCTAGAAGGTTTGAGAGAATGGCGAGGTGTCTGGAGACTGCAGTTCTTCGAAAGGTTTCTTGGGGGAGACTGAGGGAGCAGCGTTAGGGGCAGCCAGGAAGTCCCTGCCAGGTGGGCAATCCTGCCCATCCACCCGGACTGCTCCCCACCCCCGGACACAGCTGCCCTGCAGTGCCTTCCAGAGCATGCCTGGGATCAACGAGAACAGCCTTGTCAGGCAGAACTTCCCAGACCCATTGATCACGCTGTTCTGGAAAGTCTGGCTCTGGTAATTTCCTCTATAAACTGGCCCCCTTCTCAGCTGCCTGGGGCTTCATTCAGCTCAGCCCACCCAGGCCCTTGGGGCTTCCCAGGTGGCCCTAGAAGTAAAGAATCCGCCTGCCAATGCAGGAGACATAAGAGACATGGGTTCAATCCATGGGTCAGGAAGCTCCCTGGAGGAGGGCATGGCAACCCATTCCAATATTCTTGCCTGGAGAATCCCATGGACAGAGGAGCCTGGTGGACTAAGCCATGGGGTCACAAAGAGTCAGACGTGACTTAGCATGCACCCAGGCCCTGCTGCCCTCCTGCCCTGTCACATACCTTCCTCCCTAGGACCGTGCCTTTTACTCACTTTCATTTAGGCATCCCCTCCCACAGGAACCCTTTTGTAAGGTCCATGGGCTGGGTTAGGACTTCAGAGAATCTAAACTGGTGCTGACCAAAAGAAATCTGTGAGCCACAGCTGTTAGCCACATATGTGATTTTATTTATTTCTTATTTTAAAATGTATTTATTTATTTACTTGGCTGTGCTGAGTCTTCATTGCTGCGCGTGAGCTTTCTCTAGTTGAGGTGAGTGGAGATTACTCTCTGGTTGCGGTACGTGAGCTTCTCATTGAGGTGGCTTCTCTAGTTGTGGAGCTCCAGCGCTAGAGCATGGGCTCAGTAGTTGTAGAATCTTGGAATCTTCGTGGACCAAGGATCAAACCAGAGTCCCCTGCATTGGCAGGTGGATTCTTAACCAGTTGACCACAAAGGATGTCCCATATGTGATTTTAAATTTTCTAATAGCCACATGAAAAAAAAAAAGCCAAAAGAGACAGATAAAATTATTCTAATGATATATTTTATTTAACTGAATACATCCAAAATATCATTGCAATAAAGAAATTGTTAAGGAGATATTAAAGTCCTATAGGACATTTCTTTGGTTAAATCTTCAAAATCTAGTGTGGATTTTACACTCACAGCACATCTCAATGTGCACGAGCCACATTTCAAGTGCTCAGAAGCTATATGTGAGTAGTGGCTAGCTCGTAGGTCAGCAGAGCCCTAGAGGCAGGGAGCAAAGCATAAGGGTTGAAGCTCAGTGCTTGGCCTTGGACAGACCTGGCAGACACATCCTGGCCCTGCCATTTATTAGCTGAGTGAACTTTGGGAAGTCGTTATCCTCAAGTCTCAGAGACTCCTGCTATGAAAAGAGTTAATAATTTCAATGCCAGAGAATTGTTGTAAGGATTAAACAAACGAATGTGTGACTGGTGCCAGGCACAGATCGAGTACTCAGAAAGTGGTGGTGATTCATCTTACAACACCCTCTGATGTGCTGGTTTAGGTACCATTCTCTGCCACTGTACTGACAGTGAATTCTAGGACAGAGGCTACTCAGTTCCTCTTGCCTTCCTGAGGCTCAGCGTGTACATCAATGTTTGCTAAATGAAAGATGAAATCCTTACGCTAGCAGTGCCCACCACCCCACCCTGCCTACCTAGGAATCCAGGATCCCTGGTGACTGGGAGTCATGAGGCCATTACCTCCAATGGGGTGACCTTGGCAAGTTGCCACTTTTCTCTAGGCCTTGGATTCCTCATTCAAAAGATAAAAGGGGTGGGGTGGGAGGGACCCTACTTGAGTATTTGGTTTGGTCTCTGCCCCACCAGTCAGAGAAGGCAATGGCACCCCACTCCAGTACTCTTGCCTGGAAAATCCCATGGACGGAGGAGCCTGGTGGGCTGCAGTCCATGGGGTCACTACAACTCGGACACGACTGAGCGACTTCACTTGCACTTTCCACTTTCACGCATTGGAGAAGGAAATGGCAACCCACTCCAGTGTTCCTGCCTGGAGAATCCCAGGGACAGGGAAGCCTAATGGGCTGCCCTCTATGGGGTTGCATAGAGAGTTGGACACAACTGAAGCGACTTAGACCTGCTGCAGTCAACCCCACAGAGTCGGACATGACTGAAGTGACGCAGCAGCAGCAGCAGCTGCCCCACCAGTGGGCTTGGGGTGGCTGTAGCTGACACCTTGTGTTTTTGCTTTCCCAGCCAGGGGTGCAGATCACTTTCATTCTATTCCTGGCTTTCCTGTATCCTAGCACTTTTGTACTGTCAAGTTCCCTCCAGTTAAAATTTCAGAAGAAAGACTTTCTGGGAATTCCCTGGTGGTCTAGTAGTTTGGATGCCAGGCTTTCACTGCCAAGGGCCCGTGTTCAATCCCTGATTGGGAAATTAAGATCCCACAAGCCACGCAGCATGGCCTAAAAAAAATAAAGAAAGAAGAAGAAAGACTTTCTCCTACCTCCTCAGCAGCCCAGAGAGGGGGTGACCTTCTCTTCTGCTGACATCTGCTGATCTGCCGTCACAGAAACTCAGGGAGTAAAGCAGGAAGAATTTCTGCCACTTTATAGGGAATTAACTGAGGCTCAGAAAGATCAAATCATCTACCCAAGTAACACAAAGAAGTGGCAGAGCCAGGGCTGGAAGCAGAATTCAGAGAGCCCCTCTTTATCGAGGGAGGGGGATAAGGTGGGGCTTCTTTTCCTCCACCTGGGCTCCTCACCTTTCTCCAGGGTTTGGTTCTGGGTTGGGTCTTGGTCTCGGGTCTCAGTTTCCCTGTCCTGGGAATGAAGGAAGGCAAGTAACTGGGGTAGTGATTTCAACTGATACCTATAGGGGGCTGTTTGTTCTTCAGAGTGCCCTCACCCCAATCAGATTTCTCTGGAAAAAGTTATTGTGGGGTGAAGTGGAAAGTGTCTGGTCCAGAAAATCAGTGTTACTTGGCAAGTGTGAACTTGGACAAGCCACTCACTGCTCTGGGCCTCAAATTGTCTGTTTATAAAATGAGAGGGTGACAGTGTGTCACAGGACGTGAGGATGATGCCTGAAAGTACTTTGCAAACTGGAAAGTACTCATAGAAATGAGAGTCTCTTGGACTGCAAGGAGATCAAACCAGTCCATCCTAATGGAAATCAACCCAGAATAGTCATAGGAAGGACTGCTGCTGAAACTGAAGCTCCAATACTTTGGTCACTTGATGTGAAGAGCCGACTCATTGGAAAAGACCCTGATGGTGGGAAAGGTTGAAGGCAGGGAGAGAAGGGGATGACAGAGGATGAGATGGTTGGATGGCATCATCGACTGATTGGACATGAGTTTGAGCAAGCTCTGGGAGATTCTGAAGGACAGGGAAGCCTGGTGTGCTGCAGTCTATGGGATCACAAGAGTCAGACACAACTTAGCTACTGAACAACAACAAACAGAAATGTTAGAGACTTCCCTGATGGTCCAGTGGCTAGGACTCCACACTCCCAATGCAAGGGGCCCAGGTTCAATCCCTGGTCAGGGAACCAGATCCTACATGCAAGTAAGACCTGCTGCAGTCAAATAAATAAATACTGTTTTAAAAGTAAAAAAAAAAAAAAAAAAGTTAGTCAATAATAATAATAATAATATAAAGAATAATAATGATAGCAGTAGAAGAAGCCCAGTTTTCTGTGTGGTCCCACTGACCTGAAGGGAATCAAGCTCTTTGGGTTTAAATCCAGAGTCATATCTGGGAATGTTCTGCCTTGGTCTTTGGAATGTAGCCTGGATTCTTCTGGGAAAGTGAGAGGCTCCATCTAGCTGAGGAGGGTGGGAAAGTGGCTCTGCCCCAAGGGAGAGGAGCAGAGGGGAGGAGAGAGGAGGGGAGGGCAAGGCTCCTTCCTGGGGAAAGAAAGGAAGGGGAGGAGGGTCGAGGGAAGGAGAGTTGAACTGGGAGGAACAGAGGGCTCTGGCCTGTGTGGGCAGTGCCATCTGGGCAGCTGGGTCTGGCCCACGGGAGCCCAGGGTTGGGGAGGGCAGCAAGCAGAGGAGGCTGAGTGTCAATTTGGAAGAAAAATATTTGCAGTAAGCAGTCAGAAAAAATCTCTTAGCAGATGTGTCTATCAAACAACAAATTGATCTGGTGTAACTCCTAAGTTTTACTGGTCCTTTCACGCATTCATTTGAATAAATGTGGTGAATTGAACTCAAGCGGAGCACTCTAGTGTGGAAAAGTGACCTGCCCAAGGCCACACCCCCAAGGGCCTGGGGAGGGCCTGGGAAGAACTGACTCTGGGAGGCTGGGGGTTGAAAAGTCCACAGACAAAAGAGGACATCTGTAGGGAAGTCCGCCCAGCAGGACTCCAGTCCTTCTGGGAGTTGGCCTGGGCTGATTTGTGCATCTTCACGTCTCCCATCTGGAGATAGGGCGTGTTCTCTAGGACTTGGAGGAGCTGGTTTCCTTCTGCTCTCTGCTCTCTGACTACTCCTGAGCCTCAGACAGAGTGGAGGCACCGGAAGCTGTCTTGGGAACATCTGGTGAAAGAGCTGGTGATGTTTAACTTGGAGAAGAGAAGGCTTTGGTTTGGGGGTGGGGAGAAGGGACATGCTTGCTGTCTTGGTTCTCTGAGAGGGGCTGGGAAGAGGGGCATAGCTTTGTTCCGTGGAGGATCTAAGGTTGATATCAGAACCTGGGGTAGAAGGTTGCTCCTGATGGAGCATCTGCCGTGGGAGAGAGGAGTGGATGCAAGGAGCTGCCTGTCTCTGGAGTGTGGGAGTGCAGATGGATCCTGGTGAGGTGGACATTAAGGGACGCAGCCCATTGGTGAGGTGGACACTGAAGGAAATGCAGCGGGGAGGGGCAGGGAGGGTGTGGAGGCTTGGTTCTCAGGTGGGTGGTGTCCCAGCTTTGAAGCTCCAGTTTCCAGTGTGGTGGATTCTGCAGCACCTAGAACAGTGGCTGGCATGCAGTAGGTACTCAGGAATGATTTGAAGAATGAAAGAATGTGTATGTGTATGCCTGGGATGGTGGCAGGTCAGTGAACAGGGGTCGTGTGGGCAGCAAATGTGGACCTGTGGGCAGAAATCTCAGGGGATCATGTTGTGGAGACAGGTACATCCAGCTCTTTCATTGGCAAAGTGAGGCCCAGAGCAGGAGAGCCGTGAGCCCAAAGGTCCTGGTTGACACGTGACAGGGCTGGACTGGAACCCAGGCCGCTGGGGGTTCTCCTCTGTGGGTCTGGTAAGGTGGTCCGGACGGCTTTCTGAGTTGTAACAGCGCTGCTGGGGGGTGGGGGTGGGGGGAGCCCGGCTTCACTTGGTTTTGAGCCAGGACCTCGGTGCCGCAGGCCCCCTGGCCACCCCCAAGCCCACCTTCCTGGAGCCTGGATGCCTACGCGGCATCTCCAGAAACAGCTGTACACCGGCCAGGCCCCACCGTCACACGCCATTTGTCACCGAAGCACATAGGAACAAACACACACGTACACACAAGGAACCCCTGAGAGATGTTTGCGATACCGCCCCCCACCCCGGAGGAGAAGGAGCGCGGACTCCCGGGGAAGTTCTGCCCCTCGCTGAGCTGCGGGGGAGGGGAGGTGAGGGTATCCGGCCCACCGAGCGCGGCCGAGGCTGAGTCACCCCCTCTGAGTCAGGGAGCCTCTCCTCTTCGTCCCCCACTCCCCTCTCCCTCTCTCCCTGCCGAGCCCCCGCGCGAGGGGACCCGAGGCTGGCCCAGGCCAGGGTGGGAGCCGCGGAGCCCCAGGACTGAGCGCCCGAGGCGCTCTCCCGCCGGGGTCCCGGGGACTGCCCGATGTGACGGCGCCCCGGAGGAGGTGGCCTGGGAGCCTGCTGGAGCGGGAGAGCGGCGAGAGGGAGAGGGAGACCGGCGGGGAGGAGGTGGAGGCAGGGGCCCGGCCGCCGCGAGGGAGCAGGCGGGCGCGCGGCGGCGGCCCCCGGGCTGCGCGCGGAGGCCGGGCGGGGGCGGGGGCGGGCCGCGCGGCGGGCGCCAGGCCCGGGGCTGTGGGCACGGTGCCCAGCCCCCGGCGCACGACGAGCCACCGCCGCCGCCGCCGCCGCCGCTGCTGCAGTCGGCATCCATCAGCGGGCGGGGGTGTCGCGGAACAGGCTGCTCCGCAGAGCCCGCCCCGCCCCGCGGCCTGACGGCTCGCAGGAGCCGAGGGGCGCCCCCCGCCCCGCGCGCCCGAGATGGGGACCCCCAGGCCCAGGTAGGCACGTGCTGGCGATCAGATGGCAGGGGGAGGCGTGGGTGGGTTTGGGTGGGGGTGGGCCGGGGGCTCGTTACCCGGAGGCCCAGCCTCCAGCCCTGGGGGAGGACGAGGAGTGGGAGGCAGACCGGCAGGAACTGAGTTTGCAGGCTGTCGGCCCTCTGGCCAGTGTGGGGGCTGTCCTCGCTGGTCCTCCCGACCTCCCGGGTCTGCAGCCTCCCGCCAGGCCGGGAGAGAGAGGTGGCCAGGCGAGGAGCTGAGGCTTGCTGTAAGGATGGATGTTTGCTAGGTGGGTGCCGGATGGGCCCACTCGCATTCTCCGTTCTCGGAGACCACTCCTGCCTCCTCAGAGAAGGCCCAGAGCCCTCTGGATATTCCTCCGGCTTCAGACGCTACAAGACGGTCTCTTGACTGGAGCCTGGGTTGCTGGGGAGCTCTGGTCCTCACTCATCCTCTGGGTGCAGACCTTCCTCCACTCTGGCTCATTCCCCATCCTACCTCCCTTCCATGTCTCCCAAAGCTAGGGGGATAGAACTTGGCTCTAGGACCACGGGGTTTCTGGCCTGGCATTGACACGTTAGAGGAGAGGACTTGTGGTCCCAGTTGTGCCTGGCACCTTCTCACTTGGGGGACGTCCGAGGGCCCATGAGGCTGGGATCTTGGGGGGGCAGCATGGTATATGGCTGCGGGGGGCTGGGGGGTGCAAGTGACTGCAACCACCAGGGTGCTTATCACATCTAAGGCCACTGTTTGGCAGAGGTATGGCTTAGGAGTCTGGACAAGGACTAGGAAGGAGTTCTGAGGATACTGGTCTCCTTTGTGGATGCGGGTTGTGGTCCTTGCCCACCTCTTTCCCCGCGCTCACCCACTCCCACCCCCACAAGCTCTGAGAACACCTTGATGGGAGAGAGACACTACCGTTTGTTCCTGCCATCACTTCATATCTCCTCCTCTGTACCCAGAGGTGGGAGTGTAAGAGGGCTAGGTTTATAACCTCTCCAGGACCAGGTGGGATTACAGCTGCTCCCTCTCTCCCCCACCTCCCAGCATTAGGAGTCTTCCAGATTCAGTAGCCACTAGGCCAGGCTGAAGGCTCGGGACCTCAAATGATACCCCTGGAGGAAGCGGGGCTGTCTGTCCCGGGCAAGGACGTGGGGAACAGAGGCGACTGTGTACCCTCCTGCCCACCCGTTCCTTCATATGGAGCCTGCGGCAGAGGCAGCCTGTGCCAGCCTCCTCTCTGAGCCGCCATGGCCCAGGGATGCTCTGCCAGATCTGTGCAGGGATGAAGCTGGCTTCCACTGGCCAGTCTGAGGTCATGCCTACTGGTGACCCCGTGTGCCGTATTTGTGTGTGCGCAGAGCATAGCTCCTAAGGGGCCCCTCGAGGCAGCCCTAGAGGAGATCAGTGCAAGGGGCCTTATTCCCATTAAAACCCTTCCTGGGCCATGTTCAGTTCCCTGAGCCTGATTTGGTGAGCTTCATGGAGAGCTGCTTCCCAGAACCAGCACAAGAGCCATGCCTGGTCCCAGAGGGCTCACTCAGGAAATACTGAAACATTGACTGAGGCCTTGAGAGGAGGAATGACTTGTCCAAAGGCACAGGCAAATGGGTGTGAGTGCCAGCACGTAGGTACCCACATCCTCTAATGGGTTTGGGGTTCTTGTAGCCCAAATGCCTGCCTCCCTATTGCCATGGCCGTTCCATACACAGGACTCTGATGGGCTGGCGTTATAGCCTGGAGCCTGAGTCGGCCTTCTAGAGGGGGACTTACATTGGTCTCCCAGCCCTTGACCCCAAAAGGTGAGAAGGCAAGGCCAGGCTGCCTCAGCTGCTAGGCTGCCTTGTCCCAGTTAAGGGGCAAGGGCTGAGGCATAGTCGGCCTGGAGCCCTGGTCCCTCTTGGGAGTATCCAGAGCCAAGAGGATGCTGGGTACCTAGGCGTGTTCTGGACCTGAGCCCCCAGGAGCAGTGGAGAGGGTCTCCTGCCTAGGCTGCTGAGGTGGGAGGGGCCTCTGTGTGGCTCCAGCACAGTTGTCCGGGTGAGCCTGTCTGGGCTTCTGTACCCCAATTTATTAAAAGCAGATAATAATCTCCATCTGGAGTAATACCAGTGATTATACAATCAGAATGAGGACATTTGTTGAGCACTTACTGTATGCTTTGCATTATCTCCCAACAACTCTGACAGGTAGGTGCTATTATTATCATTTTTACACATGACTAAGGCTCAGAGAGGTTGTGTCACCTGCCTAAGGTTGCACAGCTGGAAAGAATGTGACTGAGTCCAGAGTCTCTCTCTTTACCATGGCATTGTACCTGGGGCAAGGTCTGGGAGTACCAGGTTGGTGTCTGGCAGAGCCAGACAACTGACGTGCCAGGACTGGTCCTGGTGGAGAGTTCAAGAGTGGGTTGGGTTTTGTGAGGCAAGGGTGGCTCTGAGGCCCTAGTGCTCCTGGGGTCCTGAGGGGTAGGAGGCAGAAAGATACTGGCCAGAAGCCTGAGAGAGGGCCTGACCATGGCTTTCTGCTTCCTGGCCAGGATCCCGCAGAAGTGAGGATGTTCTGGACTCCGTGCTCCCATTGGCTGCAGGGGAAGACTGGTTGGCTCTGTGGCTGGCCGGCCCTGACACTCACCCCCACCACACTAGACAGGAGCCCAGTGACCAGAACATACAAAGGAGGGAATGCAGGCACATCAGCTGGGACTGTGAGGAGGAGGCCCGGTGGGGAGGGGACTTGCGCATGGGTAGGCGGGTGGGGGTGGGAGCAGGCTGGCACCGCTTCCTCTGTGGGTGGGAGGCTTATGGGTAAGAATAGTAGCAGCCAACATTTATCGAGCATTTACTACGTGCCAGGCACCCGCTTTAAGGGCTTAACTGTACCACTCATACAGTCTACACAAGCCCTTTGAGGCAGAAGTCATTCTTCCCCCCCATTTTACAGATGAAGGGAACTGAGGCCTAGCAAGGGAAAGACAGTTGCTCAAGGTCACACAGATCGGTCATGGGGGAGCCAGGATTCAAATCCAGGCAGTGTGAGGTGGAGCCACTTTCCCCTGGCCAGCAGCCCAACATTTCTTTTCAGAGGTCATACTCGGTTTTGTTCAATTGGAAAAATACTCCCTGAGTACCTGCTGCTGATCCTATATGGCCTCTGGCAAAGCATCATTGTCCTCCCCAGGCTCCCAGTCTGGCCTGGAGAGACATAGACATGGCACAGGGAAGGTGAAGGATGAGCTATTGCCTCTGTAGGCGTGGATTCCTGTTCTGGTGATCAGAGAAGGCTTCAAGGAGATTGCAGCCTTGGCACTGGGCACCAAAAGTCAAATGGAATTTTGAGAACTCTGGGGGGAAGGGCACCCCTCTCGTGGGTCAGAGGGAAGGGAAATCCGGACATGTTTGAAGAACAGGTGGTCTGGTGTGCCTGCAGCAGATGGTGCAGGGGGCTGGGGGCGCTGGGAGGTGACTCAGAAAGTCAACGTGTTTGGGTCTTTGGCAAAACTCTGGAATCTGCCAGGCCTGAGCTCTAGTCACAGCTCCACTGTGTCCTAGCCATGTGCCCTTGGGCTCTCACTTAGCTGATCTGAGCCTCAGTTTCCTCATCTGTAAAGTGTGGCCAAGCACGCCTGTCTCAAGGAGACCATTTTAGGGTTGTTACGTAAAGGACCTAGCGCAGTGTTGGCACGCTGCAGGGACTCAGCTAACATCACTTCCCTCCCCAGGAACCTGGAGGCTCCAGAAACCTTTGCAGGTGTTTGATCTGTATGGGGCCTGCACTGGAGCAGGACAGGACTGCGTCTGGGAAGGTCCCTTTGGTAACTGTAAGAACCATGAGGAAGGAATGGGCTCAGGCTTGAAGGAAATCCATGAGCCCTGTGGACCTGGAGGGCTGGAGGGGTGGGGAGGTTGAAACCACACTAAGCTGTCCCCCCAGATGGTTGTTAGGAGGAGCAGCTTAGGGTGGGGAAGGCCATGGGTTGGGGGAAGGGCATGAATTTGGTTTGCAGCTTCAGAAGTTTAAGATGAAGAACTCATCTTCCTTCAGTCATTCTGAAGGTTGCGCTGCGTCGTCTTTGTGCATCTGGCCTTTTTTTTTTCCCTTTTGCATAATTTCCTTTGGATGAATCTGCATCAGAGCTTCTTCTATAATAGCAGCAAATTGGGACTAAGTGCCCAACAATAGGGGAATGATTGAGAACGTTTTGGAACATCCAGTGGATAAAATAATATGCAGCCATGAACAGCCGCAGAAATACTTACCCTCGAAGCATTTGGAGCTGTGCACTTGTCAGGTTCCTCGGCATCTTTTCTTCATTTCACGTCGCTGTGACAGAGGTGGGTCAGGGGTTAGAGCTTTCCTGTGTGTGAAGAGATTCAGGCTAGGCTGTCATCTCTTGGAGGGCAGTGTTCATGTTTTATTCATTGTTCTGTCCTCAGCGCGTGGCTGAGTGGTTTGCAAATGCTTGTCTGGTGAAAGAATTGATGGAGTGGACAAAGCGGACGGCAAGTGACTTGTCCAAGGTCATGCAGGTAGGAAGACCAGGACCGGGGTCTTCTCATCGCTACTTGGCACATTCTTCTCACTCACTGCTCAGTATCTGTAAGGGGAGTAGGATGGAAAGGCGTGCAGCGAGGACTGAAGACAGACCAGGGCATAAGTCTCATTTCTATCCTTACTAACTGTGAGGATTTGGCAAGTCAGTTCATCTTCTTAAGCCTCAATTTCCCCATCTGTAATATGGATAATCCAAGTACCTGTTTTTAAGCTTGTCATCAAGATTAAATGATTTCAGGTATGGAAGATCCTTAGCATAGGAACTAGCACACAGAGAAGTACCCAAGAATGTTAGATGTGATGATAATGATGATATAATAATGTGGAAATATTTCAGGTACAATTAATGTGGTTTTTTTTTTTTTTTAGCCATGCTGTGTGACATGTGGGATCTTAGCTCCCCAGTCAGGGATCAAACCCACCCCTTCTGCAGTGGAAGCTTGGAGTCTTAACCGCTGGACTGCCAGGAAGGTCCCCCTGATACAATTTAATGTTAAATGGAAAAAAACCCCAAACTATGAGCACTCAGATTCAAATGATATAAAATTTGGTCTGACCATAGGTACAGATTGGAAGAGAACAGGTGAAAATAGCATTACAGCAGGTACTATGGGAAATGAATGACTGACCCTTTTTAAAAATACTTTTTCTTGTTTTAATTACAAAAGAATTATGTGAAAAATCCTAATCATTCAGAAGCATACTCTCTCCTTACTTCCCCAACCAAAATCCTTCTCTCCAGAGGTAGCCAATGACAATAGGGTGGTGCCTAGAATTTTTTCTATGCCTACATAAACAATAAGCATGCAAACCGGAATGGGACCATAAACTGCATTATTGTTTTACAAGTTAGATTTTTTCATTCTATATGCCAGCATCTTTCTATGTCAGTGCATCTAAACCCCATCCCAAAAATGTTCACATTAGATATGTATTACTTTTGTAATTCATTTATCACAGGATAAATCCTAGTTCATTTGGCCATCAACAGGGGGTTGATGGACATTTAAAGTTGTTTCCAGTTTTACTCTTTTCTAAATAATGCTGACCATGAACTCTCGTAGTGTTTAAACAAGAAAATCAAGTGAGAGAAATTCAGAAACTGTGAGATTGCGCAGGGTTGCTGGGGAGGGTCCCCTGCTTCTCTGGGCTCCTTTCCCCTCCTCGCCTCCCTTCTCAGCATTGGAGCCCCAAGGGGCAAGGACACTGATCCAAAAAAGTCCATCTTTGTAACTGCAGTTCCCCGCTCCCTCTCACCAACTGCTGATCTCTGAGGTCCAAGCGAAATGATGATGATAAAATGATCCTTTCGACTGTAAAGCACCCGGCACGTGGGAGGGGTTGATACTGCTGTTATTAGTTCTACATCCAGAGCAACAGTAGCTTTGGTTACATGGTTGATGGTTGACAACAAGTGGGATGTAGCAGGTTTGAGGGGGAAAAGCATGGAGCCATGAGCTAGCAGACCGGGGCTTGACTCCAACTGACAAGCCATGTGACCTTGGCCGGCCCCGCCTGCCGGGGGAATAAACCCACCCATCTCCTGTGGCCCTAGTGGAGCTCAAAGGTGACAAAGCCCAGAAGACAGGCAGCTCATGGGCCGGCTCTCAGAGGGTGTCCTGCCCCAGGGAGGTCTCCTCTGCCTCTGCAGTCCTCCAAGCAGGAGGCTTTTCTCCTTTCTGACGCCGTTTACTCTGCAGTTTGGGCATGTCACGTGGTCCCCGGCCTACAATGGCACATCAGTTTGTGGCTCCGTGGTGGCACGTGAGACCTTTGGGCAAGAAGCCAGTGCTGACGGGTGGCAGCCTCTTCACATGGCTTGGTTTTATTTAACGCGGTGCCCATGGGTACTGCCGGCCTCTGACAAATTGCCGTCTCCACCCTGCCGCGTAGGAATGACTGTGGACCCAGCTCCTGTTTCTACCCCCTTGGGCTCCATCAGAGGCCTGGCTGGGAGGGCGGCACAGTCCCCTGCCTCCCTCCTTACGGGCAGTCATTTCATTCATGTCCACCTGGAGATTGTCACTCAAGGAAGTGAATGTTCTGTACTGGGGAGATCCCAATGGGAGTTAACATCATCCCCAGAGGGAGAAGAATAAATCTTAATAACCTCTCTTCCTCTCACTGTATTTTTTCTTTAAATTCGTTTCTTTTTCTTTTCTGACTCCAAAAGCAGTACGGGCTCATAGTAGGAAAATGGTGTAACACAGAGAACCCCCTAAAAAGCCAAAAAAACAAAAGTCTGTAATTTCTGCTCTTGTTAACCTTTGAGCCTTTAGACGATGAGAATTTCTAATATTTCTTGAGTATTCACTGTGGGCTTTGGCTTGTAAGTGCTTTACAAGCCAAATTCAGGTCGGTCTAATTCAGTTTTCTTAGTAAACCTAGTAAGTGGGTAAGATTATCATCATGGTTTTACAGATGAAGACACTGAGGCCCAGTGAGATTAAGGGAGAATGCAAGGTCTCCTGGTTGCCTGGTCTGTCCTTAACCATTAGACTATACCGCCTCTTTCCAATTTCTCCTCCCCTTCCTCTCTAATTTGTATATCTATTTAGTGTCAGGTGGTGTATCAGTCAAAGGGGCGCTAGTGGTAAAAACCTGCCTCCTGCAGGAGACATAAGAGACTCAGGTTCAAGGCCTAGGTCAGGAAGATCCCTTGGAGGAGGAAGAAACGGCTACCCTCTGGACAGAGGAGCCTGGTGGGCTACAGTTCATAGGGTCGCAAAAGAGTCAGACATGACTGAAGTGGCTTAGCACACAGCATGGTGTATCAGTCAGATTCTGGCAGAAAACAGAATTCCACTCAGATGCTTCAACTTGGAGATGTTAAGAAAGCTGTGGGCAGGGTTAAGGGAACCCACGAGGGGGACCCATAAACTCACGGTGACAGAAACTATTACCTCCCTTCGGCCTGAATGAACAGAGGGAGGGAATGGTGTTCCTGGGCTTGTGCGTGGAGCTGTCACAGAGCCGCTCAGCCACCACTGAACCCACCGGGAGGGCGAATGGGGAGATAAACCCCCCTCTCTGTTTCCACACTCTGACCTCCTGCCTGTGCTTCCCATTGACCAAAGGCAATCAGAGGTCAGCAAGCAAAGGAGTTCAAAGGACCGTCTAAGAGCTCAGCCTCCTAGCTTTTTGAGTGGGACATGGTTCTGGGGGTGCAAATGGGGGTCAGCAGCCCAGGAATTGGTCATAGAGGGATGGGAAAGATGTGCTCCGTGACTTCCCCAAAAGAAAGGATGATCTTGGTAACCGTGATCATTGAAAAGATCTTTCAGAATAGGAGACTCCAGTTTCTGCCTAGCGTTCTCTTTGTTTTGGTATTTTCTACACCATGTTCCTTCTTCCTCTCTCCACTCCTTCCCACTGTGAGTTCCTGCCTGGTTCAAAATTCCCACAGACATCTGGACAGAAGTCGTCAGTGACACAGATTTAGAAGAGAGCCTTCGTGGCTGGGGAGTGATTGTTCATGACCGTGGATACTCATGGCTGTGTGTGCCCTCACGCTGTTCCACCGCAGTGCATATGTATGCAAAGACACGCTTCCGGGACACATGTCATAAACATCTGTGATACACGCTCCCTTGTCTTTAGCGTGACTGTAACTTTTGCATTTCAAAGTCCTTTTGTTCTCTGAAACATCCTTTTTCTCTACATGGCCCTGCTCTGAAGTGGGTGATTAGGGCCTCTCCTGCCTGTTTGACAGATGGAGAAACTGATGCTCACAAAGGGGAAGTGACTCGCCCAAGACCCATCAAGTAGGAAGTGGCAGAACTGAAACAAGAAACGGTGGTCCTGATTCTAACTTCAGCTCTTCTCAGTGTATTTGCCTTTTAATCTTGGGAAGTTTTTCCTTAACCAGTTTTACCCCCGGGAGAAATTAGTACAGACGAGCCCCTTGAGGCTGCTGAAATATCATGTAATGGGATGGACTTCAGAGGCAGAGAGTCTTGGCACAGCCTTACGACCTTGGGCCAATCGATAGGCATCTTTGGGCTTGTGTGTCCTCATCAGTCAAATAAGGATGATAATATCAGGAGTTTGGATGGAAAAGTCAGCTGCTTAAGATCTAATAAATTATCAGGACAGGCTGGCTGGCTGGTAGCCAGGAAGGCTCCTGAGGTGAGTGCAGCCCAACTCTTTTGACTTGTCTCATTGCTGTTCCATCCACCCCTCACCCATGTGTTTTTCCATTTATCCATCTGACCCCAGGCTCCGTGGGTTTGAATTCTGACACTGCCATTTACTAACTGCATGATCTTGGGCCAGTTAGTTCACTTCTCAGTGCTTTAGTTCCTTCTTTTGTAAAATGGAGATACTGAGAGTACCTATTATGGGTTATTATGAAGATTAAATGATGTAAAATGCTTAGATCAGGGCCTGGTAAATAGTAAATTTTATAAATGTTAGCTTTGTCAATGTTATTTATCAAGAACTGCTCTAAGCCCTGGGGAAAATGGCAAATGAGACAGATAAAGGTTTTTTGTTGTTGTCTTTTGGCCATGCTGCACAGCTTGCAGGATCTTAGTTCCTTGACCAGGGATTGAACCCAGGCCCCCTGCAGTAGATGCACAGGAGTCCTAACCACTGGACCACCAAGGAACTTCCAAGACATAAAGTTTTGTCTTTATGGAGTTTATATTCTAGAGAGGTAGTAGAAACAATTTGCGAACTTATGAAGAAACACATGCTTGCTTCATGGGAATAAAATCTCTTTTTGATGGGTGGTGAAAGTTTTTGGAAGTAGACAGTAGTGATTGTTATACAGCACTGTGAATGTAATTATTGTCCCTGAATTGTTGCACTTAAAGGTGGTTAAAATGGCAAAAGCGGAATAAAGCAAAACCAAAAAACCAGCTGTAACCCCCCCCCAAAAAAAAAAATGGAAGGAGGGACCCACTTTGGACAGAGTGGTCAAGAGGCACTTGAACTGAGATCTGAAAGGTGAGAGCTGCCAAGAGACAGGGGACAAGCCCACTGCCCACACGGAGGGAACAATAAGGGCAAAGCCCCAAGACAGGGGCGAGCGTGGCGTGACTGAGGGGCAGACCAAAAACCTGTGTGACACCGCTGTCACGATGGTGGTGGCAGTAGGGGGGCTAAGCAGAGGCCTTATGAAGGCACCGGGAGCTTTGGTAAGGAGTTTGCATTTTATTTTGATGGCAGGTCATTGGGGGTTTTAAAGAGGATATCCAGTTGGACTTTAACTGTGGCTCCTCTGTGGAGAATAAGCCATAGGAGAGCCCAAAGGGACCATGGAAGAGATGGAGCCGCCACGCAGACAGGAGCTGAGAGTGGCTTGGACCTGAGTGGAAGTAGAGATGGAGAAAAAGAACAAATCCAATTTACTGGACTCAGAGATGCTGAGTCACGCTAACCCTGGTGGGAGAGCTTGATGTATAAACCAGTCGATTCACTTTTAATGTGGGGTACAACCGCAGGCCAAGTGGATATTGCCTCTTCCAGGCAGGGACACCCTCTCCCTCCGGGCGGCCCAGATGGAAAGCCACAGCGTCTGAAGGCTGCTCAGTGCCCCCGGAAAGCGAGCCCAGGGAGCCAGCCTGTGATTGCAATGTTGAAGAGTGTCAGAGGCTGACAGGCTGCTGAGCCTGCCCCGGACGGGGCCAGGCGAGCACGCGGGGCCTTCCTGGGCCCCTCACCTCCAGACAGGGCTGGCGCAGGCACCGTCAGCATTTCCTTCTCTGGCTGACCTTTCCCTTTTCTAATCCTGTGCATTCGCGTTTTCATGTTAGTGTCATCAGTCAGGCTTTGCTGGCCTCTGTCTCTCTCTCTCCATCTGTTCTGGGTGGGCACTTCTTTTTGTTTTTTTAGTTGTTGTTGGGTTTGTGTGTGTGTGTGTGTGTGTGTGTGTGCGCGCTTTGGCCTCATCATGTAGCATGTGGAATTTTAGTCCCCCCACCATGGACCAGGGATTGAACCTGTGCCCCCTGCAATGGGAGTGCTAAGTCTTAACCACTGGACCACGAGGGACGTTCCTGGTGGGCGCTTCTAAACCCCAGCTTCACAGACCACTCCCTGCTCTGGATTCCCATTACTGCTTGTCATTCTGGATCTTCTCAGGGTTGTTTTATTGGGTCCCCTCTTTATGCTATTTTCCCAAATCTCCATCACCCCCCTGAGAAGGAGGGAGGACTATCTCTTTGTTAGGGTTGAGATGACCTAAGCTCAGAGGAGTGAAGTCACTTGCCCAGTGTCCCAGAGGGAGCTAGTTGGGGAGGGTTCCGGGTCTAGGTCTCGCTGACCTGGGTCTGCCTCTGGCCCTGCTGCCCTGCATGGAGGGGTCCATGAGATGACTATGCATAGGGTCTTTGACGCTAGGCCTGGCCTGCAACGACTCGGTGATGGGTCTTGCCCTTTGTAGCAGAGTAACATTTCTGAGTCTTGCAAGTCTACCGGCCCCCCCACATCGCCCCCACCCCCTACCTCCAGCTTCTTCATTTCTCCCTGACTCAAACCCATTCCTCCTGACAGCCTGTGTGGAGCTTACATTTAAAGGTATCTTGTTCCAAGAAGTCAAGTTGTCAACGCTGAGACTTCACTGGTGGTCCAGTGGCTAAGACTGCATGCTCCCAACACAGGGCTAGAGTTTGATTCCTGGCCAGGGAACTAGATTCCACATATGCCAACCAAGAGTTTGCATGCCGCTACTAAAGAGATCCTGCATGCCACAACTAAGACTCAGTGCAGCCAAATAACTAAATAAGAATAAAAACAAGAGGTCAAGACTCCCTGTCCTCCACACATCCCTGCTTGTTCCCACATCTGAGCATTTGTCCACATGGTGAGCTAGTCCAAATGTCCTCCCTGCCTCACCTGTCTAGAGTCTCCCTTTTTTCAAAACCTAACTCCAGCTCTTCCTGCACTCCTACCCTATAAGTCTTCCTTGGAAACCCCAGGCCATACTCCTGATTGCCAGGTCCCAGAATCTTCTAGAGGCTGAAATGTACATGGGCAAATCTATGTCACATCCTGGGTGAGTATCATCCTCCCATGTATCAGGGAGCTCCATGGGAACCAGCACATGGTCCTCTGGGTCTCCTACAGTGCCTGGCCAGCTTGGCCACCCAGCGGGTTCCATCAGCCTATGCTGACCTGGCCCTGGGCAGAACTATGCCCATGTGACTGGCAGTGGCAGAAGCCAAAGTCAGGTTCTTGGCTCACTTTCTCTGCCCCAGTGAGAGAACCATGCCATTATCCCCAGACTTGTGAGATGAAGAAGGTTCTCTTCATCACAGATTTAAAAAATAATAATGTGATTTTTCTTCTTAATTCACAAATTTTCTTTTAGGTTTAAACAGATTTTATTTATCTCTGTCTCATCCTGTCATCCCAGAGACCATGTGCATTGGAAACATTTATTTTTTGACTTCTAGTTCTTTTTTTTTTAAATCATTCAAGAAATCTCCAAGTGTAGTAGAGAAAAAAATGAGAACTACAGTTAAACAGAAGAAAAAAAATAATTGGTTTACCCATCTTCTAGAAACAACCATAGTTAATACTTTGCTGAATTTTCTTTTTTCTTAAAATATTTAATTTTTTGGCTGCATCGGGTCTTATTTACGGCACTCGGGATCTCTAGTTACAACATAAGAACTCTTAGCTGTGGCATGGGTAATCTAGTTTTCCCTGACCAGGGGATCGAACCTGGTCCCCCTGCACTGGGAGTGTAGAGTCTTCGTCACTGGACCACCAGGAAAGTCCCCTTTGCTGAATTTTCTGTATCTGTATGTGTACATTAGTTAAAATAGGGTTGATCTGTACAAGTTGTCGTGTGTCCTGCTTTTTCACCCAGATATCCTCCATGATTTTGTACATCACCTCTTTTCACTCTCTAGAGCAGACACGCCATCTTTTATCTCACCAGCCCCCGGCCACAGGATTTGTCCGTGGCTCATGCCGCTGCCTTGACTCCCAGCCCGGGCCTGAGTGCTTTCTCCTCCTCTGAGATTCTGTTGAGGTTTGCCTGAGGCAGCAGAGGGCAGCGGGAGGAATAATGGACCCGGAGCTGGGATCTGGGGGAGTCAAGAGGTTGGGTGAGGAGGAGAGTGGGCGAGAGGGACCAGGGAAAACCTGTTTGAGAAAATGACTGTTGCTCAAGCCCCTTTTGCTCTCTGGGTCCTACCTGTAAAGGAAGAGAAAGAGACTGAATTATCTCAGAAGCTTCCAGCTCCTCTCCCAACTGTGGTTCTGCCAGCACCAAGCAGTCATGCCAGCAGCCTCTGCTGGAGACCTGGGCGGTGAAAGCCTGGGATATTTATTTAAGATTACTCGGCTGGCTATTTCCAAGATGATGCAGGCCCTGGTGAAGGTTCAGTGAGTCCAGGCTGAAATCAGACTGAAGCAGAGGCAGGAGGAAATGTCCTAGAGCCTCTGGGCTGCCTGAGCCCATGAGGGGTATGTGGATTCTGCTTCTCCCAGCACAAAATATACAGATTAGTCTGTGGATTTTTTTTTTTTTTTTTGGAAGCAAAATTAAGCAGGCATTTATTTGAGGAGTTCTTCCCTGTAGGCCTTATCTAGCATAATGGCTGATATCTCCAGTGCAGGCTTAGAAGAAATCCAGATCCTGGCAGATTCGTCTCAGTTTGACCTCATGAGGCTATGCGCCACCCTCCCCAGAGCAGCTCTGTGGCTTTGTGTTTTGGCACTGAGTCAGCACTTAGCGTCATGTAAGCAACAGAGCTTTTATTTAACGATGGCTCTAAGTTATACCCGTAAAGCCCAGGGTAATGATGTGAGTGGAAAGCATTTCTGGGTGGGGATGAGGCCATGTGGACTGAGGCCTTCTCTTCCTCTTCTTCTTAACAACAGCATCCATAACACCAGACCCTCTCATTTGTGCTAGGAGCTCCAGCTTACAAAGAGCTCCGCTCATTATCCATAAGGTGGGGATTGAGGATGCTCGTGACTTATCTTGGGCCCTGGAGATTTTGGGTGGCTAAGTGGGGGTGCTCAGGGCTCCTGACTTTCTATTCAGTGCCCTTTATTTTGGGCGGGGCTGGTGGCTCCTAGAAGGCAGTAGGGGAAATAAGACTGGGGCTTAGAGCTTGTGCACAGCCCAGGGTGGATCCAGTGTCTGTCAGCATCTGTCCATCAAAGGCCCCCATGGTGGGTGGGGTGGGGGAGGGACCTGCCAAATCTTATCTGGATCTTTCTCTTTTAAAGTGATAGATTCAGAGGAAGGCTCTAGACTCTGCAGGTGAGGATTCCTGCTCATTTCTGTTTCCAGGTTTTAGTTCCAAACTTTTTTTTTTTGAGAGATGTGTTTTCACTGATGGGGGTCAGAAATGAATTCTTTTGCTTTCCTAAAACGACTTGTGGGTTAAATATATGTATGTGTGTGTGTGTGTGTGTGTGTGTGTCTGTGTATTTTTAAAATTATACAAGTAATTCCAAAGTGTATGAAGTTAAAAATGAAGTTCCCTCTCTTTTTCTCCTCTACCTACTTCCGAGGTACTGACCTCTCTTAACAGTGTAGTGAGTATCCGTTCAGATCTTTTACTACATGTGTACAAGCACTAAGATGTTGAGATTGTTGGGGTTTATAAGCACCTATTGCCCAGCCACTCTTTGGAATAAGCAAACTGCAAAGAGAGAAAAGGAGAGAGAGAGAGAGAGAGAGAGAGAATGGCATGGTCCCATTTATATTTATATATATAAATTTTATATATAATTATATATATAAATACATTATAAAATGTAAATTATATATTTATATACCATAAATTATATAATATATAATTTTTATTGTATTTACATTATATTTTATATTTATATTTTATAATATATTTATATATATAAATGGGACCATGCCATTCTCTTTCTCTCTCTCCTTTTCTCTCTTTGCAGTTTGCTTATTCCAAAGAGCGGCTGAGCAGTAGGTCCTTGATTCTCTGAAATCTCATTTCCTGCTTCAAGGGGGAAATGATAAGAATAGCCTGTCGCAGAGATAGTTTCTGAGTCCCTCACTTTAGGGATGAGGCCTGGTGAGACGAACTGACTGCCCATTTGTAGCAGACGTCGGGCCTGAGCCCTGATCTCCCTCTTTGACATCATCAGGCTGTGCGTTTGTTAAGAGGACCTGTCTTACCCCTTTAGATCCATCCTGACCGCATCCCTGTGGAGTCAGGGGCAGGAGTTACTGAGGCTTGGGGCTGGAAGGCCTGGGAGCCCAGGGCTCTTTGGGTCGAGTTCAGTTTATCCAGCACTGGCGGAGGGGCTGCCATGTGCCGGTGCTGTGGTGGGAGAGATAGCTGGGCCCAGGGCCTGCCTGCAGGTGCTCCCTGACTGTCCCTGGTGCTCTTGGCAGAGTGGGGGCCCCTGGAGAGACTCTTCTTGTCCCCAAGAAAGGCCCTGATTCCAGACCTGGGCCAAGAGACTGGAGTCCCCAAGGAGCTCTGTGGACAAGGAGTGGCTGGGGTCTGTGACCTCAGCTGCCGCCGCTGACCCCCCACTTCTCCGGACCCTCTCCCCACCCTCCCTTCCTCTGTCTCTCGCCTCCCCTTCTCTCTGTGGCTCTTTGTCCATCTGTCTCCATCTGTCTCTCTCGGCGTGTGGCCCCTGGCCCCCTCGCTCTGTTCTGCCACGGCCTCACTGCCCCTCTCCCTCCTCTCATTCTCTCTCCTCCACGCCAATGCAGGCCTGCTGGTCACCATGACAACAGAGGCAGGCCCTGACTCTGAGGTGAAGAAGGCTCAGGAGGAGGCCCCGCAGCAGCCTGAAGCAGCGACCACCCCTGTGACCCCCGCGGGCCACGGCCATCTAGAGGCCACCTCTGATGAGAAGCAGCCGCCCCAGCAGGACGCTCGGCCTGCAGAACAGGTGTGTGCCCGGGAGCGGGGAAAGAAGGAAACTGAGGTGTGCTGTTGACCCATGACATGCCGAGCACTGTGCAGGGGCCATCATGTTCATGTTTACAATTTATTCTCCAGGACCTCAGGAGATAACTCTTCATTTCCCCGTGTTATACTGGGAGAAACAGAGCCTCAGCAGGATGGAGTCACATTGCTATCAAGTGCTGTGTGCGTAGTCACTCAGTCATGTCCCACTCTTTGTGACCCCATGGACTGTAGTCTGTCAGGCGCCTCTGTCCATGGGGATTCTCCAGGCAAGAATACTGGAATGGGTTGCTATGCCCTCCTCCAGGGGATCTTCCCAACCCAGGGATCGAACCCAGGTCTCCCACATTGCAGGTGGATTCTTTGCCATCTGAGCCACCAGGGAAGCATAAAGTGACACAGGTGCAAGTCAAATCTGTATCTGTCTATCTATATTGACTGCCCTATATGGAATGCAGGATCTTGGTTCCCTGACCAGGGACTGAACCCACGCCTTCTGCAGTTGAAACGTGGAGTCTTAACCACTGGACTGCCAGGGAAGTCCCAAGTCAAATCTAGATCTGATGTTGAAAAATCTGTGTTCCTTCAACCTTATTTTCCTATTCCCTCAAGCTGTCCATTCTAACTGGGCAGGCCTTGGTGTGACTCCAGAGCAAAATTCATCATCCAAAGAGACAAGAAGGCGCTTCCCTGCTGATCTAGTGGTTGAGAATATGCTTTCTAATGGAAGGGAAGCAGGTTTGATCCCTGGTAAAGAAACTGAAATCCCGCGTGTACAGAGTAGCTAAGCCCACACTGCAGTTAAAGAGCCTGCTTGCTGCAACAAAGACCTAGTACAGTCAAAAAAGAAAAACTTAAATAAAAGAATAAAGAGACAAAGGACTTGAGGGGAGGGGAATTATCTAGCTATTGAATTCACACCTCCCTTAATTCATGACAGGACTGGAGAGGGAAGGGGCTCAGCCAAGATCGTTAAGGGTATCTGTTGCAGAGTTAGAACTGATGGGCAGGGCTCTGACCTCCCTTCCTTCCATTAGATCAATCCTAGCCACTGGTGGCTCAGTGGTAAAGAACCCACCTGCCAGTGTAGGAGACTTGGATTCGATCCCTGGGTCGGGAAGATTCCCTGAAGAAGGAAATGACCACACTCTCCCGTATTCTTGCCTGGGACATCCCACTGACGGAGGAGCCCGGCAGGAGCTACGGTCCATGGGTTGCAAAGAAGTCAGACACAACTTAGTGACTAAACAACAACAACGAAACCTCATGCTTGACCCAATGACAGACTGGGAAGGAGGAGACCAAGCCCTGATAACTCCTGCACTTAGTTCTAAGGAGAAAGGATAGCTCTGGGCTCTGGGTTTGGTTCTGTGGGATGCTTCTGCCTGCAGAGGAGCAGTGGACCCCTCCTATGAACCCACCCATGGTATGCAGCTCTGACTTTCCTCCTGCACCATAGACCTCTTAGAGGGCCATGGCTCTCATTTTGGAGTCTGTCTTAGCTCCAGCTACTTCTTCATTGCAACTCATTTGGATGAAAGGCTATAGTTTCAAGCTCGATGACCAAATCCTTCCCTTGGTTGGACCTGCAGAGCCTAGACATGGAGGAGAAGGACTACGGGGAGGCTGATGGCCTGTCAGAGAGGACCACGCCCAGCAAGGCCCAGAAGTCACCCCAGAAGATTGCCAAGAAGTACAAGAGCGCCGTCTGCCGAGTCACTCTGCTCGATGCTTCGGAGTATGAGTGCGAGGTGGAGGTAGGGAGCCACAGCCCAGCCCTAGCCCGCTGGCCCGGAGCCAGGACAGGCCTCTGGGCACTCAGCCTGGGCAAGGCCAGAAGGCGTCCATTCTTAATGGAGACCTGGACCGACTGCCATGTAGATGACTGGCCAGCCCTCCTTTCCCCAGACCTTGGCACCGAGGCCCAGAGAGGGCTCTTATGATTGCACATAGTATTAGACAAGGCCCAGGCCTGGTGCTACGAAAAGGCTGCTTAGGGTGGCTGTACCTTGGGTAGGACTCACTGTCTAGGGGCTGATCTGTAGCCTGGTAGGACCAGGGCTCTTCTGTCTCACCCTATAGACACCAAGGTTTCAACTAGAATCATTTTCATGTATTTATTGGATGGGGAGAGTGGTTCTCCCTGTGAACCACCCTGTCCAGGGCTCCAGGACAAACTGGTCACTCAATGGATCCATGGTGAGGTGTCCCCCAGGCATCGGGAGGTGGCCCATGGGAAGGACTGCTCCACACAGGCTTTGTAGAAACCCTGTGGCATGGTTCTGTCCCCCAGTGGGTAGCAGGGAGGACACCTCTTCTCTGGGGTCAGCCCTCCTGGCCCCACATTTAGCGTCTCCCTTTCCTATGTTGTCTGGAACTCCCACTCAAATTCTGAACTCTGACTGCCCCCCTTAGAGGTTTTGCCCCCGTCCAGGTGCCATTCCTGGCCCATCCACATGTATGGAACAGTCCAGAGGGTGGCCTTACTGCTGAGAGTTACAAGAGCCACCAGTTCCCCCTGACCAAACCTCAACCTCTGAGCCCTGGTCTTAAGGAACTGAATTACTTCTAAGCCCTGGGAGGCTGGTTCCATCTTTTTTGCAGGGTTAGGGTTTCTTTCTTTCTTTCTTTTTATTTTAATGTTTATTTCTTCCATAGAAGGGTTGCAGGGGTGAACAACCTGGGCAAAAGAGAGGTATATCCGCTCTCTCTTCTCTCCTGCCCATGCTAGCCCCAGCGTGCTGTTTCAGCTGCACTAGGAGAGTGTGAGGGTTTGGCCGAGGCCTCTGTCTCTGAAGGCCTTCTCGAAGTTCAGGAATCCCTTGGTTTTCCAGCCGCTCCCACAGTCAGGCCTGATCCCAGTTCCCAGTGACTCTCCCAGACCTTTCAGGGACCTCACCACCTCCCGGGAGCCCCCTGCCTCTTTGGGTAGTGACTGTTTCACATGCCTCTGTTGGTGCTCATCTTCACACCTGTGGGCTGGGTACCCACAAGTTCTGGGCGTTGTCCTTCCTAATCCTCAGGCCCGGGTGGTGCCCAGAGAGGTACTACACGTGGATGATGGGAACTAGGGGAGAAGGTGACTCCCACAGTGCTGCTTCCATCTGAAGCTGATTTAGGCTCTGTGAGCCCCTGAGGAATGTCACTTGCTACTTGGATAGGGGGCGCTCCCTTAGTGTAAGGGGAGGGACTCGGGAGGAGAGTTACTCTGTGACTCTGAGTCCCAGGCTCTCCCCTCCTCCCCTGCCCACATCCGTGACCTGTCAGGTAGCTCATCTCTTCCTCTCACATCCAAAGCTCAGATTTTTGGTTTTCTCCTCCTTGGGTCCAACTTAGACTGTTTCTCTTACTCGCTGTACAGGAAGGAGAAGTCAGTTACTCCCTGACCCCACTCCAGCTTCCCCCAAAGCAGATTTAAGTGCTAGGAGGACCCCAGGAGGGCTTGGACGAAGGCAATGGATGGGCTGGGATTAGTGTCCCCCCAGGATCCCTTCGGACTTGGTGAGCAGAGGCCGGTGGGAGACAGGAGCACTGAGATCCTCCCCAGAGTCTGGAAGCCTCTTGGGGGTTTTCACGTCGTTCTGGTGGAGCCTGGGGCACCTCCCCGCCCCACACTGATGTGTGTTCCAGACTCACGGCGTCTCTGCTTCTCTCTCTAGAAACATGGCCGGGGCCAGGTGCTGTTTGACCTGGTCTGTGAGCACCTCAACCTCCTGGAGAAGGACTACTTTGGCCTGACCTTCTGTGATGCTGACAGTCAGAAGGTACCTGGGCTGGGGAGCGGAGTTGGCTGGAAGGTCTACTCTTAAGCCCCCATTGGCCTGGCCAAATCCTATGGCTTCCATCAATCCTCCGATCTTCATTAGGCACCTTTTCTTTTCTGGGGGGATGTAGACCATTTTTAAAGTCTTTATTGAATTTGTTTCAACACTGTTTCTGTTTTTTTGTTTTGGATTTTTGGTTGCAGGGCATATGGGATTTTAAATTCCCAACCTGGGATCTAACCCACAGCCCTGCACTGGAAGGTGATCTCACCACTGGACTGCCAAGGAAGTCCCCACTAGGCACCTTCTGTTTGCACAACCCCAGGGTTCATCCAGCTCTGTCTATCCTCAGTTCTCTGTCTCCCCTGTATGACGGTCCTTCCTTGGGACCTGCAAGTCAGCCCCAGATGGGTATCTGGAGAGCTGTGACATGGCTTTCCTGGGGAAATAACCTCCTCCCTAGCCTTAGGAATCTCCTGTCTGAGTTTCCTCCTTCTCACCCATGCCAGTTGCATTACCTGTTCACTGTGCTGCCTCAGGGCAATGCCAGGCCCACGGCCCCAGGGCCCCAATCCTGTGTGAAGCCAGGCCTCATTCCCTCACCTCCCAGTCCTGAGGGAAATGACCCAGACTGCTCAGCCAGGGAAGGGTGTTCCCTACTAGGGCGCTGTCTGCAGAGCATTTCAGGATATTTCTGTCTCCTCGCCCTACCCACATTCCCTCCCTCAGCTCCCTCTAAGGACCTCTTGTCTTCTCCTGCAGAACTGGCTGGACCCCTCCAAGGAAATCAAGAAGCAGATCCGGAGTGAGTGACCTGCCATGGTGGGAACGTGGTGGGGACTCCATCCTCCTTGGGGAAATGCATTCAGACCCATGAGTTCATTTGCTCTGCGTGGCAGATCTTAGGGAAGTCAGGGTATTATTGTAGAGATGAGGAGCCTGAAGCCTGGACAAGAGGAATGACTGTCTGGAGTCACTCAGCGTGTTAGCAGAGGACTATTCAGGATGTCAGCCCTAGAAGGGACTTGCAGAGTCATCTAAGACAAGGGGACAAACTGATGGCCCTTAAAACAGCCAACCTCCTATGCAGAGCCAGTGTTGTCTTGGGTGATCAGTGACCTTGGACTCAGCTCGGAATCCTTGTCTGCACTGCACTCTAGGCCGCTGCCAACTGATCGGTAGTGAATGTGTCCTGTATTTAATGATGGGTAACTGAGGCCCAGAAAAAGGTAGTTATTTACCCAAGATCACAGAGCGAGGTATTGGCCACGCCAGGTCTTCAGCCCTGGCCTCCCAATACCATCCTGCACTCTTTTCAAGGCCTGGGGTGAAGACAGATGAGCAGGCCAGCAACCTGTCTTTTCTGGCCCAGAGGGGGAAACAAGGCATATTGGGAGGGACAGGGCAGCCTGCAAATGGCAGAAGGGAGAAGTAGGTGGCCTCAGCCAGGGGGACATGTAGTAGGTGGGGACTTGGAGCCTGGAGGCAGAGATGCCTCCACTAGGGGCTCCGCCCCCTTGGCTGTGCTTGGGCTCCCTGGTCCCCTGGCTGGAAGGCTATAGCAGAGCCTGTTGCCATGACAGCAGGCAGCTGGGTCTAGGGATGCCAGCTGACTGTGCAGGAGGGGGCTTGAGGATTCTTCCTGTAGCCTCCTGTCAATTGGAGACAAAGAGGTGGGCTCACAGATAGAGCCCTCTCCTCTGGGGCCTAGGCTTGGCCTTCAGGCTGTCCCCAGGAATGTCAGCCCAGCCGGGAACCCTGCCTCTCATGCCTGAGAGAGGCAGAACACATGCAGATGGCTGAGAGTGTAGTGTTTGAGATGGACCAGGACTTTGGAGAAGAGAAGCTGCTGATAGAATCTTTGGGTCTCAGTTCCCTCCCAGGGCAGGGAGTCAGGTCTCCTCAAGTTATTGTGGAGCAGAGCTGCCTCCTTCAGTCTCTGTTCCTTTCCCCATAGTTTCTACTCATTCATCCCAGTTCTGTCTTCGGGAGCTCCATGGAACAATTTTTTTATCCCCTACCCTACCCCTATATCATGTGGCTTGTGGAATCTCCCCCAACCAGGAATTGAACCCAGGCCCTCAGCAGTGGAGTGCAGAATCTTAACCACTGGACCACCGGGGAATTCCCTGTCCCCTTTCTTGATTTGTGACAGCCCCAGCCTTCTGAAGCTGGCACCTGAGTTCTGATGTCCTGGCCTTCAGAGTTTGATATATTTCCTCCCGAATCTCAGTGCCCATCACTCAGGGCACTGGGGGCAATTCCTCTACCCCTCTGGATTCCTGTATCTCCCTAGCAAGTGGATTAATAATTCCCTAGGTGGGATGAAGTTTCTATGATTGGGTGTGGACAACAGCCAGCACATAGTAGGTGCTTCACCCAGTAGGAGGCAATCTGGTGTGATGGTTAAAAGGGCAGACGAGTCAGATTGCCTGGATTTGAATCCTGACTCCATCAATACTTCTTGTGTTAGTTAATTGTTCTGTACCTCGTCATCTATAAAGTGCGGGTCACCCTTATAATTAGGGTTCTTGTGAGGTGTTCAACACCTAGAACGTGCCTGCACATAGTAGCACCCAGTTTGTTTTAGCCATTATTATTATTGTTAATTACTGCTGTTATTTTCTCTCTCTCTCTTTTTTGGCCGCACTGCATGGCTTGCAGGAGCTCAGCCTCCCGGCCAGGAATTGAACCCAGAGAAAGCCTGGAATCCTAACCACTAGGTCACCAGGGAACTCCTCCATTATTATTCCTGAGACAGGAATTGTTTCCCCTTGAGGAGCTAGCTGGGGTCAAGAACCTAAGCTGTGGGATCCTGGGATCAGAGGCTAGACCTGTTTTCTACCACTGACTGGGTGACCCTGGAAGGATGACTTAACCTCTCAAAACCTTCATCTATTAAAAGAAAAGTACACCTCAGGATCATTATAAAGATTAAATTCCAAAAAACACGTAGAAAGTTCTTAGCAAGCCAAGCAAGCGGCTCTTAGTAAGTGCGGGAGACAGGGCAGCTGTGAGGATGGTGATGACCACAGGGACAGGGATGGTGGTGGCGGTGTGGTCACCAGCCCTTCCTGACCGTGGCCATGCCCTGGATGGGCCTTCCTTTCTCACTTTGTCAGGGGTGCTTTTTTAAAAAATTGAATTAATTCATTTTAAAAGTATTTATTTATTTTGCCATGCCAGGTATTAGTTGTGATCTTCAATTTTCATTGCAGCATGAGAACTCTTGGTTGCAGCACATGGGATCTAGTTTCCTAACCAGGGCTTGAACCTGGGTCCCCTGCATTGGGAACATGGAGTCTTAGCCAGTGGACCACCAGGGAAGTCCCTGTTGGGGGTCTTTTTAGAACTTGGAGCCCTCAGTCTCCTCATCTGTCAAATGGGAATAATGTTTCAGGCTTTCTTACGGGTTTGACCTAAGATTATCCCAGGGGCCATCTGTCCATTGTTGTAGACTATGGCCTTTCATCAAAGCTTCTTCCCTCCCCACCACCCCCACCCCCACTTCTAAAGTGGTCATCCCTTTTCTTGGCTCGCAGAGCTTTTCTCCAGCTAAAACCTCAGCCTTTATTTTTCTTTACTTTTTAAATGTGTACCATTGATTTTTCGTAGCTAAATGTGGAGGTTAACATTTATCCCAGTGAAATGTTTTCTGTTACTTTTGGCCCATTATATTTGCCTTTCAGTCTCGTTTATAATCCATTTGAAATGGAGTCAACATCAGATCGGACAGAGTTTCACAAAGTCTGTTCTGAGAAACATTCGTATGGAAGGAGGCCCTGTGACAAATGGATGCAGCAGGTCAAACAGGCTTTGGAAACTCTTGAATGCATGTGTCCCCCCTTTAAGAGGTGCAAGGCACAGGAGCGGAGTAAGAGCTCCGAGAAACCCAAAGTCAGGAAACCTGTTTAATGTGACACTTTCTAGATTAATTATCTTCCCATTAATGTCCTGGGGCACAGACTTTGGTGTAGAGGAAAGAGTGGGCTCTGGAGTCAGGTGGCCAGGGTGGGTCTGAACCTTAGCATTGCCACTTCCTAGCCGGTGACCTTGGACTGGCCATTTTACTCCCTGAGCCTCACCGTCCTCATTTACAAAAGGCGGGGATCGTAGGACTTGTTTACTGGGCTGTTGTGAGGTTTAATGAAGTGATGTTTGTAAGTATTTAACAGCATGCCTAGCATGTACCATTGGTTTTCTTTCATTCTACCTTCCTTCCCACTGGTAGTTCACAAGTCTTTCAATCTGGGCCTCAGTCTCCTCATCGGTCAAATGGGAATAATGTTCCAGGCTTTCTTACGGGTTTGACCTAAGACTATAGTTATGGAAAAACTTTGAAAAATTGCCCATGAGATGGTACATCTGGGCCACCCACTGGGAAGATAGGGCCTCTCTGATCTTTTCTCCCACCTGCTCCTCTTAGGCAGCCCCTGGAATTTTGCCTTCACAGTCAAGTTCTACCCTCCTGACCCTGCCCAGCTGACAGAAGACATCACAAGGTGAGGGCTGGGGAGGGGTAGTGTTGGGGGGGCATGGGCCCTGGGAGACATGAGATGGAATATGGGTACACAGTGTGGGGTGCAAACCCAGATGCCCGCTGAGGCCATGCAGACAGCATCAACAAGGGAATCTGACTCAGTGCAAGAGAGAGTGCTGCAAGCAGAGTGGTCTATGAGGTGAATCCTTGACTTTGGAGGGGACGGTGTCACAGGGAGCAGAGGGACTCAGTGGGAATTCACGAAGACAGAACCCACCTAAAATAGTCCCTCTTCTCCTCGGCAATCACTTGGGCATTGGGCCCTATTGTTGGAGGGAAGCTAGAGATTTGAGAGTAAAAGCCACAATTTTAAAATGCTGGCAACTCATTTAAACTTTCAAAATACATGGTGCGGGCCATCTCTGGGTAGGATAAGTCAGACACATCTGAAGGCTGATGGGCTGGGTGGACCACCGGGTTTTGACTTCGGGGACAAGGAGGGATTAGAACACAGATGCCTTTGAAAGTGGGAGTTTGGTAGTGTGGGAGTCAAATGAGGTGTGTGACATCCCAGCCTGGGAGGCAAGCCCAGGCTGCTGGCGTGAATTTGGATTGTGGATGCAGGCCTTGTGCCTCAGGGCCAGTAGATAACAAGGCTAGATGATTAGAAGAGGGTGTGAAGCATCTCTCTTGGGGCTCAGCCTGCCTCTGGAATGCAAAACATGGAGAGGGCTTTCTCTTTATCTAAATGTCCAACTCTTTGAGAGCCCATTGGCTGCCAAGCTCCTCTGTCCCTGGAATTCTTCAGGCAAGAATACTGGACTAAATTGCCATTTCCTCCTCCATCTCTTTATCTAACCCCCTTCCAAAGAGATAGTCTTACTTCTTGGTATCCTGGGGCAGTGTCACCTACCACCTATAGGATGTGGTTTGGAGCCACTAAGCTAGTCCCTGTCCCCCACTGGGTCCCTCTCTAATCTCTGCCACTTGCCAAGCAATCAGCCAAGGTCAAGATACTGACTCTGGTCTTGGGAGATAAAACAGATGTTCCTGGAATAGATCAAATCTGAGGGCTTGGCCTCATTAGCCCTGCTCTAATTTCTGAGGTCAGCTTGGGGCCAGAGTGGCAGCACAGGGTCTAAACTTCATTTCTGAAAGGGCTGAGAGCTAGACCAAGACAATCCCCACCCTTTCTGGTCTTGCCCACTGATGCCTCCCCTCTTTGTTCCTAGACACTGGGACACCAGGAAATAAGTTAGCCCTGCCCAATGTGGATGGCCTCGGGGAATGGATTTGATAGTAGCAACTATTTAGGTGTTTATTTTTTGGGGAGTGCTCTGCCTGGCGTATGGGATCTTAGTTCTGCAACCAGGGATCAAACTTGTACCCCCTGCAGTGGAAACCAGCGGACCACCAAGGAAGTCCCTGTGGCAGCTGTTTAGCAAAAAATATTTAAACCCCAGATAAACTGGTCAAAATGACAGAGTGACTGGAATGAAAGACCAGTCTGTGTACTTGGCAGTGGTTTCTGAATTTGGAGACATTTGAATGAAATGCCCATAAGCCCACCCTCAGTGCCTGTGATGTTTGAGCTGCTGCTGATTCTGAACCTCAGCCTTGCCTCTGAACATATACTGAGGCTGCATGTACTTTTTTGCCAGAGCTTCAGTTCTGACTGCAAGATAATGTCTTGGAGCAGTACTAACTACTTAAAAAATAAGAGCCACTTAAAAGAAACAAGTAATTGGGAAAAAAAAAATGGTGAGACATGCAAAGTGGTCAGGGAGGTACTGCAGGCTGAGAATGAACTGGAACATAAAAAAAAAATACACAGTAACTTAAAAAGCAATAAAAAAAATCATTTAAAATTGTTTTAAAAATGGTAAAATCATCCAAGTGTGTATGAAAGTTATAAAAAGTCTTGAAAGTTATAAAAGTGGTTGGAAATGTTTATTCTGAGCCAATTTGGTTTTTGACAATTCACTTAGAGCTGTAGCCAAATTAAAAAGTTCTGAGAATACATTGGCAAACAGGTTTGTCTGGGTGACGGATTATGGTGCAGAAGTTAAAATGAATAAAACCAAGTCTCACACGCTGACATGGGAAAGGCTCTAAGGCACCCAGTTGAGTGTGAGAAGGCAAGTGAACTGCACAGTCAGATGTTGCATTTGCTAGCATTTACCTGCGAAAGATTCCCCATTCATTGAAACCATGTGCATTTTTAGAACTTTATTTTATTAAAGTATAGTTTCTTTACAATGTTGTGTTAATTTTTGCTGTACAGCAAAGTAATTCAGTTATATGCACACACACACATGTATTTTCTTTTCCGTTACGGTTTATTACAGGTAATAGTTCCCCATGCTATCCAATAGGACCTTGCTGTGTGTCTGTTCTGTATATTTAATAACAGTTTGCGCCTGAGAATCCACAACTCCCGTTCTGTTCCTCCTCTGTCACCCCTCCCCTTTGGCAACCACAAGTCTGTTTTCTGTGTCTGTGAATCTGTTTCTGTTTTGTAGATGAGTTCATTTGTGTCATATATAAGTGTTATGTGGTATGTTTTTCTCTTTATGACTTACTTTAGTTAGTATGATACCCTCTAGGATCCATCCGTGTTGCTGCCAATGGCATTATTTCATTCTTTTTTATGACTTGAGTAGTAGTCCGTTGTATTCAGTTGGCCAAAAAGTTCATTTGGGCTCTTCTGTAATGTCCCGTGGAAAAAACCCGAACGAACTTTTTGGCCAACCCAAGATAACACATCTTTTTTATCCATTCATCTGCTGGTGGGTATTTAGGTTGTTTCTATGTCTTGGCTATTATGATTAGTGCTGCTATGACCATAGGAGTACAGGCATCTTTTTTAATTATATTTTTTTCTGAATATATGCCCTGAGGTGGGATTGCTAGATCATATGGCACCTCTATTTTTAATTTTTCAAGGAAGCACCATACTGTTTTCCATAGTGGCTGCACTAATTTACATTCCCAACAGTAGTTCAGGAGGGTTCCCTTTTCTTCACACCCTCTCTAGTATTTGTTATTTGTAGACTTTTTAATGATGGTCATTCTGACTAGTGTGAGGTGGTACCTTATTGTAGTTTTGATATGCATTTCTGTAATATTTAGTGATGATGAGCATCTTTTTGTGTGCCTATTGGCCATCTGTATGTCTTCTTTGGAGAAATGTCTATTTAGATCTTCTGCCCATTTTTTGATTGGGGTTTTTTTTTTTTTAAGTAGGTTATATGAGCTGTTTGTATATTTTGAAGATTAAGCCCCTGTTGGTGGCATCATTTGCAAATATTTTCTCCCAGTCCATAGATTGTCTTTTTGTTTTGTTGATGGTTTCCTTTGCTGTGCAAAAGCTAAACTTGATTAGGTCCCATTTATTTAGTTTTGTTTTTCCATTGCCATGGGAGAAATACCTAGAAAAACATTGGTATGATTTATGTCTGAGAATGTCTTGCCTATGTTCTTTTCTAGGAATTTTATAGTGTCATTTCTTATATTTAAGTCTTTAAGCCATTTTGAGTTTATTTTTGTATATGATGTGGGGGCATTTTGCAATTTCATTGATTTACATGTGACTGTCCAGCTTTTCCAACACTACTTGCTGAAGAGACTGTCTTTTCCCCATTCTGTTTTCTTGCCTCCTTTGTCAAAGATTAATTGACCATATAGGTGTGTGGGTTTGTTTCTGGGCTCTCTATTCTGTTCTGTTGATCCATATGTCTTTTTTTGTGCCAATATCATGCTCTTTTGATTACTGTAGCTTTGTATATTGTTTGAAGTCTGGGGAGGGTTATACCTCCTGCTTTGTTCTTTTTCCTCAGGATTTGACAATTCTGGGTCTTTTATGGTTCCATGCAAATTTTAGGATTATTTATTCTAGTTCTGTGAAAAACATCAAGGGTAATTTGATAGGAATTGAATTAAATCTTTAGATTGGTTTGGCTACTATGGCCATTTTAACAGTGTTCATTCTTCTAATTATGAGTATGAGATGTCTTTCCATTTCTTTGAATCATCTTTGATTTCTTTTATTAATGTTTTATAGTTCTCAGCATATAAGTCTTTTACCTCCTTGATCAGGTTTATTCTTGTTTTTTTTTTTTTTTTGGATGCAGGTTCTAAAGGGAATTTGGTTTTTTACATTCCTTTTCTGATATTTCATTGTTAAAGTGTAAAGAAATGCAACCAATTTTTGTATATTAATCTTGTATTTTGCTACCTTGCTGAATTCATTTATCAGTTATAGTAGTTTTTATGAGGAGTCTAGGATTTTCTATATATAGAATCATGTCATCTGCATATAATGACAGTTTTATCTCTTCCCTACCAATTTGAATACATTTTATTTCTTTTTCTTGTCTGATTGCTGTGGTTAGGACTTCTATTCAATATTGTGTTGAATAGAAGTGGTGAGGTGGGCATCCTTGCTTGTTTCAGATTTTAGTGGGAAGGCTTTCAGCTTTTCAGCATTGAATATTATATTGACTGTGGGTTTGTCATAAATAACCTTTATTATGTTGAGATATGTCCCCTCTATACCCATTTTCTTAAGATTTTCTTTATCATGAATGGATGTTGAATTTTATCAAATGCTTTTTCTGAATCTATGAAGATGATTATGTAAAAATTACATACATTTCTAGATGTCCATGGAAGAAAAAGGTCTAAACACCACAGGGATAACAGGAGTGACCTCTGGGGGAGGGGATTAGGACTGAGGATGAATATAAAGAGGAAATTTAGAATTACCTCTACAAGTTTACATTTTTTCCCACAATAAGTGTATATTAATTGTATAATTCAAAATATATCATAGTTTTAAAAAATGGCTAAACCAGCGAAGCAGTCCTAATTTAGCTTGAAAATGAGTTCAAAATTGAAAATGTTCCCATAGTAGGAAAAATCCATCAAACTTAGAAATGAACAAAAATGCTTAACATTTCATGAAATGTTACATAACCATCTTCTAAGATACACCCAGAGTATTAACACATGACCTGCCAGTATTAATACATGGCATGTCTTCCTCACTGTGCTGAGCATCGATTAGTTTGGAGCTGATGGATCCATAGGAAGCTGTGGTTGGGGGCGTCTAGGGAGGGAGTGGGCCCCCCCCGTGCCCATGCCCGCTCTCCCTATCTCCAGATACTACCTGTGCCTGCAGCTGCGGGCAGACATCATCACGGGCCGCCTGCCCTGCTCCTTCGTCACGCACGCCCTGCTGGGCTCCTACGCCGTGCAGGCTGAGCTGGGTGACTATGATGCTGAGGAGCATGTGGGCAACTATGTCAGCGAGCTCCGCTTCGCCCCTAACCAGACTCGGGAGCTGGAAGAAAGGATCATGGAGCTGCACAAGACATACAGGTGAGAGGACCTCCACCCAGGCCCCCCCCGGCTCCTTGGCCCGTTGGCCAGAACCTTCCTGGCTAGACTCTGGAGGCTGTGCTGTAAGAACCCCACCTGGTTCTGCTACTAACGTGAAGTGTGTCTGAGAGCAGATTATCTCATCAGAGGGGAATGGTGGTAACTCACTATGTGACCTTAAAGGACTTCTGTATGGGTACGATAATTCCCTGTCCTTGGCCTCTGAGAATCAGTCTCTTGATCAGCCGATTGGACACAATAATAACACAATCAACACAATAATAACTATTATGTGTCCCTGGGTAAGTGTTCTGATGTCTCCATCTTGGCATAAAGGTCAAGTTTACATCCTAAAGCCAGACAGGTTCACCTTTTGGCTCTGCCACTTTCTAACTGGGGCATCTTGGGCTGGTTGTTTCACTTCCCCATGCTTTAGTTTTCTCATCTGTTCAGTGGGCACTAATAAAATCTATGTTATAGGGTCCTAGGGGTGCTAAATGCCATGTATTAGAGACTTACCACGTGTAACTGTTGCTCTGTGATTTGAGGGGTTAAGTCATTGTGCAGTGGAAGGCACCTTGTTCCAGGAGTTAGAAGATAGTTAGGTAGTTGGGTGATGGTGGGCTGACTATTTAACCTATCTGCCCCATTTTCCACCTGTATTTAAAACAAAATTTTCCCACCTGTATTTGCAAGGACATAGATTATCAGTGTTCTCAACTACTGGTATTGGGGCAGGAGAATTCATTGTGTGGGATGTTTGGCATCCCTGGACCCCAGGCCCTAAATGCCCATAACACCCCCTCAGTCTTTGTAACAACCGAAATGTAACTCCCATTTCCAAATCCCTGCCATGAGGGTGATACCCACTCCCTGAAGGTCCCATGGAATTAAATGATCCTCTTAAGCTGGAAGCACTTTGGACTCCAAGTCCAGGCTTGTTAGGGGAGCCCAGTGTGATAAATGGTACGAAAGTGTTAGTGACTCAATTGTGTCTGACTCATTGCAACCCTATGGACTTAGCCCACCAGGCTCCTCTGTCCCTGCGATTTTCTAGGCAAGGATACGGAGTGGGTTGCCGTGCCCTCCTCCAGGGGATCTTTCCCACCCAGGAATCCAACCGATGTCTCTTATGTCTCCTGTGTTGGCAAGCAGGTTCTTTACCACCAGCACCACCCAGGAGCCCCCTTAGTTGAGACATGTGAGATCTAGTTTCCGACCAGGGATTGAACAAACTCGGGCCTCCTGCCTTGGGAGCCTGGAGCCTTAGCCACTGGACCAGCGGGAAGTCCCAGCACTTGAGCTCTTTTGACTTAAAGCAGACTGACCTCTAGTGTCTAGGCATCCACACAGCAGCTTCCCAAGGTAGACAGAACACAGGAAACTGAGAATACAACACAGATGGAAGCAAAGTGGTTGGGAATACGACCATGGAGCCACATTGTCTGGATTCAAATCCTGACTTTGCTACTTAATAACTGTATGCCCTTAGGCAAGTCACTCAAGCTGTCTGTGCCACAATTTCCTCATCTATCAAATGAGAATAGTGATAACTACCTTGTAGACTTGTTATGAGTATTCACATCAGTTAATACATGTTAAGTGCTAGGAAGGGTAACCAGCACATAGTACTCAACAAACATTAGCCGTGGCTAAGTGCAGAGCATACAGTTTCCTAGCAGCCAAAGCTAAGAAGGAATGTGGTGAATTACATAACTCTTCTTTTCAGAAAGGAGAATGTGCACCTGTTCTTCAGGGGAGATTAAGTGGTTTCTGATACAAAATTCTGAGAAAAATACCTGATGTGGGTAACAATTCAGGAGCCCCTAGGTGATTATAATGAGCAGTGTCAGTCACAGTGGTTTCACTATAGTGAAGAAACAGAATTTATGGTCCACACTTAACCCAATGGCAGAATGAGGTGAAACTCCAGACTCCCAGCTGAGCCCTTGAATGCTTCCTGGAGGAAATAGGACCGGCCCTGAGCTTTGGCAGGAGATGAGAGTTGAGTGGGCTGAAGTGGAGGGCTAGGGGCACACCATCCGGCAGGCACTGAGAGCAGAGGGGAGGGACTGGGAAGGCCCAGCTGCACTGTGCTCCAGAAAATTTGCTTCCTGGAATCGCAGACTCTGATCATAGCCACCTTCAGCTGGCAGGACTCTGGCCCAGGCCTTTCCCATGGCCGTCGTTGATCACTTTCTTTCTCTTAGGGGCATGACCCCAGGAGAAGCAGAAATCCACTTCCTAGAGAATGCCAAGAAGCTTTCTATGTATGGAGTAGACCTGCACCATGCCAAGGTACTGCTGGGGGCCGGGATTCCCCAGGGCCTGGGAATGTCCTTCGAGGAACTACCAGAGCCTTCTGGAGGGCTTGGTGTGCCAGTCTTTTCTCATTCCTTGACACTTCATAACCCTTTACTTCCCCGTGACCCTTATGATGTTTCTTATTATTTATGAACCTGTCTGTGCCGCCACTAGATTGAGAGCTTCATGAGGGAAAGACATGGGTCTGAACTTGTTTCTGTATCCTGAGCACATAGCATATGACCTAGTATGCCTAGGTACCACTAAATGTTTGCTGGGTGAATGAATGATTGAGTGATTGGTGGAAAATGATCAAACAAGTGAGTGGGTGAATCAATGACAAAATGAATGAACCGAGTGCTCTGTGAGGGATGCATCAGGGGGACTCCCCATGGATGCTCAAACCCTGCTCCTGAGGGCTCATTACAGGCAGATCCCAGAGAGGGGTTTGGGTGGCAGGCTATCCTCAGGCGTGGACCCCAGGCCTGTCCTTGCACGATCCCATCTCACACAGGACTCTGAGGGCATTGACATCATGTTAGGAGTCTGTGCCAACGGCCTGCTCATCTACCGGGACCGGCTGAGGATCAACCGCTTCGCCTGGCCCAAAATTCTCAAGATCTCCTACAAGAGGAGTAACTTCTACATCAAGATCCGGCCTGGGGAGGTGAGCCTGCCTAGAGAACCCCTTCTTCTCTAGGATCAACTGAGATGGTGGGACCCTGGCAGCTGGGCCTGGGATTTTCCCTACCTGGGATGCACAGATGGAGGTGCTGGGTGCTGGGTGAGGAGAGGGCCCTCTTTTGCTGGGGCTCTCTACGTAGACATTGTACTTTCGGTGTGTGCCTCCGTGTGGATGTGTGCACACATACACACACACACACACAATAGTGTACCTATAAAGACAGGCTCATAGGGGCTTCTCTGGTGGACCAGTGGTTAAAACAACACACTTCCAATGCAAGGGCCATAGGTTCAACCCCTGCTCAGGGAAATAAGATCCCATATGCCATGTGTGGCAAAACATTAATAATAAAAAGATAACCACATATATTTAGGTTACACAGATCAATGAATGTATGTATGTCCATGTCTGGGCTTCCCTGGTGACTCAGTGGTTAAAAACACACCTGCCAATGCAGGAGATGCAAGTTCAATCCCTGGGTCGGGAAGATCCCCTGGAAAAGGAAATGGCAACCCACTTCAGTATTCTTGCCTGGGAAAGCCCGTGGACAGAGGAGCCTGGTGGGGCTACAGTCCATAGGGTCTCAAAGAGTCAGACACAATTTAGCGACCAAGATAACAACAGCACCATGCCCATGTTCCTGTGTTTTGCTTACATGTGCTACTTGAAGGTACACATACGAAGGTACACACACACCTGATTATACACACATGCAAACTTGAATACTTCCACCCTCCACATCCCATGCATCACAAAGTCCACTTTGTTCTACCTCTAGAATTAGGGGGAGCCCTTCTGCTTCTGGCCCTCTGTCCACTGCCCTGGCCACCATCTCTCCCCTCCACCCCTCCACTCTCTTTCCCACCGGTTCCCCGGCCTCCATGGTCACTGTAGGCCTTTTTCCTCACAGCTGCTTAAGAGTGCCTTCCAGTAGATCAAGCCAAACCCACCCCACTCCCACTCCTCACTTGAACCTTTCAAGGGCTCTCTTTGGCTCTTGGACTCAAGTCCTAACTCTTCTGCCCACCTGCCTCTCGCACATACCTCTGCCCCGCTGCCCCACGTCAATGGCACTCCAGCCCCTTGGGGCTTCTCTGAGATTCTTGAGTAAGCAAACTCTCACCTGTCTGAGTCCTTTGCATCTGATGTTCCCTCTTCCTGAAATCCTCTGCATCTCCTTCTCACAGAGCTTTGGTTCCTTTCCCATCCTCCAGCTCTCTGCTCCAAGATCCCCTTTGTAGAAACTATTCCCTGATAACCCTTTCTTTCTTTCTATTTATTGATTGATTTGGCTGCACCAGGTCTTAGCTGTGGCATATTCATTCTGCTTAGCAACATGTGGAATCTTTTCATTACTGCGTGTGGGATCTAGTTCCCTGACTAGGGATCGAACCCAGGCCCCCTGCATAGGGAACACAGAGCCTTAGCCATTGGCCCATCAGGGAGGTCCCTGATCACCCTTTCTAAAGTAGCGCCTGACCCCTGGGCCTGCTCGAACATTCTACCACATCACACATCTCTGTCCATTCCCTTTGTGCCCTTATCAGTATCTGAGATGAGCCTCTGTCCTCATTTATTATCGATCCCCCTACCCTCTCTCAACCCCTGAGAATCTTCTATTTGGTCACCATGGTGTCTCTGCTGCTTAACCCTGGACCTGTCACAGAGTAAGGGCTTAACCCACCTGATTGATTAAATGAATGAATAAGTGATATATATATATATATATATATATATATAATTTTTATATATATTTATATAAATAAATAAGCAGGCCAAAGTCATACAGGCCTGAGAAGAGGTGCAGAAGGGCTGGACTGGCGGCGGGAGTGGACCCAGGCCTTCCTTCTGACCCGCCCTCCCTGGTTTTGCAGTACGAGCAGTTCGAGAGCACAATTGGCTTTAAGCTCCCGAATCACCGGTCAGCCAAGAGACTGTGGAAGGTCTGCATTGAGCACCACACGTTCTTCCGGTGAGCCTGCCCCTGGGCGGGGTGGGTAGCTGGGGCTGAGTTGGAGGCGGTGTGAGTGGATGCGGGTAGTGTCTGTGTTCAGTCCGTAGAAGGAGCCAGTAGGGCCTCTAGGAAAACCCTCCTCCTCCTCCACCGCCTCCTCTTTCCCTAAGCCTCTCCCCTTCTGGACCACTTAGAGTTATAGGAGGAGAAAGGGGTGACAGAGGATGAGATGCTTAGACAGTATCATCAACTCAGTGGACATGAGTTTGAACAAAGTCCGGAGATGTGAAGGACAGGAAGCCTGGTGTGCTGCCATCCATGGGGTCGTAGAGTCAGACACGACTGACTGAGCAATTGAACCACAACAGTTGTCATGGCTGGTGGGGCTGCGGGATGGAAGGCCAGCTGTGGTCCAGCCTTGGGTCTGGCATTGCAAGTCTGGTCCTCCCTCCTTACCTCCTTACCACCTCCCCTGCAGGCTGGTGTCCCCTGAGCCCCCACCCAAGGGCTTCCTGGTGATGGGCTCCAAGTTCCGGTATAGCGGGAGGACGCAGGCACAGACGCGCCAGGCCAGCGCCCTCATCGACCGGCCTGCGCCCTTCTTTGAACGTTCCTCTAGCAAACGGTACACCATGTCCCGCAGCCTTGATGGAGGTATGCCCCGCACTGGAGGTTGGGGGAGAGGGGTGTGTGGAGGGTACATCACACTTGATTTGCACCAGGCCTGGAGGCCTAGGAACGCTCCTGCATCCAGTGCCTCTCAGTGAGTTAGTTCAGCCTCCGGGTTCCCCTCTGCTGGAATGTGACACCACCAACTCTCTGGGCTTCTCACAACTTCACTGGGCTGTAGCCTTTTGGGGTCCCAGGTTCACCATCTGGTTTTCTGGACCCCCTTCCTAAAAAGCTGAGCTGTTCACAGCTTGTCACCATACTGGAATGGTTTATTGTAACTGTAGTAAGGAGCTGGTGATGTCCTACTGGAGGCAGAGTTTCCTGATCATTTTTTTGGTTCCAATGGGCTCTGGACATCTAACCACAGGGCACTCTCCACTGCCCCCATTTCTGTTGAGTTGATAAGCGCCCTTATTATCAATGAGAATTGCCTGTACTGAGGCCCCGAGAGGTTGTGTAATTTACCCAAGGTCACACAGCCAACAAGAGATGGATTTGTGATTTGAACCCAGGTTCTAAAGCTGTGGAATCAGGAAAGGACCTGGGACTGGAGGCAGCTCAGTTGCCCTTGTATGAAGCAGATCAGGGTTTCTCAAAATGTAGCACCAGAACCAGATGTGAGCTTGTGAACTTGAGGAGTCTCAGACCTTGACCTGATCCTACTAAATCAACACCCCTTAGGGCCCAGGACTGTCCCAGGATATGCACAGAAGTTTTTAGGAGAGATTCAGGAGCCCCTTGGGGCACTGAGAGTTAGGCAGATCTGAGTTCCCCTGCATTGGAAGCACAGAGTCTAAACCAGGGAAGTTCCCCAAAACAGTAGCATTTGTGAGCCAACATTGATTGAATTGGCTCACTCTGTGCCAGCCACTTCTCTTAGACACATCAGCTTATTTGTTCCTCCCCTCAGTTGTCAGAATTAGCTACTGTTTGGCAAGTCTAGAGGCAACTGAGGCCCAGAGAGGTTGTGTAATTTACCCAAGGTCACACAGCCAAGAAGAGATGGAGTTGAGATTTGAACCCAGGCTCTAGTGCTGTAGAATCAGGAAAGGAGCTGGGGCTGGAGGCAGCTCAGTCACCATCCATGTGACCTGGGAAAGCCCACTCAACTCCTCGGGGCACTGGCTCCTTATCCCCAGTGTGCTGGGGCTGTTTGAGTGTCTGCTCTACTCCAGGCGTGGCTGGGAAGGTGGTGGGCTGGCTCCTGGTCCCTGCACCTGGGAGATGACTCACACAGCTGCCCGGCCATCTCTGCCCACCTCAGCAGAGTTCTCTCGCCCAGCCTCCGTCAGTGAGAACCACGATGCAGGACCAGACGGTGACAAGCGGGAGGAGGACGGCGAGTCTGGAGGGCGGCGGTCCGAGGCTGAGGAGGGAGAGGTCAAGACCCCCACCAAGATCAAGGAGCTAAAGGTACGAGGCTGGCTTTCTCGTTTCTTCTGACCTGGGGGATCAAGAGGCTGGTCTCGGGTCTAGGCTCAGCCTCGGCGTTCAGGTACCCCCAGCTGAGGCCAAGCACCCTTGCTGTGCGGTGCACAGGGACAGGGCCTTGCCCCTGGGCCATGCTCTGTGCCCGGGATTGCCAGGTGGGGGTGGGGCATGCTGCCCACCCTGTACCCTTCCCCTCCTTTGGCCCTGCTTTCCCGGAGGGGCACTCTGCCCCCTGGGGGACTCCAGCCTCCTCTTGCTCACTCCTAATTTGCCCCTTTGCCTCTGATCTGGGTCTGCAGAGCCTTCTTCCACCCATGATGGGCTGTCCCTGCAGACCACAGGGGTGAGGTTCAAGTGTGACACCTCCTGCTGCCACCCCCATCTCCCAGCAACGTGTACACATGCTCATGCAGGCCCACATGGCCTCAGACTCACATGCGTTCACTCATAGTTGTGTACCCCTCTCACCCATAGGCTGATGCACCCAGACGTGCAGACAGCCTGCGTGCGTACACAGGCACAGGCACACACGGGTGTAGTGTGTTTCCATCACGCATCTCGGGAACACAGGCCCCTGAACACACGCTGCCTGCAAGAAGCGTGACTTTCCAGAACCCCTACGTCCCATTGGCTGAGTGTGACTGCCCGCTTTGCCTCTGGTCCTCCCACCCTCTTCTCCGCCTTCTTGGGCGCCCTGCTTCCCGCACCTTCTGATGACCTCACTGCCCTGCTGGTGGCCCAGCCAGCATCCCACAGTGCTTCGGGCTACCTGCTAGACCAGGGTGGTCGCGGTTATCTCTAATCCATTTGCTTTACTGATCCTGCTGGTTCCTTTTCCTCCTCCCACGTCCCACTAGCCGGAGCAGGAAACCACGCCGAGACACAAGCAGGAGGTACTGCGCGGAGTTGGGGGGGTGCCCATCCCCACCCACCCAGCCATTCATCATTTGTCACCACGGTCCATCCCAGGCTCATATCCTGGCTCATATCTCAGCTTCTTCTCTGCTCCCAGCCATCTCTCTCCATCACCCAAGGCCACCTGCCATCACTCCCTCCCTGTCTTAAGCTCATGGATAGACTTCACCCCCCCAACCAGCCGTGCTCCCCTCTCTCCCTACCCCTCCCTCCCCTAGCTTCATGCTCTGCCTCTCCAGACCACTCCCTGCTTGCTTCCCACCTGCTGACCATCCCCACTGTGTTGCCCCCCATTCTTGCTATCCATGATTCCATGATTTTATTGAGCTCATCTCCACCCCCATTTCCCCCACCCTCTGTCCCAAACCCTTCCTTAGACTCCTCTTCCTACACCACTGTCTTGTCATGCCTCCACCTCATCTGTGTCTGCTGCATCCCACCCCAAACTGCTTTTTGTATCTTGGCAACCAGATGTGGGGGGGGGCGGGGTATGGGGGGGGCGGAGCCTCAGAGCACATCTGTCTTCTCAGACCCCTGGCGTGCCTCCCACCACCCGGGTGGGACCCCGCTGCTCC